>BLSH010331606.1:246764-266385 GCA_018402905.1 Glandirana rugosa | reverse complement strand
TTACATTCAAAGTAAGTAGGAAGAATGTGACTTACATTGGAAGTCAGTAGGTAGAATGTTCCTTACATGGGTGGTCAGTGGGAAGAATGTTCCTTACATTGGAAGTCAGTAGGTAGAATGTTCCTTACATGGGTGGTCAGTGGGAAGAATGTTCCTTACATTGGTCTTCAGTGAGAAGAATGCACCTTACATTCAAAGTAAGTAGGAAGAATGTGACTTACATTGGAAGTCAGTAGGTAGAATGTTCCTTACATGGGTGGTCAGTGGGAAGAATGTTCCTTACATTGGTGGTCAGTGGGAAGAATGCCCCTTACATTGGTGGTCAGTGGGAAGAATGCTCCTTACATTGGTGGTCGTGGGTAAAATTCCCTTTACATTGGTGGTCAGTGGGGAGAATGGCCCTTATATTGGTGATCAGTGGGAAGAATGTTCCTTATATCAGTGATCAGTGGGAAGAGTGCTACTTACATTGGTGGTCAGTAGGAAGAATTGAACCCATAAAGTGGTGTTCAGAATGCCACCCTTACAGACAGCTAAGAAGGGTGTCTTGATGTTGCCTCTGCTACTTGGCGTTGGCCCCAGAACTATGCAGGAACCACCAAATGGGAGGTCAAAGAGCCACAGCTCAAGACACACCTAGCAACTTCTGGAGGAACCTTATAGTTCCATAAAACCATGTTTGAGAATGACTGCTCTACTTTAATGATCTTCTATATGAATTAAATTCAGCAAGAATAAAGGCAAATTTCAGCCAAGCTCCCTAGATCAGCATAACATGTATGCCAGTTTTGTTAAGAACGCTTTAAGCCGATGCAGGTGAGGCAGATGTGAAAGTGCAAAGTTGAGGAAAGCAGTATAAAAACACGATTACCTCCAGGAATATAAAAAGCCATACATTGCCTCATGGATTAGATTTAATATACACGTAACCTCTCGTTTTCTGTACAAAATCTATGTAATGCAATAAAAATACAATAAAAAAGAGGAAAAAAAAACAAGATCCATGGAATCTCGAGTCTTTAAATCTTCCATAATGGCTTAGCATGTAATGACCACTTTTCTTTTTTGAGTAACGACCTTTCCAACCATACGCTTCCCCATTTATCCACAATATAATATTGTTATTATTTATTTCGGGCACTTCTGTACAATTTTAACCATCACCTTAGTCACCAGCACCTGTGGAGGAGTTGTATTCTTTTATCTATAAACTCGTAGCGGAGGAGAAAGTCAGGTTATCTGACGAATCAATGCAAAGCTCCCTCCACCGGCACACAGATGTTCCTTCACCTCTCCGGGATGGAAAAAAAATTGCAAGCGGCGATAAAAACCTCATTCAATAGGAAACTCGTGTTAGGAATACACATAGCTATGCCTCTTTTCTATGGACTCTTTATTTACAGAATCATTATGCTGACAATTAGTCCTCTCCGTCATGAATATCTTTATATATTTGTCATCTACCCATTATTTCATTATTTCATAGACTTTTGTCTTTTGTCTGATACGGTGTATTCAGAGCAAAAGGTTGCTTGTGCTCATTAGGGAAAGTCTTTGAGGCATGGTTGATGAGATTGAAGCTGGGATCTTAATAAAAAAAGAAGTACAATAGCATTTTTAGCAACTGTTTCATCAAAGAAAAGCTCCTGCTGGAAGCACTCGTTCTGCAGATCAGCCATTCTCAACCAGGGTCCAAGCAAACCTAGGGTTCCTCTAGAGCAGTGTTCCCCAACCCTATCCTCAAGGCCCACCAACAGGTCATGTTTTCAGGATTTCCATTACTTTGCACAGGTGATTTGATCAGTTTCACTGCCTTAGTAATTACCACAGCTGATTCATCTGAGGGAAATTCTGAAAACATGACCTGTTGGTGGGCCTTGAGGACTGGGTTGGGGAACACTGCTCTACAGCAGCCTTTCTCAACCTTGTGCACATCGAGGAACCCTTGAAATAATTCTCTGGTCTCGGGGAACCCCTGCTAAAAATTAAAAATCTACAACTCATGATACATTCATGTGATGGTCAATGGGAAGAATGCTCCTTGCACTTGTGGTCATTGGGAAGAATTACCCCCTTACAGATAGCTAAAAAGATCAATGGTATTACTGGGAATTTATCTGAGAGGTAGAAATTGACCATTGCTCAAGGAACCCCTAGCAACCTCTGGAGGAACCCTGGTTGAGAAACCCTGTTCTAGAGGTTGCTAGGGGTTCCTTGAGCTGTGGCTTGAATGACCTAACTTTTGATGGTGCTTGCATATTTCCAGGGACAATGCCAATTAGAGGAGCCAGTAGTATGAACACCTATGATAGCTGTTAGTTCTCCTAGACTTGAAAATTATTTCAAGCATTCCTCTAGGTTAAAAAGGTTGAGAAAGGTCCTGTAGATGCGCAGCATCTTGGAGAGATGCCTCACATTCTGGTCATGTCCCTTTCTCAAAATGTACCCTTTCATATGTAGGATCAAAATGAGCAGCAGATAACCTAATTTATGTTGTCCAGTTCAAGGACTGAGAATTATTGGATGCAGAAGCATGATCTGAACGCCTCACTTGACCTTACCATTACCTGGAAAAAGAATGCACAGGTGGCACGAGCATTCCCTTAAAGTACATGAGATCTGGGAGGTGCCGCACATAAGCATTCTTACAGAGCAGGGGTCTCCAAACTCTCTAAACAAAGGGCCATCTTACTGTCCTTCAGACTTTAGGAGGGCCAGACTGTGGCTAGTAGGAGTAGAAAATGCCTTGGGCTCGGTGGTCAGTAGAAGTAAAAAAATTACATAGCACCCGTGGTCAGTAGGAGAATTAATAGTGCCCTATCATTGGTGTTAGTGGAAGGAATAGTGCCCCATCACTGGTATTAGTAGGAGGAATAGAACCCCATCGTTGGTGTCAGTGGAAGGAATAGTGCCCCATCATTGGTATCAGTGGGAGGTATAGTGCCCTATCATTGGTGTTAGTGGAAGGAATAGTGCCCCATCATTGGTATCAGTGGGAGGAATAGTGCCCCATCATTGGTATCAGTGGGAGGTATAGTGCCCCATCATTGGTATCAGTGGGAGGTATAGTGCCCCATCATTGGTGTCAGGGTAAAGAATAGTGTCCCATCTTTGGTGTCAGAGGGAGGGATGGTACCCCATCATTGGTATTAGTGGAATGAATAGGTCCCCATCATTGGTGTCAGCGGAAGGAATAGTGCCCAATTTCTGGTGTCAATGGGAGGAATAGTGCCCCATCATTGGTGTCAGTGGGAGGAATAGTGCCCCATCATTGGTGTCAGAAGGAGGAATAGTGCCCCATCAATGTGTCAGTGGAAAGAATCCCATCAGGGGAAGGAACAGTGCCCCAGCATTGGTGTCAGTGGAAGGAATAGTGCCCGATTTCTGGTGTCAATGGGAGGAATAGTGCCAAATCGTTGGTGTCAGAAGGAGGAATAGTGCCCCATCATTGTTATTAGTAGGAGGAATAGTGCCCCATCATTGGTGTTAGTGGAAGGAATTATTATTATAATTTTTATACAGGATTTATATAGCGTCAACAGTTTGCGCAATGCTTTACAATAAAGAAGGGACACAGTACAATTACAATACAGTTCAGTACAGAAGGAATAGGAGGGCCCTGCTCGTAGAGCTTACAATCTAAAGGAAGGGAATAGTCCCCCATCATTGGTGTCAGTGGAAGGAATAGTTCCCCATCACTAGTGTCAGTATAAGGAATAGTGTCCCATCATTGGTGTCAGAAGGAGGAATAGTGCCCAATCATTGTGTCAGTGGAAATGATCCCATCAGGGGAAGGAATAGTGCCCCATCATTGGTATCAGTGAAAGGAATAGTGCCCCATCATTGATGTCAGTGGAAGTAATTTCGCTCCATCATTGGTGTCAGTGGAAGGAATAGTGCCCCATTATTGGTGTCAGTGGGAGGAATAGTGCCCAATCGTTGGTGTCAGAAGGAGGAATAGTGCCACATCATTGTGTCAGTGGAAAGAATCCCATCAGGGGAAGGAATTGTGCCCCATCTTTGGTATCAGTGCAAGGAATAGTGCCCCATCATTGATGTCAGTGGAAGTAATTTCGCTCCATCATTGGTGTCAGTGGAAGGAATAGTGCCCCATTATTGGTATCAGTGGGAGGAATAGTGCCCCATCATTGGTGTCATTTGTAGGGATAGTGCCCCCTTGTTGGTGTCAGTAGGAGGAATAATGTCTTCTATCAATGAGAGGAATGTTGCTCCAAGGGCCGGAAAAAGGCATGCAAAGGGCCACATCCATCACACAGGCCGCAATTTGGAGACCATTGATATAGATGAAACGAACAGGATCGAACAAACTAGGATACAACTAGGATTAAACTGCTTGTTTGCCCTCTCTTTGAAATAAACTGGCCATCAGCTGCTCAAAGATTTATCATTGTTTACTCTTATGGCCAAAAATAAGACTGTTGCTACTTACCTGTAGGTATGTGTGAATGAGGAATGCCATTTTAATAATTTGATTTCCGTGGCATTGCTTGCCAGCCAAAACCCAAGCTACATTTGACAGTCCCTCAAAAAGTCAAACATCTGAAAGAGATTTCTTCCACACCAAACAAAACCCATGCAGAACACCACCCCGGGATCTTAAGTCCATCACCATCCACGCAGTATATTCCTGTCGGCACCCTCAGTTTTATGAGATCTTTCCTGATACTATAAGTTTGCCACCTTGTATAAAATTTGTTGTGTTGTTGAATGACTTTTAGGTATATTTTTTGTACTTTTGTGATAAAAAGGAAAGTTAAAGGGAAGACGGCTGGCTGTTACTCTAGGTCACGATCACGTGAATGTACCACACATCCCAGCTTGGTGGGACTGTCTACAGCACTATAGACCAATTTTCATTGGACTGAATCCATTGCAAACCCCACTATAGAAACTCTAAAACTTTCCAGGTTACCTCCTCCAAAACCAACCCTCAAAGTCCATTTCCAAAGTAAAACTTTTTTTTTTTTTGGGGGGGGGGGTTCCGAAGAATTAGAGTTTTTCTTAACAAATAAAAGAACATCATGCATTACCTGCATCATGAACTGGTCCACAATATGCAGTTCGGATGAAGGTCCCTTGTAGTTTTTATACATGTTGATATCTTTTGTTGTGGGGACGTATCTGAAACACATTGAACGGTTGTTAGTTCAATCCTCTGTCTACAATGTGGAGATTCCCTCTTACTTCCCGGGAGGTCACCAGGGCAGTAAATGATCTTATCATTGGTAAAGCTGAGAAGTTGAAGAATTTTCTAATCATTAATGGGGTCAAATCGATGGTCGTTTTTGACTGCAATGGCAAGAAAATTGGAAGGGGCAGGATGGGGAATCTTTCTCGAATGTATGAATTTCTATATGTTTTTTTTGTTCAGTAAGGGCTCCTTTACACTTCAAAATGCGCCGTCTGAGACGTTTTTTCAAAGCACCCTGAATGGCAATCAAACCACTAAATAAAATGGTAAGCATTCAATCCATGTTGTGTTTGCCTCACTTCAAAAATTACTCCATGTCGCTTTCTTGGCTCTTCAAACCATCTCCAAAGCCTCCATAGAAGTCTATGACAACGTTCCCTAACAGTACCTGCAGCTTTTGAAAGTCTTTTATTCAGAGGTAGATTTGCTTTGTTTTGGAGGTATTGCTGGTATGAGATATCCCAGGATGCACTGGGAACCATATAGACATCATCAGCAGTCAGTTCCAGTTCATGTGTATATATTCTGGGAGTGTCTGGTGCAGACGTCACATCTGGTGTGCAGCGTGGAGCAGCGTGGAGCAGCAGAAAGGTGAGCGGGGTTCAGACTGGAGCTGAGCAACTAGCAGACGGCACACGTGGTATGCAACATGGAAACGCTATAGCTGAAGATGAGTGGGGACTGGTGGGAGATGACTGAGCAGCAGAGGATTAGCAGAGCTGGGGGACTGGAGCAAGGGAAACTAGAAGATGTCACACATGGTGAGCAGCGTGGGAATAATATAGCGGGAGGTGAATGGGGAGCAGCGAGAGGGGAGGATCAGCAAACCATAGAATCAGCAGAGCTGGGGGCTATCAAGGAGTGGGGGATCAGCAAAGCTGGGGATACTAGTGAGTGGGGCATCAGCAGAGCTGGGGGTTACTACTGAGTGGGGGATTAGCAGAGCTGGGTGCTACTGATTGGGGGATCAGCAAAGCTGGGGGTTGCTACTGAGTGGGGGATCAGCAGAGCTGGGGGTTGTTACTGAGTGGGGGATCAGCAGAGCTGGGGGTTGCTACGGAGCAGGGGATCAGCAGAGCTGGGGGTTGCTACTGAGCAGGGCATCAACAGAGCTGGGGGTTGCTACTGAGTGGGGGATCAGCAGAGCTGAAGGTTACTAATGAGAGGGAAATCAGCAAAGCTGGGAGAACTAGTGAGCCGTGCTAGGGAGCAGGGGATTAGCACAGCTGGGGGTACTACTGAACTAGGGGATCTGCTGATCTAGGGTATGAATAAACTGGGGATCTGCTGAACAGGGGTACTATTCAGCTGGGGGTCTGCTGAGTGGAGGTACTACTGAGCTGGGGTTCTACTGGGCCCCTTTAAACAAATATAATCAACACACACATGGCATTTGCCAAGCTTCATTAAAGCTTCAAAATACATCAGAAAAGCATGTTGAGGTGGTAGGTGGCAAAGTGGCTCGTTATCGCAAACCACCACCAGAGGCGCGTTCGCACGCTCACTGTGTTCCGGGGGGGCCAGAGAGGGGGTAGGGTGGACTCAATTGCCGCTGGCTACCCACGATCGCTCCCCCTGCAGTGGCAGAACATAGGTCCGTATAAGTAAACAAGGATCTCCGTTCTCATAGAGGGGGAAGGGCTGTGATCACAGGCTTCCTGTATATGGGAGCCGTGATCACTCCCCTGTCCCTGCCAGCCCAGCCCCCATACAGTTAGAACACACTGAGGGAACACAGTTAACCCTTAGAGCGCCCCCTCCAGGTTAACCCCTTCACTGCCAGTGACATTTACACAGTAATCAATGCATTTTTATAGCATTGATCGCTGTATAAATGCCACTGGTCCCAAAAAAGTGTCAAAATGGTCTGACATGTCGGCCTCAATATCACAGTACCACTAAAAATCGCAGATCGCCGCCATTACTAGTAAAAAATTTAAAAAAATGAATTCTCATCATTCGTAAACGGGGCAACTTTTGCGCAAACCAATTAATAAGCGCCGATTGGTTTTACCAAAAATATGAGGAAGAATATAAATCGGCCAAAACCGATGAAAAAAAAAGTTTTTTTTTTGGATTTGTATTTTAGCAAAAAGTAATAAAAAGTTTTTTTTCCAAAATTGTCGCACTTTCTTTGTTTATAGCGGTGATCAGAAATGACGCAGAGGCGATCAAATACCACCAAAAGAAAGCTCTGTTTTTGGGGAAAAAGGGACGCAAATTTAGTTTGGGTACAACGTCGCACGACCGTGCAATTGTCAGTTAAAGCGACGCAGCGCCGAATGGCAAAAAGTGCTCTGGTCCTAAAGTGGGAAATCCTTCCGGGGCTGAAGTGGTTAACGTGTTAAAGTCGAAGCAAGTGTAAACGAACCCTAACGTCTATTTGTTCCAAAATCGAACAAAATCTTGCATTACTTTGAAACGTCATTCTAACATTCTGAGATGTTTTGTATGAATTCTACGATTGTGCACCCAGCTCAAGTCACACATGAAGGGCACAACCCCTCAGTTACCTCCTGAGATTAGTGAGATGTTCATCCGACAATCCTCCATCGTGCTCTTTAATAATTAACAGTTTCTCTTTCAGTTGCTCGGGATCCAAGTGGAAGCTTTTTAGAACTATACCTGGAGAAAGGAATGTTGAAATGAGGTCAGCAAGAAATAAAAAACACATTTTCCGGAAGATAGAAATTGTACAACGGATAAGAAAGTTATCCATTAAAATATTACCCTTGATATCAGAATTTCTGGCCAACGTTATAAAATCAATGAAAATTACATCAAAAGAAGTCATGTCGAAAAATTTATTTTTTTAAGACTGGGAGGTCCACCAGGTCAACTGACTCACAAGACATTTAAAATAAGCCTTCCAGGTCCAACTGGAATAATCTTTGCTAAATGAGCTGAGAGCCTTCCACGCTATAGTTCACCCTGAACATCTCTACCCCAAAGATTTGACCAACATTCACACTTACTGCAATGTATCTCGAACACTCAAGGTGTCAAAATGGGCTCAAAAGTCCCCAAAATGGATATAACAACACATAAAGTGCAAAAAGGTCAAGGAGAAAGGTGTTTAAGAGCCACTTCCTGTTTTGACGACGTCACATTAATGACGTCACTTCCGGTTTCAGGAAATGGCAGTTTTACCACCAATTTCTTGGCTTTTTTTTAAAGGCTGGAATCAATCCATATTTCATCCCGCTGACCTAAAAAGGAAAAATTTCCAGCAACTTATGGGGGTGTGCCCAGTTTCACATCTTTGACCAAAGGCATTAAATACATAAAAAAAAAAAAGCAACAGAAAAAAACTAATTGGAGCCCAAGTACCAGTCAGAGGGAAACACTTACTAAAATTATGAGCAATTTTCTTATCTAGAAGAATATTCTGATTCTTTGAGATGTCGGACTCCGGGGTGGACGACACGTCACTGCTGTGGAACTGGTGCAGGATCCTCTGGTCATCAATTTTCTTCTGAATTAAGTTCTGGGCCCACATAGATTTACTGATCTTTGGGGACAAAACATTAAAATATATATTATTAAATATATGAATGGCAGGTATAGACTACATAATGACAGCCAGTCAGGTAACATATTTCACACCCCTAACAGATATAGGTAACCATTATAATTTATGGTCAAGTTCAAGCTACATAGTTACATAAGGGGAGAACTTTCCAGGACAAGCTTCTAGGACCTTGGCACCTAACCTGCAATCCGATAGCCAAATGTGACCCTTTGGTACTTGTGTGGCCTTCAGACCTCAGAAGTCTATAGTGGGAGTGGGAGCATTGATTTGCAAAGGGTAATAGCAGTGATCTCTACTAGCGTTGTGTCATTTTCTTCTGCAGCATATCTCCAGTTTCCAACCAAATCTGCAGCCTATCTCCAGTCTCCAACCAAATATGAAGCATGTCATTCAGTCTCCAACCAAATCCGTAGCATGTCCCCATTCTCCAACCAAATCTCCACCATGTCTCCAGTTTTCAACCAAATCTGTAGCAGATCACCCGTCTCCAAACAAATCTGCACCATGTCCCCTGTCTCCAACCAAATCTGCAGCATATCTCCAGTCTCCACACAATTCTGCACCATGTCCCCAGTCTCCAGTCAAATCTGCAGCATATACCCATTTCACAACCAAATCTGTAGCATGTCCCCAATCCCCAAATCTGCAGCATAGCTCTAGCCCCCCCCCCCCCCAACTCCAGTCTTCAACTAAATCTGCAACATATCTCCAATATCCAACCAAATCTGCACCATGTCTCGAGTTTTCAACCTAATCTGTAGCAGGCCACCAGTCTCCAAACAAAACTGCACCATGTCCCCTGTCTCCAACCAAATCTGCAGCATATCTCCAGTCTCCAATAAAGACTCTGCAGTTTCCACCCACATCTACAGCATGTCCCCAGTCTCCGACAAAATATGCAGCATATCTCCAGTCTCCAACCAAATCTGTAGCATGTCTCCAATCTCCAAACAATTCTGCACCATGTCCCCAGTCTCCAACCAAATCTGCAGCATAGCTCCAGCCCCCGCACTCCAGTCTTCAACTAAATCTGCAGCACATCTCCAATATCCATCCAAATCTGCAGCATACCTCCTCCAGTCTCTAACCAAACCTGCAGCATACCTCCTCCAGTCTCCAACCAAATCTGAAGCATACCTCCTCCAGTCGCCAACCAAATCTGAAGCATACCTCCTCCAGTCTCCAACCAAATCTGCAGCATACCTCCTCCAGTCTCTAACCAAATCTGCAGCATACTTCCTCCAGTCTCCAACCAAATCTGCAGCATACTTCCTCCAGTCTCCAACCAAATCTGCAGCATACCTCCTCCAGTCTCCAACCAAATCTGAAGCATACTTCCTCCAGTCTCCAACCAAATCTGAAGCATACTTCCTCCAGTCTCCAACCAAATCTGAAGCATACTTCCTCCAGTCTCCAACCAAATCTACTGCATACCTCCTCCAGTCTCCAACCAAATCTGCAGCATACCTCCTCCAGTCTCCAACCAAAACTCTTCCTCTAGCATCTCTGCTGTCTCTGACAGCCCTCTCTAGACTTACATATACTGAACATTACGTGCATCCCTCTGGTGACACAGAGGGTCGAAACTATGGCCCCCTATACTCAATTAGTTGGCAATCACCGTTCTAGGGATACAAAGGAAGAGATTTTAGTCCCCTATATCCTTGTATACCTAAATGGCAGTTAACAAAAGGTCATGTGACCGGTTTCAGCTCTTTTGTAGATCCCTTATATCTGAAATTGTTGCTGAATAGTAGTTGGTAATGGCCATTATGGACAATGCTTGAGCACCATCCATGATATCTACTACAAGCCAAGAAGTAGGACCTTGGCACATAAACTGCAATCCAAAGGCCAAATGTTACCCTTGGAGTTCAGAAGTCTATAGTAGGAGCATTGATTAGCAAAGGGAATAGCAGTGATCTCTACTAGCCTCCATCCCCAGTCTGTCATTGTCTTCTGCGGCCTATCTCCAGTCTCCACCCACATCTGCAGCACGTCCCCAGTCCAAAATCCATTCTGCACCATGCCCCAGTCTCCAATCAAATATGCACCATGTGCCCAGTCCCCAACCAAATCTGCTCCATGTCCCCAGTCTCCACCCACATCTGCAGCATATCCCCAGTCTCCAACCCATTCTGCACCATGTCCACAGTCTCCAATCAAATATGCAGCATGTCCCCGGTCTCCATTCAAAATTGTAGCATGTCCCCAGTCTCCAAATCTGCAGCACAGCTCCAGTCTCCGACCAAATCTGCAGCATAGCTCCAGTCTTCCCCCAAACTGCAGTATAGCTCCAGTCTCCAAACAAATTTGCAGCATGTTCCCAGTCTCCAACCAAATATGTAGCATGTCTCCAGTCTCAAAACAATTTTGCATCATGTCCCCAGTCTCCAAATCTGTAGCATAGCTCCAGTCTCCAACCAAATCTGCAGCATACCTCCTCCAGTCTCCAACCAAATCTGCAAATAGCATAGCTCCAGTCTTCCCCCCAATCTGCAGTATAGCACAGCTCCAGTCTCCAACCAAATCTGCAGCATAGCTCCAGTCTTCCCCCAAACTGCAGTATAGCTCCAGTCTCCAACCAAATTTGCAGCATGTTCCCAGTCTCCAACCAAATATGTAGCATGTCTCCAGGCTCCAAACAATTTTGCACCAAGTCTCCACTCTTCAACTAAATATGCAGCATTCCTCCAGTCTCCAACCAAATCTGCAGCACATCCCTAGTCCCTGACCAACACTTCATCTAGCAACCCTGCAGTCCCTGACAGCCCCCTCTAGACTTACATATACTGAACATTATGTGCATCCCTTTGGTGACACCAAGAGTCAAAACTTTGCCCCCCTCCCTATACTCCATTAGTTGGCAATCACTGTTCTAGGAATACAAAGGAAGCCCCCTATATCCTTGTATACCTAAATGGCAGTAAACAAAAGGTGCTGTGGTTTTAGCTCTTTTGTAGATCCTCTATATCTCAAAATGTTGCTGTCTTGTAGTTGGTATTGGCCATCATGGACAATGCTTGCGCACCATCCATGACATCTACTGCAAGCCTAGACGTTTTCTGGTCTTAAATCTTATGATGAGCCATAAGGACCTCATACATATCAGATGAAGTAATTGTGCTGCTGGGTTTTATAGTGGATAATGATCGGGAGAGGAACGCATTCCAAAGATGCCTGGCAAACTAGGTCCAAAGTGGCCTTGCTTGGCACATAATCATATTGGGTGTGTGAATCTTTGATAGTCCCTATTTAAAGAAAAAAAAAAAAACAGTTGGCCTTTGGATTAGGACTTGAATTAATTTTATGATCAAATAAAAATTCCGTACCTTGTCCTGCGGCACCACGGTCCAGTGAAATGCTTTGGTCCTCTTTGGCATGGTCCGGCGTAGGCTAGGTAAAGGCGGTGGAGGGACATATGGAGGGGGGATAAGTGGATATGGTGGGACCATCGTTTTTGGACTTTCTGGAAAGCCATTTCCATTCTTCAGTGGTTCTGTCACTGGGCTTGTATCACCCGAATGTATTAAAATCAGTTTTGGAATAAACATTGGGTCTTTATAAGGCTCAATAAGATTTTGCACCGTGCCCTTCGAGTCTTGTGGGCTAGGCGGCGGTTCCAACTGGTCACACGGGAAGTGTAAAGCCTCATACAGGTTATTCTGGGGAGAAGGACTCCGCTCACTCTGCCCACATTGTTCCTGGAGAAGGGACACCCAGTCGTCCCTCATTGTTATGCTTTTTTCTAAGTCTCTGTTGTGCTCGTGTACAGGTATGCGAAATCTTAGCGGAAGAAATAAAAAAGAAAGATATGTTATGTTTTTTCAATCTAATAATATTTTTACTAGAAATACACTTTGATGTATATTCATGAAAAAAATTCCCAGAGCTATTTGTCCTGTGAAACTGCATCTACATTCATAGGGTGCAAAATCTAACATTATTAGGCTATTTTATCTCCAGGTCGAATATTTTTAAGTAGCACAGAATAGCATGAATCTGGAAAATACCACATTATGGCCACTAGATGGAGCTGACAATCATAGCAAATAATATATATTTTTTTCATATAATCATCAGCTTCATCTGGGGGCCATAAGATTGTATTTCACTGATATACAGTATGCTATCATTTGAAGTAAGAACATCCAACCTGAAGAGAAAATAGCCTAAAAACATTTGATTTTGCAGTTTTGTAGAAGAAATAGCTTTTCAACATTTTTGGTTTATTAATATACCCCTAGGTATCATACGTAATATAAAAGCTATTCTGAAATGAATAAGCAGAAATGTTAGAATGCAACTGAAGCTGAACTAGTTAAAAAAAAAAGGACACTGCTGATAATACTACTACTACTACTACTAATAATAATAAAAGTATATAATAATAATAATAATTATAATAATAATAGTATATGGTTATATATACTACTTATATACTATTATTATAATTATTATTATTATCATTATATTTATATACTATTATTATTATGATTGTAATAAGGGGATATAGCATCTTCTAAATGACTTTAAAAAATATGGCATTGAACAGGTATCTAAATACTAGTTATTGGAACTCTGGAGCATGGAGCTTGCAATTTAAAAGCTGAACTAGTTAAAAAAGCACACTGCCGATAATACTACTACCACTATTACTAATAATAATAGTATATAATTATAATAATAATAATAGTAGTATATAATAATAACATTAATAATAATAATAATAGTAGTATATAATAATAATAATATATAATTATAACAATAATTATTATAATAGTATATAGTTCTATATAATACTTATATTCTATTATAATTATTATTATAATCATTATTATAATTATGAACTATTATTATTATTATTATTACAATTATATCTATATACTGTTATTGTTATAATAATAATAATAATTATTATTATTATATTTATATACTATTATTATTATTATTGTAATAAGGAGATATGGCATCTTCTAAATGACTTTAAAAAATATGGGATTGAACAGGTATCTAAATACTAGTTATTGGAACTCTGGAGCATGGAGCTTGCAATTTAAAAGCTGAACTAGTTAAAAAAGCACACTGCCGATAATACTACTACCACTATTACTAATAATAATAGTATATAATTATAATAATAATAGTATGTTATAATAATAACATTAATAATAATAATAATAATAATAATAGTAGTATATAATAATAATAATAATATATAATTATAACAATAATTATTATAATAGTATATAGTTCTATATAATACTTATATACTATTATAATTATTATTATAATCATTATTATAATTATGAACTATTATTATTATTATTACAATTATATCTATATACTTTTATTGTTATAATAATAATAATTATTATTATTATATTTATATACTATTATTATTATTATTGTAATAGGGGGATATGGCATCTTCTAAAGGACTTTAAAAAATATAGCATTGAACGGGTATCTAAATACTAGTTATTGGAACTCTGGAGCATGGAGCTTGCAATTTAAAAGCTTTAAAAAGCACACTGCTGAAAATACTACCACTACTACTACTAATAAAAATAATAGTATATTAATAAAATAATAATAATAATAATAATAGTATATAATTAAAATAATAATAATTATTATTATTATAGTAATAAGTGGATATAGCATCTTCTAAATTACGTTTAAAGAGATAGCATTGAACAGGTATCTAAATACTAGTTATTGGAACTCTGGAGTGTGGAGCTTGCAATTTAAAAGGAAAAGTAAAAATGTGTAAAAAGAAAGTATTTTTCAGAAAAAAACTCCGTACTTCTTATTGCTCCCCAGTGCATTCCCCTCAGTCAGTGAAATAATGAATCACCCATTTTTTATTTTATGGTAGAAGAGAACCATTTTCATCCAGATCAGGCAAAATTCCCCATTTTATCATTTTAAAAGACCGCGCCAATAAATAAGCCTTTTATCTAATTTTCCTATCTGAATTTGCTTTCTTTCTGGCCCATTTACTCCCCAATAAAAAGGCAAAAATGTAATATTTCCACTTCACCGGTGACCATTAACTTAGCAAAGCCGCAAAAGGACTTACTGTTTTTTGTTCTGGCAGTTGACGGGAAAAAAAAATATAGAGATATACACTATATTACCAAAAGTATTGGGACACCTGCCTTTACAAGCACATGAACTTTAATGGCATCCCAGTCTTAGTCTGTAGGGTTCAATATTGGGTTGGCCCACCCTTTGCAGCTATAACAGCTTCAACTCTTCTGGGAAGGCTGCCCACAAGGTTTAGGAGTGTCTATGGGAATGTTTGACCCTTCTTCCAGAAGAGCATTTGTGAGGTCAGGAACTGATGTTGGATAAGAAGGCCTGGCTCGCAGGCTCCGCTCTAATTCATCCCGAAGGTATTCTGTCAGGTTGAGGTCAGGACTCTGTGCAGGCCAGTCAAGTTCCTCTGCCCAAAACTCACTCATCTTTGTCTTTATGGACCTTGCTTTGTGCACTGGTGAGCAGTCATGTTGGACCAGGAAGGGGCCATCTCCAAACTCTTCCCACAAAGTTGGGAGCATGAAATTGTCCAAAATGTCTTGGTATGCTGACGCCTTAAAAGTTCCCCTCACTGGAACTAAGGGGCCAAGCCCAACCCCTGAAAAACAACCCCACACCATAATCCCCCCTTCACCAAATGATTTGGATCAGTGCACAAAGCAAGGTCCATAAAGACATGAATGAGCGAGTTTGGAGTCCTGAGCTCAACCCGATAGAACGCTTTTTGGAATGGCCCAGCCAGAGCCCAGACCTGAATCTGATTGAAAATCTGTGGGGTGATCTGAAGAGGGCTGTGCACAGGAGATGCCCTCGCAGATTTGGAGTGTTCTTGCGAAGAAGAGCGGGCGACTATTGCCAAGTCAAGATATGCCATGCTGATAGACTTCATACCCAAAAAGACTGAGTGCTGTAATAAAATCAAAAGGGGCTTCAACAAAGTATTAGTATAAGGGTGTGCACACTTACGCAACCACATACATTTTTTTAATTTTTTTTTTTTTTACTTCCCTCCACCTAAAAGATTTCAGTTTCTTGTTCAACTGAGTTGTAGTTTATAGGTCACATCAAATGTGGAAAAAGTTCTGAAATTATTTATCTTTGTCTCATTATCACAGAAACCTGGCATTTTACCAGGGGTGTGTAGACTTTTTATATCCACTGTATATATATATATAAAATTAAAATTAGAATTATATATAATTGTGTTTTAAAAAAGTACTGTATATATATACATACACACATTTAGGCATCACAAGGGTTAGGATGGGCACTAAAAAAAAGAATCAGCTCAGTTTTTCCTTGCTTGGAAAAAAATAAATAATTATAATAATAAGAAAAATTATATATATATATATATATATATATATATAAAGAACACATATATATATAAAAAAAAAGAACAAATATATATATATATATATATATATAAAAAGAACAAATATATATATATAAAAAAGAACAAATATATATATATATATATATATATATATATAAAAGAACAAATATATATATATATATATAAAAAGAACATATATATATATATATATATATATATATATAAAAAGAACATATATATATATATATATTTATTTTGTTTCAAGCAAGAAAAAACTGCACTGATCCTAAATGTGTATATATATATATATATATAAAAGAACACAAAAAATATATATATATACCGTATATAGGCTGTAAAAAAAATTCTGAAATCCGTTGTATCTTTTCCGAGGTATAAATAAATCTAGTTAAAGCTGGAAATATTATCAGATGGTCGTGCGGCTGTACTGGGAGGCCCAGTGCTGAATCTGACCTTTTCAGGCTGCGTTAATTGCTCGCATATTTCCGGCATGGGAGTTGAAAATTTGCCATGATTTGACTCAGCAATGTTGGCTGCTTCTCAGGATTGGCGTTGGTGGGGGAAACCGTCTTGCTCCCCGTAAGCGCCGGAGAACTTATATTTTTCGACATCCTCGGCAGGTGAAAGATCAAGACTTTCTTGAACGCACCTCTGCTTTTGGCCTTTTTTAATCCCCATAATGGGATGAAAAGGCAAACTTTGTTGTAACATCTTGAGAAGAAGTTGAAACCCTCGGAAGGTCAAAGCTCTCTGTGTAAATGTGGAACTTCAATTTGCTCAGCTTTAATTCAGGCAGATTGAATGTCAACTCAAAGGGGTGTATATATAAAAAATATTCACATAGCTGTTCATCCATCGAAACTGCAAGTAAATGCATTCTATGAGAATTGGCCAAGACCGGATGTTCTCTGGCTATATTCTCCAAAGATCGAATGTGTGAATGACAAAAGTTGTGCTGCATGGCCTCTAGGTGGAGCTAAGGAGCATTCTTACTTCCTGTGATAGTTAGCACCATCTAGTGGCCATAATGCAGTATTTTTACCCATTCACTCAATCAATGTGCAGAGAATATAGCCTGAGAACATTTGAGCTTGCCCCATTCACACAGAGCAAATATATATGTAGTTTCATGAATGAATGAACACCTTTGCATTTTTTTTTAAAATACATCCTTAACTGAACATTTCCATTGCCAGAGAAAGTAAACATAGCCAAACCCTTACATTCTACTCCATCAGTTGTTTCAAATGCACTCCTCCTTCACCCAGCCTGCAGTTACTGATATGCAGATTCTGACTTTTTGTCAAAAGTCAACAGCTAAGCCCCCTCCTTTCAAACCACCAGCTTTGGCCATTGGCATTATGCAGAAAGGTGGACTTGTGCCTGTCATAGGAAGGGTTTTGCCTCTCATAGGAAGGGCAGTGCCTGTTGTAGGAAGGGTGGTGCCTGCCATAGGAAGGGCGGTGCCTGTCATAGGAAGGGCAGTGTCTGTCATAGGAAGGGCGGTACCTGTCATAGGAAGGGCGGTGCCTGTCATAGGAAGGGTGGTGCCTGTCATAGGAAGGGCAGTGCCTGTTGTAGGAAGGGCAGTGTCTGTCATAGGAAGGGTGGTGCCTGTCGTAGGAAGGGCAGTGTCTGTCATAGGAAGGGCGGTGCCTGTCATAGGAAGGGCAGTGCCTGTCATAGGAAGGGCGGTGCCTGTCGTAGGAAGGGCAGTGTCTGTCATAGGAAGGGCGGTGCCTGTCATAGGAAGGGCAGTGCCTGTCGTAGGAAGGGCAGTGTCTGTCATAGGAAGGGCGGTGCCTGTCATAGGAAGGGTGGTGCCTGTCATAGGAAGGGTGGTGCATGTCATAGGAAGGGCGGTGCCTGTCATAGGAAGGGTGGTGCCTGTCGTAGGAAGGGCAGTGTCTGTCATAGGAAGGGCGGTGCCTGTCATAGGAAGGGTGGTGCCTGTCATAGGAAGGGAAGTGTCTGTCATAGGAAGGGCGGTGCCTGTCATAGGAAGGGCGGTGCCTGTCATAGGAAGGGTGGTGCCTGCCATAGGAAGGGTGGTGCCTGTCATAGGAAGGGTGGTGCCTGTCATAGGAAGGGTGGTGGTGGTGCCTGTCAAGTGTGTCAGTTTACATTTTTATGTTGCTTTTTTCATCACTTTTTCTATGAAACAAACACAAAAAAACTAAAATTATATATACTGTATACAATCAGTATCTCAAAAAAGTAAGTACACCCCTTACATTTTTGTAAATATTTTATTCTATCTTTTCATGTGACAACACTGAAGAAATGACACTTTGCTGCAATGTAAAGTAGTGAGTGTACAGCTTGTATAACAGTGTAAATATGCTGTCCCCTCAAAATAACTCAACACACAGCCATTAACGTCTAAACCACTGGCAACGAAAGTGAGGACACCCCTAAGTGAAAATGTCCAAATTGGGCCCAATTAGCCATTTTCCCTCCCCGGTGTCATGTGACTCGTTAGTGTTACAAGGTTTCAGGTGTGAATGGGGAGCAGGTGTGTTAAATTTGGTCTTATCGCTCTCACTCTCTCATACTGGTCACTGGAAGTTCAACATGGCACCTCATGGCAAACAACTCTCTGAGGATCTGAAAAAAAGAATTGTTGTTCTACATAAAGATGGCCTAGGCTATAAGAAGATTGGCGAGATCCTGAAACTGAGCTGCAGCACGGTGGCCAAAACCATACAGCGGTTTAACAGGACAGCTTCCACTCAGAACAGCGCCTCGCCATGGATGACCAAAGAAGTTGAGTGCCGTGCTCAGCATCATATCCAGAGGACAGCAAATTTACACTGTTATACAAGCTGTACACTGACTACTTTACATTGTAGCAAAGTGTAATTTCTTCAGTGTTGTCACATGAAAAGATAGAATAAAATATTTACACAAATGTGAGGGGTGTACTTACTTTTTTGAGATACTGTATGTACACAGTATATATAATTTTAGTTTTTTTGTGTTTGTTTCATAGAAAAAGTGATGAAAAAAGTAACATAAAAATGTAAACTGACACACTTGACAGGCACCACCACCACCCTTCCTATGACAGGCACCGCCTGTGAGGGGTGTACTTACTTTTGTTAGATACTGTGAGTGTGTATATATATATTGCTAAGAAACTATTCCCCAGAATTGATATTTTTATCCTCATGAAAATGTAGTGAAAGACTGAATCTGTAATTTTGCAGTGAAATCCCACACACCTGAAAACACCAACCTTCAAGTAAGATAGATTTATCTATATACATACAGGGATGTGTATATTTACAGTTTGTATTTAGATATACACTATATTAGCAAAAGTATTGGGACGCCTGCCTTTAGACACCCCTGAACTTTAATGGCATCCCAGTCATAGTCCGTAGGGTTCAATATTGAGTTGGGTTGAGTTATAACTTGGGATGCCTGATACTGACCCTACGGTAATTTCAAGTCCCCACAGATTTCCGTCCGC
>BLSH010331606.1:184491-204326 GCA_018402905.1 Glandirana rugosa | reverse complement strand
CCCCCCCCCCCCCCCCCCCAGCCTCAAGGCTCTAGAAACTGGTGTTACCACCTTGAAACTCATAGCCACGCCCCCTTCATACTTCCAGTGTATTACAGTACTACAGAGGTTCCCGTGCTGTCAGATCTATGACAGTTGAGATCCAATACTTATGCTGCCTGTGTTTCCACCCTATGTCAGCAGATTTGCCCATTCCATTTGGATCCATTCCTTTGCCAGCTGGGACCATGGTTGGCCTGGTTTACATGATCTGCTTGTATATCTCCTACTAAATGTGAGTGGATATTCATTCCTTTTAATAAATATATCTATTGCATTGCTGCACTTAGAGGCGCCCTCTTGTGTTCCTTTGTTATAGTGGCGGAGTTTGCCTGCTTAATCACATGATCAGTCCCGGTGCTGTAATTAGAAGCATCCAAACCCCCCACAATCCCACCCACCGGAATATCCCTATAGCATTCTCTGGCAGAATCTCCTAGCAAAGGACGTTGCAGGGGATGTCTGTCCTTTGAACTCCAGCTCTGTACCGTCTTCTTAGGGTAAAAGCTGTGAACCAATTACAAGAGCAGGGGGACAGACCTTCATTGAGCAGCAATAATGATTTACATATAGAAATGTCACCTGTAGACAAGATGCGGAACGGTAGCGTTCAATAACCTCATGTTGCAAAATAGCTTCTACCGATTTTCTCTTTTTTCTTCTGTTAAATCCGGAGTCTTCCTTTATGTGAAAGTTATTTGGGATATGATAGCTGATAACCTTTCACCAGCCGGCAATTCTCAGCAAAAGATTTTCGATAATAAAGGTCGTTGCGGTGGTACTCCGTTATCGCGGCTGAAGATGGATTTTCACCGCAGTCGTTTCTCAGATATTTGCGTCACCTCTTGGCCCAGACAAGGCTGGCTGTACGCAGTGATTTATCTCGCCGCCGCTACCTCCTGATATTTCGTATGCGGAGAAGACAAGCAGATAGATGAGATTGTGTGCAAAATGTTTCTGCTTTATGCATTATGAGTTTCCCATTACTGCGCTGGTTGGTGATAATAGGACGCCTGGCGTGGCAGGTCATGTGACTGCTGACATCATGCCTGCCGCCTTGTAAGACAATCCTCTTTAATTAAAAGGAGTCAAGTGGTTTTCTATATCATTTTATATTAGGGTTATGAGTTTCTTAACCAGGGAAATATGAAATATCGGAATACTCTGCATTTTCATATGCCGCCAGCAGGTGGAGCCCCAGGCTCACTTTCAGGCGGAGTTACTGGCTTACGTTCAGGCGGAGCCCCAGGCGCACTTTCAGGCGGAGCCCCAGGCGCACTTTCAGGCGGGGTCCCAGGCGCGCTTTCAGGCGGGGCCCCAGGCGCACTTTCAGGCGGGGTCCCAGGCGCGCTTTCAGGCGGGGTCCCAGGCGCGCTTTCAGGCGGGGTCCCAGGCGCGCTTACAGGCGGGGTCCCAGGCTCACGTTCAGGCGGGGCCCCAGGCTCACGTTCAGGCGGGGTCCCAGGTGCACTTTCAGGCGGAGCCCCAGGCTCGCTTTCAGGCGGGGTCCCAGGCTCACATTCAGGCGGGGTACCGGCTCACGTTCAGGCGGGGCCCCAGGCTCACGTTCAGGCGGGGCCCCAGGCTCACGTTCAGACGGGGCCCCAGGCTCACGTTCAGGCGGGGCCCCAGGCTCACGTTCAGGCGGGGCCCCAGGCTCAAGTTCAGGCGGGGCCCCGGGCTCACGTTCAGGCGGGGCCCCGGGCTCACGTTCAGGCGGGGCCCCGGGCTCACGTTCAGGCGGGGCCCCAGGCTCACGTTCAGGCGGTGCCCCAGGCGCACGTTCAGGCGGGGCCCCATGCTCGCTCACGTTCAGGCGGAGCCCCAGGCTCACTTTCAGGCTTGCCTGTCTATTCTTAGCTGCTGTGTTGAAAAAAGGTTAGTTGTTTACAGAGTTCAATAGCACAAGCTGAAGCTCACACACTGGCAGGTCATATGAAGGGTCAATCAGAGAGAGAGAGAGAGAGTCTGAAGCCAAACAGCCTCTGGTTTGCTGTAGGGCAGCAGAGTCACAGGAGCACCCTGTATTAGATGATTAAAGTTGTTTTTTTAATATTAACCACTTCAAGGCCACAATACGTATATATATATATATACGTTGCAGCTTTGGAGTGGTTTACCGGCATTATGGCTGAAGATATCAGCCGTAACCCCACCCGGTATTGTTTTTTTCTACTTCCCGCTTTCTCTGGCTTACCGTTTCCGTCAGTTCCTCCAAGAAACGATCCGACGGTGCTGCCGGCTAGTCCCAGAGGCAATCAAAGAGTAGGACCTTGGAGTAGTATGGCCTTGGAGGACTGGAACAACGTCATGACTTCACTTCCAGTCCAGGCTGGAAGTAATTTTATTTATTTTTTTTAAAACAAGATCACACATTTTTTTTTTTTGTTCTTTTGCTTTTAAAAGGTAAAGAAGAGATCTGGGGTCTTTTTGACCCCCAGATCTCTCCATAAAGAGGACCTGCCATTCTCATTTCTACTACAAGGGATGTTTACATTCTTTGTAATAGGAATAAAAGTGATTAAAAAAAATTAAAAGGACAGTGTAAAAATAAAAAGTAAAATAAATAAGAAAAAAAAAAATGAAAGCGCCCCCATTCCTCCATGCTTGCGTGTAGAAACGTGCGCATACGTAAGTCGCGCGCCCATATGTAAACGGTATTTGCACCACAAATGTGAGGTATCGCCGCAAACGTTCGAGCGACAACAAGAATTCTAGCGCTAGACCTCCTCTGCAACTCTAACTAAGTAACCTGTAAAGGCATTTAAAGCGGCGCCTATGGAGATTTTTAAGTACTGTAGTTTGTCGCCATTCCACGAGCGTGCGCAATTTTAAAGCGTGACATGTTAGGTATCTATTTACTCGGCGTAACATGCTCTTTCACATTTCTGAAAAAAAAAAATCGGGTAAATTATTGTGTTTTATTTTCTATTTTTTTTTTAATTCCTCGAAATGTATTTTTCGCCAAAAAAAAATTGTTTGCAAATACCATTTGACATCAAAAAAATTGCAACGAACGCCATTTAATTCTCTAAGGTCTCTGCTGAAAAAAAAAAAGTATAATGTTTGGGGGTTATAAGTAATTTTTCTAGCAAAAAAAAGGCTTAAAATAAATAAATTATAATGAAATAATAATAACAATAAAAATAATTTTATAATAATAATAATAAATGGATATATGGGTAAAATCTGTCATAGGTCATACATTTCTGGTTGGAGCAGCTCAGTCCCTTTTGGGGTCTCCCACATTGTCAAGTCGAGATTCCCTTTCCCCCTCCCCCCGAGGTGCTGGTTTTCGGGATAATGCTGTCCATCTAATTTACTAACCTTATTGTCGTTCGCCAACATGAGTGCTTCATCAATGCCTATCTCTTTATCTTTGACCTTCTTCAGGATCATCAGGAGCTCCTCCTGGCTGGCCTGGAAGGAACAAGCATAAACAACGATTAAATAATGTTATCGTATCGCTCACCCCCCGAAAAGGGCCGCTGATTGCCACAGCTTCTACACCCAAGTCAGTGCAGCAGCAGCCAGGCACACAGCAATAGACACGTGTGGTTAGTTTTGTTCCGAATTAAAAATTCGAAAACGGATTTTTGGATTACAATAGTACTGAATTTTAAACAAATCCGAAACCGCAAAAAAAAAAAAAAAAAAAATCGGACAAAATTTGAATATTTTTCGAATTTCCAAAGAGAATAAAATAGAATAGAAAAAAAAATAATAGAATAGAAAATAATATAACAGAAAATAATAGAATAGAATAGAATTCCGTAAAACAGAACAAAATAGAAGAGAAAATAAAAGAACAGAATAGACTGGAATATAATAGAAACAAAAAGAGTAGAATAACAGAATAGAACCATCTTCTGAAATTCTAATTTTTAAATGTAATGAATTTGAATAGAAAAGAATAGAATAGACTATAAAAGAATAGAAAATAATAGAATTGAAACAATAGAATAGAATATAACCATTTCCCACAATTTAAATAGAATACATTTGAATTTGAATAGAATAAAAAAGAATATATTCGAATAGGAAGATGATTATATTCATTCTATTCTATTCTGTTGATTTTTTTTCTATACTATGGTGTTATTTTCTATTCTATTAAAATTCAAATTCTTTTTGAATTTTGGAAAATGGTTATATTATTTCTATTCTATTCTATTGTTTTTTAAATTTTATTCTAATCTATTCTATTTGAATTTCAGAAGATGGTTATAAGCTTTCTATTTTATTCTATTCTATTTTGTTATTATTATTATTATTATTATTATTATAATACAGGATTTATATAGCGCCAACAGTTTACGCAGCACTTTACAATATAAAACGGGGACAATACAATAGAATACAAAAGGATTAAGAGGGCCCTGCTCAGAAGAGCTTACAATCTAATAAGGTATTCTGTTCTTTTATTTTCTATCCTATTTTGTTCTGTTTTACTCTATTATATTCTATTCTTTTATTTTCTGTCTGTCTTTTTCTATTGTGTTCCTTTATTTTCTATTCCATTTCATGCTCGTTGGAAATTGGAAAACTATTCGAATTTGAAAACTGTTTGAAACTGATTTCGAAAACTTTTCAAATCAATCCGAATTCGAAAATTCAAATTGATTTGAATACGAAAATACGAAACAAATTCCGAAAAAGAATTAAACAGACTAAATAAATTTTAACTAAATGAATTTATATAAATTTACGAATCGAAACAAAACAAATGTTTTCGTTCTGCACAAGTCTAGGAAACAGTCATTCTTTCTGGCTTAAAGTGACACTAAACACACACTGTTTAATTTACATTGTCCCTTCTACTTCTGTATGTGGATGATGGCGCTGTAATTATTTTAATAAAAAAAAAAAAAAATCTAAGTACCTTTTCCCTATTGGATATCCAGCTGTCACATGACCCAGCTCTCCCTCAGCCTGTCTGAAGGGAAACAGTGGCAGGAGGAGCTTCTAGTCCTCTGCTGCTGGTCACATGTTCAAAAAACAGCCTTTGGAATATTGGAATTATACAGAATTTATATGGCGCCAACAGTTTGCACAGCGCTTTACAACATGAGGGCAGACAGTACAGTTACAATATAATACAATACAGGAGGAATCAGAGGGCCCTGATCATTAGAGCTTACAATCTAGGAGGGAGGGTCAAGTGATACAGAAGGGTAATAACTGTGGGGAGTGAGGTGATGGAGAAAATAAATGTACAGTTGTTAGGCAGAGGCAGGATTGGCTTCCCTGAAGAGATTCGTTTTTAGGGATCCTCTAAGTGGATAAAGTAGGAGATAGTCAGACAGATTGGGGTAGGGAATTCCAAAGGAAGGGAGAAGTCCTGGAGGCCAGTATGGGAGGAGGTAATGAGGGTGCTGGAGATCAGGAGGTCTTGAGAAGACAAAGAGAATGATTAGGAGGTGACGAGGGTGCTGGAGATCAGGAGGTCTTGAGAAGAACAAAGAGAACAATTAGGACAGTGGTTCTCAACTCCAGTCCTCGGGACCCACCAACAGGCCAGATTTTAAGTATTACCTTGGGGAGATGCAGACTAGAATACTGCAATCACTGAACAGCAAATGATATCACCCGTGATGTATTTCAGTTATCCTGCAAACCTGGCCTGTTAGTGGGTCCCGAGGAACGGAGTTGAGAATCACTGGATTAGGAGGCGACGAGGGTGCTGGAGATCAGGAGGTCTTGAGAAGAACGAAGAGAACGATTAGGTTGGTATTTTGAGACCAGGTTGGTGAGGTAGATGGGCGCCAAGTTGTGGATAGCTTTATAAGTTGCAAGTATCTTGGATTTAATTTGTTGGGCAATGGGAAGCCAGTGGAGGGATTGGCAGAGAGGGTTGGCAGATGCTCAGCGGTTGATAAGGTGGATGAGTCTGGAGGCAGCATTCATGATGGACTGAAGGGGGGATAGCCTATGTAAAGGTAGGCCAGTGAGGAGGGAGTTGCAGTAGTCGATGACAGGGCCACCTTAAGTCATGGGTACCCCTGGGCACTGCCCAGGGGCCCCAGGTCCATGGGGGCCCCATGATAATCTTGCAAAACATCATACTTGTCAACCATCCCAGATTTGCTGGGACAGTCATGCTTTTTACTATGCTGTTCCAGGATGGCAGCACCCAGGGCAGAATTCCAGATCCTATACAGTGCCCTCCTGATATCAGTATTGAGCCCTTCTGCTTCCCGTCTGTAATGTACCCTTTTGTGTTGATTAGTCTTTGATTTATTGCATGTTTTATTATTGTTTAAAATCACTTTTATTAAAAGTACTAATAAATATATGTTTCTATCAACGATTTATACTTCTTGGCAGTAGGTGCGTAAATTGGGGCAGGCTGATAAGGGCCCCAGAGTATTACATTGCCCAGGGGCCCATGATGCCCATGATTAAGACGGCCCTGGTCGATGAGAGAGATGACCAGGGAGTGAATTAGAAGCTTTGTGGTGACGTTGGTTAGGAAGAGGCTTATCTTGAAGATGTTGAGGTGGCAAGATTTTGACAGTGATGGGATGTGGGGCCAAAAGGAGGGTTCAGAGTCCAGGATAACACCAAGCACCCTGGCATGGGGGGGTTGATGGTTGAGCCATTGCTCTTGACAGAGAAGTCAGGAGAAGGGGCACGAGGGAGGGAGGGAGGGAGGAAATGTCATGAACTTGGTTTTGGATAGGTTGAGTTTGAGGAAGTGGTGTGACATCCAGACCGATATGTCTGTTAGTAAATTGGTGATACGAGAGGAGACGGAGGGAGTGGACTGAGGGGTAGAGAGATCGATTTGTGTGTCCTCAGCATAGAAATGATATTGAAAGCCATGGGAGGCTATCAGCTGACCCAGGGAGGAGGTGTCCCCCCTTCCATGGGGTGAGAGACCGCGTTGATGCTTAACGAACATATGTCCAGCATCCACAACGACTCCCATGCTAAGTTCCTTAAAGTTTGGGAACCATGGCTGCCATATTCTTTTCCCACTCTCCCCCCAGCCAACTTAGGTTGCCTATGACGGACAGTCCCGATGCTCCCGAGCCCTTACCGTTCCTCCTCCTCTCGATCTCTAACCCTCTGGTCAGTGGTGTATCATCCATGGGTGCAGGGTGTTCACTGAACACGGGCCCTGAGGGGTGGGGGGCCCACTGTGCTCTGACCAACACTGCACCCATGGATGATCTCTCCCTGGTTGACAGCTGGCGATGATTGGTGCTGTGTGGACTTGCACACGGGCCCACTAATTTCATGATACGCCCCTGCCTCTGGTCCTCCTTTCCTGCTTCTCTTAGCCTCCCTTGGCTCCTTTCATGTCAGGTGCCCACTCCCTCTTTCTTTAGCGCCACCTTTCTGCTTCACTTTCTCCTCAGTTCCAGTTTGCCTCTCTCCTCAGACCTGTATAGGCTGTATAAGGCACCACTGTATGGGTATTGGTGGGACCAGGGGATGCCTCACTGGTTTGGAGAACCTTCTCAGGACCCCTGGTGGCCTTATGAAACAGGCCTATCCTCCACTGCTGTGTTAGTTCTCATTTTCTCCTTCTTTTAGCTGTTCTTTGGCTAACTTGTGTGATAACCGTCAATGCTAGCCACTGCGCGGGCGCAACTATTGCACGTTGGCTACTTGTTAAACTCGAATAAAAATGATTGAAACAGAGAATAGGAGAGGTCCAAGAACAGAACCTTGGGGTTCCCCAACAGAGAAAGGAATAGGAGAGGAGGAAGTAGAATTGTAAGTGACACTGAAGGTGTGGTATGATGGGAACCAGTGAAGAGCCATGGAGACCAAAAATAAATAATCAATATCAGTAAACTGTTTTAAATTCTCATACAAGTATATATTGGAAAATATATATATTTTTTGGCAATAACATGGTGTGGGGGTGGATTTCTGCCAGGCACAGGCTGTGTCACTCCCCTCCAGCCTGTGTCTTAGAATAACAGGGAGGTGAAGGCTCCATCAATCAACATTGTATTTAGCTGGTTAGTGGGCATGAAGGAAGAGGGAGGGAGCACTGAGTTTAAGTCCACATGTGTGACTCTATAGTGACATGGTTTGCTCAGATGCGATTGGGAGGAAGAGCTAAGCATAGAACCTCACTGAAAACTGAGCATGTGCAGAGCTGCCAACACTGCTCTGCAAAATCCCTATCTGAATTGGGGACATGGACAGAAGGGGGAGATAGAGAGCAGCAGGATCAACCAGGTTTTTTTTCAGAATACAGAAAAAAACAATCTCATAGTGACTGCATGCGTATGAAGAGCATGGAATACACCATTTATTGTTTTTTTATGATGTGGTTTTAGTGACACTTTAATGAACAGTCTAGGGGGTTATTCTTTTATGCTTCTTAGTAGAATCCCACAAATAGCACCTAAGGGAACGAGCAGCACGGTGACACCATAAGAAATATCCCCATTAGAGCAAGCTTTTGGTACTGGTGTGCAAGGGATAGTAGGAGCAAACAGCCCTACACTCAGGTCTGTACCAGCTGCGGCTGGTCAATAAGGGGCACTTGGGCGCCGCCTCCCCACTGGGAAGAAGAAGGGAAAAAAAAAAAGTCAGCCTGACCCCCTACAGGAGGCGCCGGTACATTGACTTTTTTTCGTCGGCTCCTTGCTGTCAACTGACAGCAAGTAGTGAGCCTATTGGTCAGTCCTAAAAGTCTATGTATGTGCACTGAACAAGCGAACATACATAGACTGATTGGCTGCCCTGAGCCAGTGACTGCCAGTGATTGGCTTGTCACGGTGCTGTGGGCAGGGACGGGTCCAGAGTGGCTGACTCCCCTGACTCGAGGACTCAGAGGTGCTGTGCTGTGTACTGGCTCCCTGTCCCCTGTGTTCTGCTTACAATACCTGTGTACTGGCTCCCTGTCCCCTGTGTTCTGCTTACGATACCTGTGTACTGGCTCCCTGTCACCTGTGTTGTGCTTACAATACCTGTGTACTGGCTCCCTGTCCCCTGTGTTCTGCTTACAATACCTGTGTACTGGCTCCCTATCCCCTGTGTTCTGCTTACAATACCTGTGTACTGGCTCCCTGTCCCCTGTGTTCTGCTTACAATACCTGTGTACTGGCTCCCTGTCCCCTGTGTTCTGCTTACAATACCTGTGTACTGGCTCCCTGTCCCCTGTGTTCTGCTTAAAATACCTGTGTACTGGCTCCCTGTCCCCTGTGTTCTGCTTACAATACATGTGTACTGGCTCCCTGTCCTCTATGTACTGCTTACAATACCTGTGTACTGGCTCCCTGTCCCCTGTGTTCTGCTTACAATACCTGTGTACTGGCTCCCTGTCCTCAATGTCCCTGTCCTCTATGTACTGCTTACAATACCTGTGTACTGGCTCCCTGTCCCCTGTGTTCTGGCTACAATACCTGTGTACTGGCTCCCTGTGTAGTGCCCACAATGCCTTTGTATTGGCTACCTGTGTACTGACTGCAATACCTGTGTACTGCCTACAATACCTGTGTACTGGCTCCCTGTGCACTGGCTACTTGTGTACTGGCTCCCTGTGTACTAGCTGCAATACCTGTGTACTGGCTACAATACCTGTGTACTGGCTCC
This sequence comes from Glandirana rugosa, assembly GCA_018402905.1. Taxonomy (NCBI): domain Eukaryota; kingdom Metazoa; phylum Chordata; class Amphibia; order Anura; family Ranidae; genus Glandirana; species Glandirana rugosa. Next base: position 194,726 of record BLSH010331606.1, on the reverse strand, counting down.
ATGTGTGCTACAATACCTGTGTACTGGCTCCCTGTGTACTGGCTACAATACCTGTGTACTGGCTCCCTGTGTACTGGCTACATTACCTGTGTACTGGCTACAATACCTGTGTACTGGCTACAATACCTGTGTACTGGCTCCATGTGTGCTACAATACCTGTCTACTGGCTCCCTGTGTACTGGCTACAATACCTGTCTACTGGCTCCATGTGTGCTACAATACCTGTCTACTGGCTACAATACCTGTCTACTGGCTCCCTGTGCACTGGCTACTTGTGTACTGGCTCCCTGTGTACTGGCTACAATACCTGTCTACTGGCTACCTGTGTACTGGCTACAATACCTGTGTACTGGCTGCATACTGTGTTACTGGCTGCAATATACCCCACCTGTGATGCTGAGCTGTATACTCCTGACACAATATCTGGAATACAGGGTTTAGAGTGGGTGGATTCTATAAGGGGTGGGGCTTATGAGAAGGAGGAGGGGTCAAAAAGGAGGGGCGGGGCCTGCCCCCCATCCTAAAAATTCACCAGCCGCCACTGGTCTGTACTCACAATGTCCCTGGGTACTTGGATGCCTCCTTCCAATATCAGCCTGACATGTTATCCCATAAGCTCTTCAGACCAGATCCTCGGTGGAATTCCTTGATCAGCTCCAGCTATTCTCAGAACAATAGGTCCCCCTGCTGCAGTTTAGCTGGGACCTCGATGAGCTCCTGAAAGAACTTCAGCTGCACTGCCCTGAAGCCTCCTGGGCAAGAACAGGGCTGTCCCAGGCCCCAGACTATTGGTGCACTCCTCAGCCGCCTACTGGGCATCCTCCCCCAGGGATTGGCTGAAGCAACCTAAATATTCAAGCTGCTGAGTTGCCTTTCCCAATCCACTACAATATACAATCCTCCAGAAGGCAGGGGGAAACAATCAAACCTGCAGCCAGTGAAGCCCAGAACAGCCCAAAGCAATCAGACTGTTTTGCTGATTACAGGGGGGAGCCAAAAAGGAACTACATTTTCCAAAATGTTCTAGCGACCTATCTAGCAGGGTGCTACATAATATAGGCTGAACTCGATGAACATGTATTTTATTCAACCTGATTATGTTACTTTGTGTAACAACTAGGTTTGCACCGATACCGTTTTCTTTATAGAGTAGGAGTACCGGTAATTTTGGTCAAGTACTCGCCAATCCTGAGTACTGATACTTTGGCAATACAAAATAAATTGCACTGCAAAGAATCGCATGTGATTTGAACAGGAATGAGGTGCGATTCCTGTCTGACTCGCATGCATTTTCCCCCACCGCTCTTGTCTGTGTTTATAGAAAGGGAAAAGCGCCATCTAGTGGGCAGTTTATTAAAAAGTGTTACTCAACTTAAAGCAGAACTTCAGTCATTTTTTTTTTTTTCATCTTTCCATCTATTAAATCTTCTGCCCTTGTTGTTTTAACTTTGGATAGTAAAACATTTTTTTTTCTGCCAGTAAATACCTTATACAGCCCACTTCCTCTTTCTTGTCTGGTCATTAGTAAGGATGGGCTGGGGCGTGTTTGCAAGTGCACGTGCCCGAGACCGCCGGCAAGTGAACCCTGCACTGCGCTAATGAGACATTCTCAGATCGCTACAGCCGCGCATCGGGGAAATGTCTCACTGTGTTTGGCGCAGTGCAGGGTTCACTTCCTGGCGGGCTCGGCCACGTGCACTTGCGAACACGCCCGAGCCCATCCTTAGTCATTAGCCTAGGCTTATGTCATCATGCACAGCTCTCTCTCTCTCACTCTCGTGAGAGTTTGCCAGGAAGGGAGGGGTATGAGTCAAAAGAGGGCCAATGAGAGCTGCAGAGATGGAGGTGTGCCTCTGTGTGTCTGTGTAAATCCAGGAAGTGAACAGGTGGCAGCGTCAGCTGCCCACAGTTAAAATGGCTGCAGCCAGACTCAGTGGAGGGAGATTTCTGCAGCATATTTGGCAAGTGCAGAATCACAGTATATATAAAATAATATGCAAAGTGGTTGCAGGGAAGCTTCCGAATGGCAAATATGTTTTTTTATTACAAATTATGTGAGCAGACATATCTGGTCAAATGCAAAATCTGCATAGGTGTCCCGGTCCCGCCGATGATAGCAAATCACGGCCGCTGGAGGTGCTCACAGGGCTGGAGGAGAAGTTCCTGGGATCCCTGTGAGTATAGGGCGGAAGTGATGTCAGCTTGGGGGCGGGACCGCCTCTACATCTCCTCCAGCCCTGTGAGTTCCACCAGCAGCCGTGGTTTTCTATCATCAGCCGGACCTGGACACCTATGCAGATTTTGCATTGCAACAGTACTTTAAAATGTTACTAAACCCAGTAATATGAAAATAGTTCATCTGCCCCCCACAGTGCCCACAGCTTATAAATTTTCTTTTTACATTAAAATATTGCCACTGTATACCTTTTGGGATGATCTGTATACCACGGCTTCCTGATAACCTGCACAATTTGTCCATAGCTGTGTGTTCAAGTAGGAGGAGATTTCCACTATAGCCTGTATACACGCCCACATGTGTGATGTCAATATCAGGTGACCTCAACAGTTCAACTGAAACAGGAAATGTTCTATCCAGCATAAGAGACCAAACTGAGCATGTGCAGCTTTACCACCCTGCTGTGTATTATATGGACTTGCCCAGATAGACAGTGCAGGAGGGAAGTATCTATCCATAGAGAATAAAACAGCCTTTTTTACACAATGCAGAGGGATAACCCCTTAAGTTCCACAGTGAGTATAACAAGCATGCTATGCTGCATATACAGATGGATTTTACTGTTGTGGGTTTAGTAACACTCTAATGTGCGTTCTAACACTAGATGCCGCTTTTCCCTTTCTATAGACACACACACAGGAGCGGTGGTGGAAATCGCATGTGATTCAGACAGGAATTGCCCTCCATTTCTGTTCAAATCGCATGCGATTCTTTGCAGTGTGATTTGTGCCCATTCATTTTTATTGAAGCAAATCACACCGCAAAGTATCAGTTTTGGTATCGGGAGCATTTGCGCCTAGTACCGATATCGGTGCATCATTAGTAACAACTGTAAAAAGATGTGGTTGTATCTGAAATTTTGCAGGATTTTCCTGTTTGCTGTTCTGTATTTGCAGAACTTGTCTTGTAGGTCATGAGGCATAGAGGCTATTCAACCGCAAGCCACCTTTGACAGATATGTGGGAGCATGGGCATCCGCAGGTAGGGGCAAGGAGGGTCAAGTGCCCCCCCCAGGAATCAGGGATCGGATTGGGGGTTCCCCACTAGGCGCTTATCCTCTTGGGCCATGTATGCATTCTCTGACTATCTCCTGTACCATGTCCACAGTCTCTGACCATCTCTTGTACTATGTCTGCAGTCTCTGACCATCTCCTGTACTATGTCTGCAGTCTCTGACCATCTCCTGTACTATGTCTGCAGTCTCTGACCATCTCTTGTACTATGTCCACAGTCTCTGACCATCTCCTGAAGAATGTCTGCAGTCTCTGACCATCTCCTGTATCATGTCCGCAGCCTCTGACCGTCTCCTGTATCATGTCCGCAGTCTATGACCATCTCTTGTACCATGCCCGCAGTCTCTGACCGTCTCCTGTACTATGTCCGTAGTCTCTGACCATCTCCTGTAGTATGTCTGCAGTCTCTGACCATCTAATGTACCAGGTCCGCAGTCTCTGACCATCTCCTGTACTATGTCTGCAGTCTCTTACCATCTCCTGTACCAGGTCCGCAGTCTCTGACTGTCTCCTGTACTATGTTCGCAGTCTCTGACCATTTCCTGTATCATGTCTGCAGTCTCTGACCATTTCCTGTATCATGTCTGCAGTCTCTGACCATCTCCTGTACTATATCTGCAGTCTCTGACCATTTCCTGTGCTATGTTCACAGCCTCTGAACGTCTCCTGTACTATGTCTGCAGTCTCTGACCATCTCCTGTACTATGTCTGCAGTCTCTGACCATCTCCTGTACTATGTCTGCAGTCTCTGACCATCTCCTGTACTATGACTGCAGCCTCTGACCATCTCCTGTATCATGTCCGCAGTCTCTGACATCTCCTGTATCATGTCAGCAGTCTCTGACCATCTCCTGTACTATGTCCGCAGTCTCTGACCATCTCCTGTACTATGTCTGCAGTCTCTGACCATCTCCTGTACCATCTCTGCAGTCTCTGACCATCTCCTGTAATATGTCTGCAGTCTCTGACCATCTCCTGTACTATGACTGCAGCCTCTGACCGTCTCCTGTATCATATCCGCAGTCTCTGACCATTTCCTGTATCATGTCTGCAGTCTCTGACCATTTCCTGTATCATGTCTGCAGTCTCTGACCATTTCCTGTATCATGTCTGCAGTCTCTGACCATCTCCTGTATCATGTTTGCAGTCTCTGACCATCTCCTGTACTATATCTGCAGTCTCTGACCATTTCCTGTGCTATGTTCACAGCCTCTGAACGTCTCCTGTACTATGTCTGCAGTCTCTGACCATCTCCTGTACTATGTCTGCAGTCTCTGACCATCTCCTGTACTATGTCTGCAGTCTCTGACCATCTCTTGTACTATGTCCACAGTCTCTGACCATCTCCTGTATCATGTCCGCAGTCTCTGACATCTCCTGTATCGTTTCTGCAGTCTCTGACCATCTCCTGTACTATGTCCGCAGTCTCTGACCGTCTCCTGTACTATATCTGCAGTCTCTGACCATGATAATGACATTGTCGAAAAGGGGCAGAGCATGGGTGACCTTAAAATCATGCCCCCCCCCCCGAAAAAAGTTCTGTGGACACCCATGTGGGGAGACGGTATCCCCAGTGGAAGGCTGCAGGTTGTCCCTTTCTCCTTGGCTCACTGTTTCCACCATGCAAAGCCCTGAGTTACCGGCGAGAGGGAATATTTGTGCTGAGTCTCCAAACTTCAGGCCCGACTTGGCAGACAAAACCGTTCTCTCTATTTCTTTTCTGTGCCAAACCGAAACGGAGGATATCAAACGCTGGGCCTTTGTGTGCCGGAGCCAAAGATCGGGCAGAATAAAGATTGCGATGCTGAAGAGCTGAGTGTTTAGGAGTCGGATCAATAGAAGCAAGGGAGAAAAACAGAATAAGCAAGGATTCCGGATTCTGGCACCCAAACCACCTTCAACTTAAAGTTTGCAATCATGAGAAAAATTCCCATAAATTAATGTCAGGGAAAAAACCCCAAATAAATGACTGCCTACAGGGATATATAGGGGCAATACAGAAGGTAGAGGAGCTTACAATTCAATAGGATATAAAGGAGGATATAGTATGTGGAAGAACTTACAATCTACTACAGTGTGAGCGAGGATGCAGAAGGTGGAAGAGCTTACACTCTATTAGGATATAAGAAAGAACAGGAGGTAGAAGAGCTTACACTCTATTAGGATATAAGAAAGAACAGCATACAGAAGTTGGAAAAGTGCACAATATATTTGATTATAGGAGAGGAAGCAGAATGTAGAAGAGCTTACAATCTTTTAATGTATGGGAGTAACAGGAGCTTACAATCTATTTGGTTAGAAAACGAGAATAGGGAAGGTGGAAGAGCTTCCAATCTAGAAGGTAGAAGAGCTTACAATCAATTAGGATATAAGAAAGAACAAGAGATAGAAGAGCTTACAATTCTATTAAGTTATAAGAAAGAACAGTAGGTAGAAGAGCTTACACTCTTTTAGCATACAGAAGTTGGAAAAGTGCACAATATATTTGGGCATAGGAGAGGAAGCAGAATGTAGAAGAGCTTACAATCTGTTAATGTATGGGAGTAACAGGAGGTTGAAGAGCTTACAATCTATTTGGTTAAAGACAATGGCGAAGGTGGAAGAGCTTCCAATCTATACGGCGGAAGAGCTTACAATCTATTTGGGTGAAAGTGCTTACAATCTAGAATCTAGAAGAGCTTACAATCTGTTAATGTATGGAGGTAACAGGAGGTTGAAGAGCTTACAATCTATTTGGTTAAAGAGAATGGCGAAGGTGGAAGAGCTTCCAATCTATACGGCGGAAGAGCTTACAATCTATTTGGGTGAAAGTGCTTACAATCTAGACTGTAGAAGAGCTTACAATCTGTTAATGTATGGGAGTAACAGGAGGTTGAAGAACTTACAATCTATTTGGGTGAAAGTGCTTACAATCTAGAATCTAGAAGAGCTTACAATCTGTTAATGTATGGGAGTAACAGGAGGTTGAAGAGCTTACAATCTATTTGGTTAAAGACAATGGCGAAGGTGGAAGAGCTTCCAATCTATACGGCGGAAGAGCTTACAATCTATTTGGGTGAAAGTGCTTACAATCTAGAATCTAGAAGAGCTTACAATCTGTTAATGTATGGAGGTAACAGGAGGTTGAAGAGCTTACAATCTATTTGGTTAAAGAGAATGGCGAAGGTGGAAGAGCTTCCAATCTATACGGCGGAAGAGCTTACAATCTATTTGGGTGAAAGTGCTTACAATCTAGACTGTAGAAGAGCTTACAATCTGTTAATGTATGGGAGTAACAGGAGGTTGAAGAACTTACAATCTATTTGGGTGAAAGTGCTTACAATCTAGAATCTAGAAGAGCTTACAATCTGTTAATGTATGGGAGTAACAGGAGGTTGAAGAGCTTACAATCTATTTGGTTAAAGACAATGGCGAAGGTGGAAGAGCTTCCAATCTATACGGCGGAAGAGCTTACAATCTATTTGGGTGAAAGTGCTTACAATCTAGAATGTAGAAGAGCTTACAATCTTTTAATGTATGGGAGTAACAGGAGGTTCAAAAGCTTACAATCTATTTGGGTAACAAATAGAATAAAGAAGGTGGAAGAGCTTTCAATCTATCCAGGTAAAAAAAAAGAATAAAGAAGGTGAAATAACTTACAATCTAGAAGGTGGAAGAGCTTACAATCAGGATATAAGAAAGAACAGGAGGTAGAAGAGCTTACAATCTATTAGCACACAGAAGTTGGAAAAGTGCACAATATATTTGGGTATAGGGGAGGAAGCAGAATGTAGAAGAGCTTACAATCTTTTAATATATGGGAGTAACAGGAGGTTGAAGAGCTTACAATCTATTTGGGTAAAAAAGAGAATAAAGAAGGTGGAAGAGCTTACAATCTAGACCAGTGGTTCTCAACTCCGGTCCTCGGGACCCACCAACAGGCCAGATTTTAAGTATCACCTTGGGGAGATGCAGACTAGAAAACTGCAATCACTGAGCAGCAAATTATATCACCTGGGATGTATTTCAGTTATCCTGCAAACCTGGCCTGTTAGTGGGTTCCAAGGACAGGAGTTGAGAACCACTGATCTAGATAGTGGAAGAGCTTACAATCTAGATCAGTGGTTCTCAACTCCGGTCCTCGGGACCCACTAACAGGTCAGGTTTGCAGGATAACTGAAATACATCACAGGTGATATCATTTTCTGCTCAGTGATTGCAGTATTCTAGTTTTCATCTCCCCAAGGTAATACTTAAAATCTGGCCTGTTGGTGGGTCCCGAGGACCGGAGTTGAGAACCACTGATCTAGATGGTGGAAGAGCTTACAATCTATTCGGGTAAAAAGAGAATAAAGAAGATGGAAGTGCTTACAATCAATTAGGATATAAGAAAGAACAGGAGGTAGAAGAGCTTACAATCTTTTTAGCATACAGAAGTTGGAAAAGTGCACAATATATTTGGGTATAGAAGAGGAAGCAGAATGTAGAAGAGCTTACAATCTATTAATATATGGGAGAACAAGGAGGTCGAAGAGCTTACAATCTATTTGGGTAAAAAAGAGAATACAGAACACAGAAGAGCTTACAATCTATTAAGGTATGGGGAAGTAACGAAGTGGAAGAGCTTACACTCTATAAAGGAGGATTCAGAAAGTGGAAGTGCTTCAATTTATTACATAGAAAGAAGAATAAAGAAGGTAAAAGAGCTTACGATTTATTAGGGCAGTGGTCTCCAAACTGCGGCCCGGGGGCTGAATGTGGCCCTTTGCTCACTTTTATCCAGCCCTTGGGGCTTTATTCTATCCACTGACATCAACAGTTGGGTCCCCCTATTGACACCAACAATTGGACATATGTCCTTTCAATGAAGGAGCACAATTCCTCCTAATGATGCCAACAATGGGGCGCAACTCTGCCCACTAACATTAATGATGAGGCACTACTCCTCCCACTGACACCAATGAAAGAGCACAATTCCTCCTAATGACACCAAGGAAGGAGCACAATTCCTCCTAATGACACCAAGGAAGGAGCACAATTCCTCCTAATGACACCAATGAAGGGGCACAATTCCTCCTAATGACACCAAGGAAGGAGCACAATTCCTCCTAATGACACCAAGGAAGGAGCACAATTCCTCCTAATGACACCAAGGAAGGAGCACAATTCCTCCTAATGACACCAATGAAGGAGCACGATTCCTACCACTGACACCAACAATGAGGCATTGTTTACTCCCACTGACAATGGGACATGTTCTACTCCCTCTGGTCTCAGTCCGGCCCCCACAGAGTCTGAAGGACAATATACTGGCCCTTTGTTTAGAAAGTTTGGACACCCCTGTGTTAAGGTATACATGCAAACAGAGGGCTTACAATCTGCTAGGGTATAAGGGAGGATACATAAAATGGAAGACCCTATAATCCGTTAGGATATAAGGCAGGGTAAATTAGGTTGAAGAGCTTACAATCAAGTAAGATGGAAAAGGATAGGGATGGTGGGAGAGCTGAATCTATTCCTTCGAATGCTGGAAGATGGTTTTGGCTACACAGAGAAAAGTGCTTTGGAGAAGGTGGATAAAATCAGCATTCATAAAGGAGCAGTCATTCCTCGCCCCTGTGTAGCCTGAAGGAAGGTCCGGCATCATCATTCCCATCAATAGGCCAACAATGATAAACAATCCATGGTGTGTTGGGTCGAATTCCTTCCTGTCCAAGTGCTAAACTTCCTCTCTCTTTGTGCCCAGCCCTGGATGGAGTCAGTATATCATTATATTTACCGACATCACTGGTTTACTGTCACAATTATTAATCCTCTTCCTCATTCTAACAATATGCCATTAAATCATTAATTCATTGTTCCTCTTCATGCAGTTTTACCTCCCTACCTGTAAAGTATTTTCTCTTAGCAGTCAGCTTTTGAAGGTCCAGCACTTCCCCAGAATAAATGAATAAAGGTCCAGCATTTTCCCTAGAAAGGAGTGGAAGCCCAGCACCTGCCCTAGAGAGGACTAAAGGTCCAGCACTTCCCCAGAAAGAATGAGTAAAGAATAATTGAATGAAGTGGAACACAGCTAAGCTGTGGAAGCAGTAGTGCCTGAATGCGGGCAGTAAAGACCAGGCTGAGGGTCACTCACTGTAGGAATGCCCGGTAGGGAGTCAAAGTCTGGAAGGCAATCAGATGAAGTGCTAGGGACCAGCAAGCCATAGTAACACAGTCCTTGGATGCAGGCTGGGGGTTCAGTACCAGCAAGGCAAGTCCAGTAAGCAGGCTGTGGGTCAAGCACAGGATCAAGTAGGGTAAGTAGGTAAGTTCATGCAACTGGCCGGGGTCATGCACTGTGAATCTGGCAGAGGCAAGTTTGTGTAGCAAGCTGGGGTCAAACACTGTGGATCAGGCAAGGGCAAAGTCCATATAGCAGGCCAGGGGTCAAACACAGGATAATCAGGCAGAAGCAGAGTCCATATAGCAAGCCGGGGTCATACAGAGGCAGAGTCCTTTCAGCAAGCTGGGGGTCAAACACAGGATAGCAGGCAGATGGCTGGTCAGAGGTATGAGCCAAGGGTAAGCCAGGAGAGAAGTCAATAGGTCTGGAACAAGCCGGGTCACAACGGGAAATCAGGAACAGATACAAGGTTCAGGAACGCAGGGTAAGCTGACAACAATCCACCAACTATGTCAGGCAGCCATGGTCTTTTTATAGGCCGGGTAGAGTTCCCATTTGTCACGCCATGTGCGGCCCTGCGCGCCAATTAGTGTCATGCACCTGCATTCACCGACCGTGCATTCGCATCGGGATGCGCCCATGGCATCCATCTCTGTTACTGGCAGGATTGCCATTCCTACGGCCATCTCCCTGACAGAACGATTGAAGGTCCAGCACTTCCCCTAGAAAGGACAGAAGGTCCAGCATTTTTCCTAAAAAGGACTGAAAGTCCAGCGCTTCCTCTAGAAAGAAAGACTGAAGTTCTCCACACTTTTTTTTTTTTTTTTTTTTTTTTTTTTT
>BLSH010331606.1:121088-145254 GCA_018402905.1 Glandirana rugosa | reverse complement strand
TTTGTGATTTTTGTGCAGCTTGTTAACCCTCGCAGTGCCGGAGGGGCTCGGCAGTATTTAGGTGTTGCTGGCCTTACATCAACAGGTTTATAATGGAAAAACCTGAGTTTTAGATTTATTTATTTTTTTGCACCCTAATAAAATCCAGGTAGCGGATACCTGTCTGTATTTACTGGGAGGGCATTATTTTTTTCTCCCTTTTTTTTTTTTTTTGCAGTTTGTGATTTTTGTGCAGCTTGTTAACCTGCAATCTGAAAATCTGACAATTCGAAAATCCAAAAATAAGAACTAAAATCTGCAAAATTCAAAAATACGAAATAATAACCAACTATTAAATGATAGGTATTGGAATTTCTTTTCAAATTTGGCTGTTAGTGAACGTAACGAATACGAATTTATCTGAAGTTACGAATTATCCAAAATAAAGCCCTGTTCGGTGACGGTTGGGTTGCGGTCAGCGCAATAACTTATTCTTTTTTTCAAGCAGCCATTTACACCCAGCAGCACACTAATCCCTGCCTATCCATACAGCTCCAGCTGAGGTCTTAATCAGAGATGGAGCATCTGAAAGGAAACCGATTCATTAGCTAACCCATGGTGCTTTCAGAATCCATTGTCATAAATGGTTATTTGTAAAAGGAAGATTGTGTGACTATATACGGTATATATGTGTATATAGGTTTATATATATCTATATACAGTGGAACCTCGGATTGCGAATAACGCGGTTAGCGAGCGCTTCGCAATACAAGCAGTTTCTTTTTTTTTTAAATCCTGACTTGGTTTGTGATCACTGTCTCGCAAAACGAGCAGGATTAAGGCTCTGCGCATGCAATACCGCATGTGGCCAGAGGTGCCGGGGGGCGCTGGTGAGGCTCGGAGACGCTCAAAAGCACTCGGAAATACCAAAAGTGTCAACCGTTCCCGAGAGTTTCCGAGCCTCACCAGTGCCACCACGCCTCTGGCCACATGCAGTACTGCATACACCAGCGCCCCCGCACCTCTGGCCACATACAGTAGTGCGTACACCAGCGCCCCCGCACCTCTGGCCATAAAAGTACTGCTTACACCTGCACCCCCGCACCTCTGGCCACATACAGTACTGCATACACCAGCGCCCCCGCACCTCTGGCCATAAAAGTACTGCTTACACCTGCACCCCCGCACCTCTGGCCACATACAGTACTGCATACACCAGCGCCCCCGCACCTCTGGCCACATACAGTACTGCATACACCAGCGCCCCCGCACCTCTGGACACATACAGTACTGCATACACCAGCACCCCCGCACCTCTGGCCACATACGATATTGCATACACCAGCGCCCCCGGAAACCTGCCCACATACAGTACTGCATACACCAGCGCCCTCGCACATCTGGCCACATACAGTACTGCATTGACAAGCAGTCACTGTGGAACAAATTATCTGACTTTCCATTGTTTCCTATGGGGAGACTTGCTTTGATATACAAGTTCTTTGGGGCAAAAGCATTCTCCTGGAACGAATTATGCTTCTAATCCGAGGTTCCACTGTATTCTTTATAGTTGCCATAAAAAAAAAAAAGGGTCGCTCCTCTAACAACACCACTGCCCAATGCTGAGAGGCGCCACATTTTTGGCATCTATGAAATAGCAAGGACATCCAATCCGTTCACTGCAGCATAAGTGGAGGAAATATCATGCTACCAAATTTCCTGCCTCTCCTGCCGGCAGCAGCTGCGGCCACACAAGAGGATGTCATTTATTGGCCCCTTCCTTTCCTGAATGGATTCCACTGATCACTGGTTCCAGTGATCTGTACCAATCACTCCTGTTGTTCATTTATCACTGAAGCATAGTAATGTGTGTTTACTATGCTTCAGTTTGTCAATTCTTCCTCTGTGCAGCTGAGAAAGGGACTGATAAATCGGTGTCCTCAGTAAGTTTCGGCCGAGGGCTTCGTCAGGTAGGCTGTATGGGGCCCCGTGTTTTCTGACAGCACCCCTGAGTGTTATGGATGGTGCAAGAAAACCTGGGATGTTCCCATCATCCGCTAATTCTTTTATTTACTCAATAGGAACTCAACTATATACACACAGCGTGCTCACTGCATAGACTGTATGTGCAGGAATAGACCAGGAAGGGTCAAAGTTTGCATAAATTGGATCAACAAATATTATTTTTCAAAACGACTATTAAAATAAATCTGTAAAGATAAAAGTGCTAAAAAGTTAACAATCCCTCATCTTCAGAGCCGATTCATTGATGGCTCAGCATTTCTTTTGTTAGAATTTCCGCTTGTTATGACGGCGCACAGTGTCCTGGCGCCATCTAGTGGTAATACACAGTATCTCACAAAAGTAAGTACACCCCTCACATTTGTGTAAATATTTTATTCTATCTTTTCATGTGACAACACTGAAGAAATGACACTTTGCTACAATGTAAAGTAGTGAGTGTAGAGCTTGTATAACAGTGTAAATTTGCTGTCCCCTCAAAATAACTCAACACACAGCCATTAATGTCTAAACTGCTGGCAACAAAGGTGATATGAAAACCTCATCATCAGGAATGTGTAGTAGCAGCTGTAGTGCCACCACAGTCATTATTACATGCAGTGCATAAATGAGCTGATTTTACTGCAGACGATATTTGCAGCTCTGTTCAGTCAGTCTTGTGATCCACAACCTCTCTGCATAGCTAGAGGGCAGCCTGCAGATTTGTGTGTCACCTCCTCCCCTCCTCCAGCCTGCCCATTGGATTAGGAATGAGCAGGTATCCTGTAGTGGGTAAGTCCCTGTGATTGTGTCTTCCCTGCCTCTCCTCCTTCTGCTGCATCTCCCAGTGCCTGAAATATGTTAGGTTGGCACCATTGGAGCAGGGAATTTTTTATACATATTTACCTGTAAAATCCATTTCTTTCGAAGGACATCACGGCTATATATCCACTCGCGGACCGCCCGCCGCAGCTTGACGGCGGCAAGATGGCTCGTTATCGCGAAACGCTGTCACAGGACGGCCGCGATAACTAGTATTGTGAGCATGCGCTGTGTTCGGGGGGGGGCAGGGAGCAGGTAGGGCGGACTCGATCGCCGCCGGCTACCCGCGATGGCCCCACCGCAGTGAAAGAACGGAGGTCCGTGTAAGTAAACACAGATCTCTGTTTTCATAGAGGGGGAAGGGCGGTGATCACAGGCTTCCTCTATATGGAAGCCGTGATCACTCCCTTCCCCCATACAGTTAGAACACGCCCAGGGAACACAGTTAACCCTTAGAGCGCCCCCTCCAGGTTAACCCCTTCACTGCCAATGGCATTTACACAGTAATCAGAGCATTTTTATAGCACTGATCGCTGTATAAATACCAATGGTCCCAAAAAAGTGTCAAAATGGTCCGACATGTCCGCTGCAATATCGCATTACTGCTACAAATTGCAGATCGCCGCCATTTCTAGTGAAAAATAAATAAATAAAAACCCCAGAAATTAATTCTCATCATCCGTAAAGCGGTAACTTTTGCACAAACCAATCAATAAACGCCGATTGCGATTTTTTTTTACCAAAAATATGAGGAAGAATATAAATCGGCCAAAACTGATGAATACATTTTTTTTTTATATATTATTTTTTTTGGATTTGTATTTTAGCAAAAAGTAAGAAATTTGTTTTTTTTTTGCAAAATTGTAGCTCTTCTTTTGTTTATAGTGGTGATCAGAAATGACGCAGAGGCGATCAAATACCATCAAAAGAAAGCTCTATTTGTGGGAAAAAAAGGACGTAAATTTTGTTTGGGTACAACGTCGCACGACCGCGCAATTGTCAGTTAAAGCGACGCAATGCCGAATCGCAAAAAGTGCTCTGGTCCTAAAGTGGAAAATCCTTCCGGGGCTGAAGTGGATATTCATATACATAATGCCCTATGCGCCACCTATAGGTGAATGGACACTGGTAATCAATAAAAAACAAAGAGGAAGTTCCCCCTGCTATATAACCCCTCCCATACAGGAAGTTTCCCCTCCTATATAACCCCTCCCATACAGGAAGTTTCTCCTTCTATATAACCCCTCCCATACAGGAAGTTCCCCCTGCTATATAACCCCTCCCATACAGGAAGTTCCCCCACTTATATAACCCCTCCCATACAGGAAGTTTCCCTTCCTATATATACCCCTCCCATACAGGAAGTTTCCCCTCCTATATAACCCCTCCCATACAGGAAGTTTCCCTTCCTATGTAACCCCTCCCATACAGGAAGTTTCCCCTCCTATATAACCCCTCCCATACAGGAAGTTCCCCCTTCTATACAACCCCTCCCATACAGGACGTTCTCCCTGCTATATAACCCCTCCCATACAGGAAGTTTCCCCTTCTATATAACCCCTCCCATACAGGAAGTTTCCCCTTCTATATAACCCCTCCCAACTGGGAGCACCTCAGTTTTCTGGCAAGCAATGAACTCCACAAAGACAGAGAGGGGACCTCTGTGTCCCGTGATGTCCTTCAAAAGAAATGGATTCTACAGGTAAGTATGTATAAAAAATGCAATTTTCTTTCTCGGACATCACTGGACACCTCAACACACTGCGGCCAAAAGCAGAATCCTCTGCTGCTCTAACATTCACTTGATAGAATCTTGTGGATGTACTGAGGACCATGTAATGGCCTCACAAATCTGTGCCACCGACGTCTGGTGGCAGAAGCCCAGGAGGTCCCTACTCTCCTGGTGGAAAGAGCTCTCACCCTGAATGGGGGAGCTTTCCCCTTTAAACCATTAGCTTGAGTAATCAGCTGACGAAGCCACAGCAAAAAACAGCTGGCCTTGGATGCCGCCTGACCCTTCCTAGGACCTTCAGGAAAAAACAGAGAAAAAAAGGCATCAGTCCTTCTGATGCCTGTAGATCTCTTCAGATAGATCTAACAGCATGCGCCACATCTAGAGAGTGCAATCATCTCTCCTCCAGTGAGGAGGGCTGAGAATAAAAAAGAAGGTAAAATAATATCTTCATTGAGATGAAAGGCCGACACTACCTTCCATAGGAAGGATAGAAGAGGCCGCAGCACCACGTTATCCTGGTGCAATCTCAAGGATGGCTCTTTACAAGAAAGAGCTACCAACTCCGAAACCCTTCTGGCTGAGGTGATGGCAAAAAGACTATTTTTCTAGTCAAAATAACCAACGGAATCTCCCTAATCGGTTCAAAAGGCTGCTTCTGCAGCACTGACAAAACCAAATTCAAATCCCATAGACAGGGAGGCAATCTAACCGGTGGTAACAGCCGAGTTACCCTTGGTAGGAAAAAGTCCTGATCAAGGAGTGAGAAGCCAAAGGCCTCTGGAAATATATGGACAAGGCAGAAACCTGTCCTTTGATTGTAGTCAAAGCCAGCTTCAAGTCTACTCCTGCTTGAAGAAAGGCTAGTATCCTACCAATCACATACTTGCGGGGATGGCATTTCCTGGCTTCACACCACGCAATGTAAGCCTTCCAGACCCTATGATATTCTTCCTGGTGAATAGCTTCCTAGCGTTTACCATTGTAGGCAACACAGGGCCGAAACCCTGCGATCTCTCAATACCGTGGTTTCAATAGCCCTGCCATCAAACTTAGCGCACGTAATTTCGGGTGCAATATAGGACCCGAATTAGATCAGCTCGGCCTGGAAGCTGGCAAGGGCCTGTCCGCCGTTAACCTCACTATCTCTGGGTACCAAGGCCACCTGGGCCAATCTGGCGCCACTAGAATGACTGTCGCTGCCTCCTCCCGAATACTGCCCAAGAGATGCGGTAGAAGAGAGATTGTGGGGAAAAGCAAAATCAAGGCGAACTAGGCTCATGGAATCACCAGAGCATCCACTCCTATAGCCAGAGGATCCCTTGCTCGGGACATAAACTGTTGGACCTTGTTGTTGAATCGAGATGCCAGTAGATCCATCTTTGGCATCCCCCAGCGCACACAAATCTCCTGAAACACTTCGGGATGCAGTGAAAACTCTCCTGTGTGTATCTGTTGGCGGCTGAGAAAGTCCACTTTCCAATTTCCCACCCTTGGGATGTGAACTGTAGAGAGTCTGGCAACTTCCTTGTGTGCCAACTGACTCTTAGTGTCACCCTGATGGTTGACATAAGCCACTGCTGTAGCCTTGTCGGTCTGTACCCTTACCGGGTGGTCCTGCAACCTGTATGTCTAATACCTCAGAGCTAGCCGAATGGCTCGTAGCTCTAGGAGGTTGATGGGCAATCTCTGCTCCATCAAGGACCATCTCCCCTGGACCGTGGAGTCCCCCATGGCTGCTCTCCAGCCTCTAAGACTGGCATCTATGGTCACAATCTTCCAAGACACTGGAAGAAAAGATCTGCCCTGAGACAGATTCTGGTTTACTAACCACCAGGCGAGACTCCATCGAGCCCTAGGAGTTATGGATATGCAGGAAGCCAAAGTCTGCAATTGTCTGTACCACTCTGCCAGGATGTTGCACTGAAGAGTCCTGGTGTCACGTACCTGATGATGGAGTCTGACTTATGCAGCAGGCAACCTCTCTTACAATCCTGATTTGGGAGCCCCTGGTAGAGCAGACAGGTGGCTCGGGAGTGCAGGATGGCACGAGGGTTGGATTGGGTCACCAGTTGTATTAGAAGGCCCGCTGAAGCACTCGTGCACACAGAAGCATAGTGGGGTAGGCCGGGTCGATAACAGGCTGGCGGTGTGATACAGAAGGAGCAGGCAAGCGGATGGTCGGGTACAGGCTGGGTCATCAACAGGCTGGCAGCAAAGGTACACAAGGATTAAGCAGAAGAGTGGTCATAGGCAAGCCGGGGCTCGGTGCAGGCAGAGATAAAACAAGGTCAGGACAGGCCGGGACACAGGAACAGATAATCAGGTACAGGATGCTCAGGAACACGCACAAACGCTGTAGAATGGACAGCACCAATTGCAGGGTGCTGTCAGCTTAAATGGCCGTTTGGGAAGCCGTGCCGGCGCATACGCGCGCACGCACAGGCGCGCGTACACTCGCTACATGCGCCCATGCACATGTCTCCCGGCCCAAGTTCCAGAGGCTGCGGTGGTCTCCTGACACCTGGAGTGAAACTGTGCATAGGGAACTACCTCAAAAGAGGCTACCATCTTCCCTAGCAGCCTCATACAGAGGTGAACTGAAGAGTGTCTCATCTCCCTCACCTGGCATACCAGAGCCTTGAGGTCGCTGATCTTCCTCAGTGGTAAGAGTACCCTTGCTTGGACTGTATCTAGCTGTAGACCTAGATATTCCAGAGACCTTGACTCGGGTCTAGTAAGTATTTCTTTTCATACATGACCCAACCCCTGCTTTCCAGGAACTGGATTGTTAGGGTCACATTCTGCTCAAGTCTGTACCGAGACTGATCTCTGAGCAAGAGGTCCTCCAGGTATCCCATTATTAGGACCCCTCGTGACCTTAGAAGGCCCAGCACTGGAGCCAGAATCTTTATGAAGATTCAGGGAGCTGTTGCAATCCTGAACGGCAGAGCCAGAACTGGTAGTGTTGTTCTTCTATCGCAAAACCCCCAAAAACCTCTGATGAGGTAGAAAAAATTGGCACATGCAGATCTGCAACCTTGATATCTATTGATGCCAAAAAATCTCCTTCCTGGAGCGAGGCAATCACTGAGCGGATTGACTCCATGCGGAACGGCCGTACCCTTAGGCCCTTGAGATCTAGAATAGGCCTTACTTCCCTGTTTGGCTTTGGGACCGTGAATAGATTAGAGTAGAAACCTGTGGCCCTCTCGGTTGTTGGCACCTCTGCAATAACATCTTGAAGGATCAAGTGGTCTAGCGCTTGAAACAAATGTACCCTCTTTATCGGATCTGTAAGTACTCTGGATCTTAGGAATCTTAGAGGGGGATAAGCTTGAAAATCCAGCTTGTATCCGTGGGACACTGTGGTGACAAGCCACTTGTCCTGGACCAGCGCTTCACATACACTTGCAAAGTGTAACAACCTTCTCCCCACCTGCACGAGTAGGGGGTGCACCTTCACAAGGAGGATTGAGTCCACGCCATTTTCTGCCTTGACCCTGCTGGTTACCTCTGGATCCAGACCCTTGTGGTCGTAGAGACCTCCTAGGGCCGGAAAAATTAGAGGAACCAGAAGATGAACCCCTGAAGAAGGGACGCTTGACCCTCTTTCTTTTTTTTCTTTACCCGAGCAGAGCCTTGTCGAGGTCTTCCCCAAATGGGCGTTCTCCAAGAAAGGGGAACCCTGTTAGAAATTTCTTACAGGGGAATTCAGCTGACCAGATCTTTAGCGACAAAAACCTGCGCATGGATAATAGAGCCAACCTGGATATTTGCTGTATTGAGGCTTTGAGAACATCCACGGCAAAACATAGAGCCTGAGGTAACTATGAACTCCTCATCTGGCTCTTCCTCTCCACCGGGTCTCTCAGCCTGATCCTTTAAGGCAGTGGTTCTCAACTCCGGTCCTCGGGACCCACCAACAGGCCAGATTTTAAGTATTACCTTGGGGAGATGCAGACTAGAATACTGCAATCACCAAGCAGCAAATTCAATCACCTGTGATGTATTTCAGTTATCCTGCAAACCTGGCCTGTTAGTGGGTCCCGAGGACCGGAGTTGAGAACCACTGCTTTAAGGCTCGGCATACCCCAATCACTGCTACAACAGGTTGGATGGCAGAGCCAGCCAAGGAAAAAGAAGCCTATAAATAAGGACTCCAGCTTTTTATCTGAAGGGTCTTTAAACACCTGAGCATTATCAACAGGCCAGGTCAGGGATTTATTTAGGGATGTGACTGCTGCATTGACAGTTGGTACTCACCCCTTCTCAAAAAGCTTTCCTACATAGGATACACCACAGAAAACCTTTTAGAAGGAAAAAAAACAATCTGTCTGGGTGCACCCAGTCAGCATATATCACCCTCTCAAGGAGAGGGTGCAAAGCAAACACTTGCGCACCCTGTCGTGTTTAAATGACCCAAGGGAGGAATACACATTTACAGGACTCTCCGTTGGAGGTAACCTGAATGCTGCACGTACCTTATGTATAAGTGCCTGGATCAGCAGCCTCTGAGATTGAGAGGCAGGTGTCCTTGGGGATTCTTCTGGCTCAGGACTCTGAAGCAGAAGTGTCTGCAAAAGAATCGGCCAGATCCCCTGTAGCTACCTCCTCTCCCTCATCAAACCATTCTCACTCCAGAATCGGAGGGTTAGAGGAAGGAGGCCAGTCACCCTTCTTGTTCCCTGTGTGGTAGAAGCAATCATACCAGCAATCCTGGGTCATCTTTAGTAACAAACTGTGAGGAAACAGATGAGGGGTCAGCTACAATACCAGAGAGTCCCAGCGGCTCAGATTGCCCGGTCACTTCTGGTCTCTCAGGGAAGGCAATGGCAGCAGTGGTCCGACTAGCCTCAGCAGGGGCTGTGGATAACACACCTGTGCCTCTAGCCTTATTACAGGAAGCGGTGCTCCCCCCAGTGTGCTTCTTGGAAGCCATGGCTGCTAGTGCATGCAGTGCTTAGCCCACCTGCCCCAACTCAGCTTCCTGCCTAGCCTGACTTATCTGCCCACCCCCAGAATCATGTGCCCCCAGAAGGATTTTTAGCCTGGTCCCCAGCACTGTCCACTGGCCGCCTCACGCTGCAGAAGCTGCATGACTGCTTTTGGTGACTTCCTGTGGGGATCACACGTGCACGCCGATCGGCGCGCGCACTCCCGCGGCCGTCCATTCACTTACATAGTGAAAGGACAGATTAGTACTGGCGCAGGCTCCCCCTGGTGGCAGCTATACAGGAACTGCAGGCAAGACCCAGGAATGACTGTGGCCTTTCTAGCCGAGCCCTCTGGTGGTGAGAAAAAAGAAATGCAGGCAAATTTTAAACAAACCTTTTCATATGTTTCCAGGAAGCCAGCTAGGTTCAGTAACATTATCCCCATTCCCACCACAGGGCCTGGAGGAGACCGCAGGCCCAACCTTCACCCATCACGGCGGGCTTTGTCTCAAGGACCTTCAAGGACGGGGTACCCTATAGTATGAGGGCGCATTCATGATGTCACATCCTGGGGCGGGGCAGTGTGATGCCCCACCCCAGGATGTGACTGCATGAAGGTGGGGCTCAGGGTGACGTCAGCATGTGGCCCCGCCCCATGCCAATATAAGGCAACCGCGCAGCACGGACCCGGCATTCGAGTGGAAGACAGCGACGAGTCAACATCTCCAGAAGAGAAGAAGAAGGAGAAGAAGGAGAAGCTAGCCGAGGAGACAGCGGCAAAAGAGCAGAAGACAGAAGATGCCTCAAAAAGACAGAAACTCCGCAGAAGACCCCTCAGAAGACCCCGCAAAAGAGCCGAAGACAAGGGAGAAGAGAGGGGAGAAGACGCCAGAGCTGATTTAACCACTTCAGCCCCGGAAGGATTTCCCACTTTAGGACCAGAGCACTTTTTGCGATTCGGCGCTGCGTCCTTTAACTGACAATTGCGACGTTGTACCCAAATAAAATTTGCATCCTTTTTTCCCCACAAATAGAGCTTTCTTTTGGTGGTATTTGATCCCCTCTGCGTCATTTCTGATCGCCGCTATAAACAAAACAATTTTGCAAAAAAAACGAATTTCTTACTTTTTGCTAAAATACAAATCCAAAAAAATATATAAAAAAACATTTTTTCCATCGGTTTTGGCCGATTTATATTCTTCCTCATATTTTTGGTAAAAAAAAATCACAATCGGCGTTTATTGATTGGTTTGCGCAAAAGTTGCCGCGTTTACGGACGATGAGAATTAATTTCTGGGGTTTCTATTATTTTTTACTAGTAATGGCAGCGATCTGCGATTTTTAGCGGTACTGCGATATTTTAGCGGACATGTTGGACCATTTTTACACTTTTTTGGGACCATTGGCATTTATACAGCGATCAGTGCTATAAAAATGCATTGATTACTGTGTAAATGCCATTGGCAGTGAAGGGGTTAACCTGGAGGGGGCGCTCTAAGGGTTAACTGTGTTCCCTGGGCGTGTTCTAACTGTATGGGGGCTGCCCTGGCTGGGGAAAGGGGATGATCACGGCTTCCATATGCAGCGCCCTTCCCCCTCCAACAGAACGGAGATTCGTGTTTACTTACACGGACCTCCGTTCTTTCACTGCGGGGGGCATCGTGGGCAGCCGGCGACGATCCAGTCCGCCCTACCCGCTCCCTGAACCCCCCCTTCGAACACAGTGAGCGCACGAGCGTGCCTCCGTCCTGTGATGGCGTTCCGCGATAACGAGCCACCTTGCCGCTGTCACGCTGCGGCGGGCGGTCAGCAAGTGGTTAATAAAAAAAATTGAAAAAGCTGTGTAGTGTTTTTTTTGGTAAACTTTTGCAGGTAAATGGGTAGGGGTACTATGCACCCCATACTCATTTACATAGGGTGGGGGGCCGGCATCTGGGGGCCCCCTTATTAAAGGGGGCTTCCAGATTCCGATAACCCCCCGCCTGCAGACCCCGACAACCAACGGCCAGGGTTGTCAGGGAGAGGCTCTTGCCCCCATCAACATGGGGACAAGGCGCTTTGGGGTGGGGGGGCGCAGAGCTCCCCTTGCCCCAAAGCACCCATACTCCCCATGTTGAGGGCATGGGGCCTGGTATGGTCCAGGAGGGGGGAGGGGGTGCTCGATCGTCCCCACCCCCTTTCCTGGGCTGCCGCTCGGATAAGGGTCTGGTATGGATTTTGGAGGAAGCCTACGCCGTTTTTTCGGCATGGGGGTTCCTCTTACAATGCATGCCAGATTGAAGAGCCTGGGATGCTCTTTGGGGGGGAACCCCACGCACCTACAGCCTTGGAACGCGCTGGCCGTGGGTTCTACCTTCAGCTCACTAACGCTGATGCCATCTACAGCTCAAAAACGTTGGCGGTTTTATGGGGCCATTGACTAACATGGTGAGCTGCAAAAAACGCCAGCGTCAAAAAACGTCCGTGTGTTTGAGGCCTTAACATCATTTGTGCTGAGATCGCTCTTCCCTTGAACTTGTCCTTTTTCTTTATCTGGCCAGCAGATGGCAACATTTACCAACGTATTTCTTTATCTGGCCAGCAGAGGGCAACGTTTACCAACTTATTTCTGTTATTACCGTTTACCAACCTTTACCAACTTTTTTATTGAAACATTTTATTTAATTTATTATTTTATTTTTTAATGTTTATTTAAAAATTACTTATTTCTGCATCTACCATCTTATTTATTTAAAACATAACCTGTTTTTATTTTATTTATTTTATTACATTTATTTAACCATAACATAAACCCTTTACCAATGTATTTATTTAAACATAACATTTTTATTTTATTTATTACATTTATTTAAAGCGGAGCGTTAAAAAAAAAAAAATTAACAGTCAGCAGCTACACATACAGTAGCTGCTGGCTTTTAATAATAGGACACTTACCTGTCCTGGAGTCCAACGAAGTCGGCACCCGCCACCGATCTTCGGATCGGGGGTCGGGTGCAGCTGCGTCCATTGCGGGTAAGGGAACCCGGACGTGTAGCATTACAGCTTCACGCCGGGCACCTTACTGCGCATGCGCGAGGCTCGCTGCGCACTGCTATTGGCCAGGCGGCAGGGAGGAGGGAGCTGGGCTGTTGACGTCAGCGGCCGTGGCGGTCGGCCAGGGCTCCCGGATGTGTCTAAAGACAGGTGTCCTCTTTTACCTCCCCCCCGAAAGGTGCCAAATGTGACACCTGAGGGGGGAGGAATCCAACCAGCGGAAGTTCCACTTTTGGGTGGAACTCCATTTTAAATATAACATTTACCAATTTATTGGCAGCACCTGGCAGCAGAGGTTGCTTGGAACAATGAGGCTCTCGTGGCTGCTTTTTCTCATGGTCTCTCGGATGACATCAAAGATGAGATAGCAGCCCGAGACCCAACCACTGAGCCGGAGAGGTTGATCACGTTTGCCATTCTCATTGACTCCAGACTCCAAGAGAGACCTTCCTTTAACCACTTACCAACCGGAAGGTTTTCCAGCTTTAGGACCAGAGCACTTTTTGCGATTCGGCGCTGCGTCGCTTTAACTGACAATTGCGCGGTCGTGCGACGTTGTACCCAAACAAAATTTGCGTCCTTTTTTCCCCACAAATAGAGCTTTCTTTTGGTGGTATTTGATCACCTCTGCGTCATTTCTGATAACCGCTATAAACAAAAGAAGAGCCACCATTTTGCAAAAAAACCCACATTTCTAACTTTTTGCTAAAATTCAAATCCAAAAAAAAATATAAAAAAACATTTTTTTTCACCATTTTTGGCCGATTTATATTCTTCTTCATATTTGTGATTAAAAAAAATCGCAATCGGCGTTTATTGATTGGTTTGCGCAAAAGTGGTCGCGTTTACGGATGGTGAGAATTAATTTCTGGGGTTTTTATTTTTTTCTTATTTTTTACTAGTAATGGCGGCGATCCGCGATTTTTAGCGGTACTGCGATATTGGGGGGGACATGTCGGACATTTTTGACACTTTTTTGGGACCAATGACATTTATTCAGCGATCAGAAATTTAAATGTCCACTGATTACTGTATAAATGTCATTGGCAGTGAAGGGGTTAACCTGCAGGGGGAGCTCTAGGGGTTAACTGTGTTCCCTGGGCGTGTTCTTACTGTGGGGGGATTGAGCTAACATGGGCATGAGAGATCTAACTGATCCCAGTGACAGGGATCAGTAGATCTCTCATGCCCCTACTAACAGAGCGGGGAACCCCGTTCTTTCCCTGTGGCCGCTCATCGCGGTTCGCTGGCGGACATCGGGTCCGCCCGAGCCGCGGGCACACTCCCCAGGAGTGCGGCGGGTGCGCGCGCGCCCCCTGGTGGCTGATTGCAGATCGCCACTTATTTACGGCGATCTGCACTCAGCATCCCGACTGCCGCCATGAAAACACGGCGCGCCGTCGGGAAGTAGTTAAGGAGCGCTTGCGGAAGCCTCCTGTACATTTGACTCCGAGCTTTGCAATCCCACCCGTGCCTCCCTCACCTCCCATACCTCCTGGTACTGAGTCTGTCAGTGAGGTAGAACCCATGCAGTTGGACTTCACGCATCTCTCTGCAGAGGAGGGAGCCTTTAGGAGGAGGGAGAGATTGTGGCCAGGCTGGTCACTTTTTGAAGTCCTACCCGTCCAAGGGTATAGGTGGCATTATTACTGCTGCCCCCCCCCCCCCAATAAAAAATAAATACATAAAAAAGGGTCCCTTTAAAAAAATAAAAAAGGTTGTTTAAGTTTTTAAGTGCACTGTGTTCGGGCGCTGGACGCAGTGCACTATGGAAAGCGTGACGTCGTTGCAATCACATGATTGCAGGCGACACGCTCCAATGGCAGGGTTTAATCCTGCCTTGCGGCGCTAAGCTGTGCACCTCAACCCTCCTGTTGGCTGAGGCACCGCTGCCCTTTTTCTCATGGCGTGGTTCACTTCCGGTTTCGCTATGCCAGAAAGAAACCGGAAGTGACGTGATGGCTCCTTTCCTGGAACGCACGGCCCGAGCGGTTCCTGAGGAGAGCAGTCACCACTCGCCACTCAGACAGGTCAGTAATCAATGTACCCCCACCTGTGATATTGGCTGCAATTTACCCCCACCTGTTATTTTGGCTGCAATATACCCCACCTGTGATGCTGGCTGCAATTTACCCCCACCTGTGATATTGGCTGCAATTTACCTCCACCTGTGATATTGGCTGCAATTTACCCCTACCTGTGATATTGGCTGCAATTTACCCCACCTGTGATATTGGCTGCAATTTACCCCACCTGTGATATTGGCTGCAATTTACCCCCACCTGTGATATTGGCTGCAATTTAACCCTATCTGTGATGCTGGCTGCAATTTACCTCCACCTGTGATATTGGCTGCAATTTACCCCCACCTGTGATATTGGCTGCAATTTACCTCCACCTGTGATATTGGCTGCAATTTACCCCCACCTGTGATATTGGCTGCAATTTAACCCTATCTGTGATGCTGGCTGCAATTTACCTCCACCTGTGATATTGGCTGCAATTTACCCCACCTGTGATATTGGCTGCAATTTACCCCACCTGTGATATTGGCTGCAATTTACCCCACCTGTGATATTGGCTGCAATTTACCCCCACCTGTGATACTGGCTGCTGTCTATAATCATACACTAGACAGAGAGGTGCTTCATGATTCTTTGTGAGAAGCACGTATCATACTAATTCCTAAGCTGCAGAAGGACCATGACTTCTGTTAATCGTATAGGTTAGGCCCATAGCCTTAATTAACGTGGATGCAAAAATTCTATCCAAAATCTTAGCCAAACGATTAAACAAAGTGATAGCAGACTGGATTCATTTCATTGAGATCCACGGCTATAAACTTGAGGATACTTTTTACAGTTTACAATCCAAAGGGCCTACCCAGATACCCGAGTTGTAGTGTCTTTGGACATTCACAAGGCCTTTGATTCAATTGAATGGCCCTCTTTGTGGGCAGCCCTTGAGCGATTGGGTTTTGGTCCCAAGTTCATTGCTTGCTTAGGTCAAATTATTATATACCATATATGGCACGATTGAGGATCAATAACACCATTACAGAAGCCTTTGAAATAGGGAGGGTACTCGGCAGGTGTGCCCATTGTCGCCCCTGTTGTTTGCCCTCGCTATAGAGCCACTGGCGGCACAGTTGAGGGAGGATGAAGGGGTGAAGGGTTGCTGGATTAACACTAAGGAAGAAAAAAACTCTC
Source organism: Glandirana rugosa (assembly GCA_018402905.1). NCBI lineage: Eukaryota > Metazoa > Chordata > Amphibia > Anura > Ranidae > Glandirana > Glandirana rugosa. The sequence goes on along the minus strand of BLSH010331606.1, from coordinate 129,541 downwards.
TGTATGCTGATGACATGCCATCTGGCAGAGGCGGAGGGGTCTTTGGCTACAGCCCTGAATAGAATTACAGGTTTTGGAGAATATTCAGGGTTTAAAGTTAACTGGGAAAAATTGATAATCTTCCCCATTTGTATGGAGTATTCCCCGAGGCTTCCCCCGGGAAAATAGTTTCTAAGTTTTGGTACTTGGGGGTTGAGGTCCAGCTACCGGCGAGCAATTATACTGCTAACAACTTGTCCTCCACTCCTGCTATGTCTGAATAATAACCTACAGACCTGGTCTAAGCTGCCCCTCAACCTCCTGGGACGCATCAACATTTTTAAGATGATTTATCTCCCTAGGTTCCTCTACTTATTGTGCCATGCCCCAATTTATGTCCTGAAAAAAAATATTAACAGAAATTAACACGTTCCTCTCTAAATTCCTCTGGGGTACTAAGCCGCCTAGAGTATCCCTTGACACTTTGTTTTTACCTGTCCAGGCAGGTGGCTTGGCTCTCCCAAACTTACAGTGCTATTTAGCAGCTCAACTGACCCATATATATAGCATCGGTAATGACTCAGGCACCTCTGGTGAATTCGTTTGAGGCACTTATTAATGTACTATATAGGAATGGCCCCTACCCTGACCGGGGAGCGGACATTCTTAAATTAACCTATAGGACCTCCAGATTGAATATAAGTTTCCTAACACCCTTTTTTCAGGTATCTGCAATTACGCCACGCAGTGGCAGCTCAATTTGACTTGAGGGAGGTGAAACTCTCACCTTCCGAGGTGGAAAAATTGCTCTTCGAAGATGAGCACTCGAAACTTATTTCAAGATACTATTTTGCACTAATGACTTAGGATGGACAGGGTAGAGGCTTGATGGCAATCTGATATTCCATCCCTCACAGAGGTATCTTGGGCTGAGGTTACCGAATCAATGTTGCCTTTGGTGATTTCAGCCAGAGATAAACTTATTCAGATTAATTATCTTCACACCTGCTCGCCTCCACAAGATGGGCAGGGTGGACACACCGGAGTGTCCATGGTGCAGACGCGTTGTAGGGGATTATTTCCATATGGTTTGGCTCTGCCCCCATGTGGGGAAATTTTGGACAGCAGTCACAACATTTTTGGAGGAAAAATTAGCCCTTCCGAACATCTGCACTCTGGCTAGATGCCTCTTGGGTGATTTTGGTGAAGAGGAGTTGGCCGCATCCACAAAAACTCTATTGTGGATAGTAGTTCTTTACGCTAAAAAAGCGTTAGCTCTCAGATGAAAGGACCCAAAGCCCCCGTTCCTTCTCTTTTGAGTAGAACTGATTAATTACCAAAATATAAACTAACTTACAATTCTAGGGGTTGCCCTAAAAAGTTTAACAAAATTTGGGCTGGGTCGATTAAATCAGTATCCAGGTATATAGAGGTATAGATATAGTACTGTTGGAAGTCTCATTTGATTATATGAAGGTACGAAATAGAAACATTTATACATACGCAAAAGTATTTGGCTCCTTAGCACATTATCAAAAGGTGGTCTTAATTTCTCTGTCTGTTATGTTCTCTATTGTATCCTTAAGGGTAGTACCATGGAGGTACAAGAGCATGGTGTCAAATATAATGGGTTAAATAGGAGGGTAGCAGTGTATGTATTGATGTATAAAAACTGATCCTTTGTAATTTGTATAGTAAAGTTTACCGATTCCATGTCTATCATCCGCTGTACAAGATATGTGTTGGATGTTGTAACTTTTTCTTTATTTGAAATTTGGATAAGTTTACCCTTTAAAATAAAAGAATGGAGGCATCTTCTCGAAGGTACCATGGTGCCGGTTCTCATTCTGACTGACCATAAGAATCACACATTCTTGTCTGAGGCTAAATGCCTCTCTCCCAGAAGAGTGCGATGGGCTCTTTTTTTTTCAAGCTTCAATTACATAGTCTCATTCCTACCCGGTACTAAGGATGTGAGGGCCGATGCATTGTCATGACAGTTTTCCTCCGCTTCCAAGATGGAATTGGTTCCTGTTCTTGTGATACCTCCCGATCGTATTCTGGCTACGGTTCATACCAGTCTCACTCCACCTTTGGGTGACAGAATTCTTGCCGCTCAGACCCATGTTCCTCCAGAGAAACCTTGTGACTGCTGCTTTGTCCCTGAGAGTCTCCATACTGCTGTGCCCTAGACTTACCATTCTGCCAAGGCTGCTGGCCACCCAGGGAAGAATAAACTCATTTGGGCTATTTCCCAACAATTCTGTTGGCCTAGTCTCCGTGCTGATGTAGCCGCCTTCGTAGCTGCCTGTTCCGTGTGTGCTCAGAGTAAGACACCACGACACCTTCCAGTGGGTCTTCTACAACCCATACTCAATGGAGAGAGGCCTTGAACCTACCTGTCTATGGATTTTATTGTGGAGTTACCAAACTCTCAGGGCAACACAGTTTTCCTATATGGTGGTTGATCGGTTCTCGAAAATGTCTCATTGTATTTCACTTAACAAGTAGATAGACCATATTTTCATTCTAGTGGCATCTTCGCCCATTCTGTTGGACTCCAACATAAAGGGCTTTATCCTCCTTGATTCCACAATCCAAAGACAGGACTTGGTGCATGAATGATAAACACCTGGTCAATAAATCTTACTGTCTGGCTATACAGGAGTACCTAGAACATAACACTACCCCAGAAATATCACCAGTTCTATTATGGGAAGCCCACAAACTGGTAGTAAGAAGCACATGTATATTGGTCTCCTCACACCTAAACCGTGACAAAAAACTTCAACACCTAGAAACAGCCTACCATCTACAATTTCAGTCCACTTCTACAGAGTCCAACAGAATCCGCTTAGATAAAACCAAAATAGAACTGGACTTACTGCTAGCAGAATCAGCGGACAAGGCTATCCGTAGAGCCCACCGTACCATTTATATGAAAGCCAATAAACCGGACCCGTTCCTGGCCCTACGCCTGCGTAGACCAGAACAGTCACGTAAACCATTTAGACTCAAAACTGAACAACATTCTTATACGAGCAACCCAGTTAGAGTACTCTCCGAATTCCGGAAGAAGCTATCGCTACTATATGCGGCTAAAACAACGTTCCCCATAGCACAAGCCAATTCTCTGTTCCACAACATACCCATGCCCACACTCTCCGAAGCAAATTGCGAGGTGCTGGAACGCCCGGTGAGCGTTGAGAAGGTTCTAGGCGCAATAAAAACACTTAAACCACATAAATGCCCGACCCTGATGGATTTTCTGCCAATTATTTAAAAAAATTTGGGAACACACTTGCCCTTTTACTGATGGGTCCATTTAACTACCTCCTTAAACAACATTCTTTTGGTCAGGACACATTGACAGCTATTATAGTTATAATACCAAAACCCAATACAGATAACACAGTATAGTCCAACTATAGACCTATTTCACTGCTTAATTTAGACATGAATTTATTAACCAAAATATTGGCACTTAGGCTTAATCTGATTATTGGCGGACTGGTGCATAGGGACCAGGTTGGGTTCGTCCCAAGACATAAGGCCAGCGATAAAATCAGGAGGGTGGTCTTACTACAACGCTTTGCGAAAGCCCGTAATATACCCCCTACACCTTCTGTCACTAGATATTAGGAAGGCATTTGACACAGTCTCCTGGCCTTATATGCACTTTGTCCTCCAACGCTTGGGGTTTGGTCCAAATTTCTTCCAGTGGGTCTCGTCCTTGTATGGTCGCCCACAGGCTTACATTAAATATGCAGGATTTCGTTCAGAACGGTTTCCAATCCAATGGGGCACTAGACAGGGGTGCCCGCTCTCCCCCCTGCTTTTTGCCCTAGTGATCGAGCCCTTGGCGATCCTGGTAAGGACGAACCCCGATATAAAGGGCTTGGAAATTGCCTCCAATCAGCACAAGATATGTCTATTTGCAGACGATGCCCTATTAACCATCAACTCTCCACGAACAACACTCCTCAACCTACTAAATCTATTAGACAAATTTGCTATAATATCTGGATATGAAGTGAACCCAGCTAAATCAAAGGCTCTCAATGTATCCCTGACCCAGGAAGAATCCAATAATCTTAGGGACACATTTCACTTTCAGTGCTCGGCCTCCTCTATCCAGTATTTGGGTGTCAAATTAACTGGGAACCCCCTGGATCTTTATTGCGCCAATTACCTCCCTATGTTATCGCAAACTTATTCCCTGCTAGCCCTCTGGCAACCGCTATGCGTTTCCTGGCTGGGTCGCATAACGGCGAATAAGATGACGCTACTACCCAAATTACTGTATCTGTTTCGGGTTCTCCTAATCACGGTCCCAGCTTACTTTTTTCGGATCCTCCAGAAATGGCGGTATAAATATATATGGGGTGACACCTAGACCTAGAGTACAACGTTCCACACTACTGTGAAATAGATATTATCAGGCAGCCCAGCTAGTTCAAATTACTCTCTACCACGCAAAGGCTGAGTTGCCAATATGGGTGGCAATGGAAGCTGCTGATTCACATCCACTACAGGCTCTATTTTTAACCCAATAACGCAACACTCCCTCTCATTGTGGGACAAGCTACGAGACCCATTTAAGCTGGTGTCTCCCCATATCCCAATACTTTCCTTTTTACGCCATCCCAAATTTTACCCAGCATATTCTGACCCGCTATCCTCCCAACTATGGTCCCACTTTGGTATGACCCGAATACTAGACTTCGCAGATAATGACAGATTGAAATCTTACGATACTCCGAAAGAACAATTACCACTCTCATCTAGAGAATACTTTCAATACCTCCAGATCACCCACTTGTTTCGCACTGTAACCCGCACCCACTCGCCTCTCACACACCTAAACTTTTACGAGGGTATATGCGACTCAGACCCACATGCCCCGGACATCATCTCGAGGTTATACAATCATTTAACATCCACACGCCAGGGTACGCCTTTATATGCAACACAGTGGTTTAAAGACCTGGAAGTGGACCTTGAGTTGGAGGATTAAATCCTCTTCACAAAACATCCTGGCACTCAAAACAAATTATAAAGTTTTGATGAGGTGGTACCTGGTTCCGGCAAGAATTGCCAAATTTCTACCGGGATACTCCCCCCTGTGCTTCAGAGCTTGTGGACAAGTGGGTACACACCTGCATATTTGGTGGGCATGCTCGATAGTGCAGAAATTCTGGATTGCTATATTCAATATTATTTTGCCATTAATCAATATAAAATTAGACCCGGATCCCTCCTTGGCCTTATTAAACCTTAATAACAAAGATTTCAATAGAGCCCAATTTAACCTCATTTTACACGTCACTACAGCAGCCAAGCAAACTATCTCACAGGCTTGGAAATCCCCCAAACTATGTGTTATAGATACCAAAAATAGAATAACACAGGCCACGATCCATAGAAAAATAGAAGCCACAATATTAGATAGAATTCCTAAGTTCCGCAGAACCTGGCAACCCTGGATAGATCACTTTCTCCCCCTTGAATTCGATGGAACCTTAATAATCTTCCCCACTATGACTGCAGAGTCTCCCCCGGCACCCCTGGGACCACCACTCCTCTTTTCTCTCCCCCCTTCTCTTTTCTCTCCCTCTGTCTGTCACTCTCTCTTTAACTTGGATCTAACTCGTTAATCTTTAATATTGGTTTGTAGCTATCGTGCGACTCGCGCTCACTTGGTTGCTACTATTTACAGCTGGAAGGTTATGAAAACCTTCCGTCCAGCAATACCTAGGTAGACATGGGCTCCTAGCAACCCTCGGTTATGATACTTATGTCTCCCTAGGAAGTATCTTTTGGTATCTCACTTGCATATTTTTAAATTATACTGCGTAAAATACTTCATGTTATGCAACAGAAAAAGTGGGTGAGATACCTCGAGGTGGATGTGGACCACTACTTTCACCAATGAGTAACATCAAAAGACTCTGAAGGCGCTGCCCCAATCCTGTAGCACAGTTTGATCCCAATAGGGGTGCACGGGAGAAAGGGCAGCTCCCTTATTGAAATTAATCTCCTGGTATCGCCTACCTAAGGCAATGTTGATCTAAGGATCTTATATACTCTATATCTAACTTAAAGATTGATGTACTTCACTCATGCATACTATTGCTATGTCATCTTAATTTTCTTTCTGTATTTGTAAAACTTAATAAAAACCACTTGAAAAAAAAAAAAGAAGTTGCCCACATCTATAGAACTGGCTTCCATTTTTGCTCGAGAGATCTTTCACTTACATGGACTACCCAAGGTTATCGTCTCGGATAGGGGTAGCCAGTTTGTGTCCAGGTTTTGGCGAGCCTTTTGTGCACAGTTGGGAATTCAGCTTTCCTTCTCTTCTGCGTATCACCCACAGTCCATTGGTGCTGCAGAATGAGCCAACCAGTTCTTTTTTGTTACGTCCAGTTTTTACGTCGCTATATTTCTGACCACCATAACAACTGGTCTGACCTGTTACCTTGGGCGGAGTTTGCTCACAATAGTGCCTTTAACATGGCTTCCCGATTGTCTCAGTTTATGGCAAATTATGGTTTCCAACCATCCGTGTTGCCTGACTCACTTGTCCTTTAAAGCATTTCTGCATTGGAGGACCATCTCCATGGTCTTTGTTCCACTAGGATACAGGTCCAAGAGTCCTGGCAACGTGCCAGTGATAGGTACAGACTCCATTCTGACCGCAGATGCCTATCTGCGCCTTCCTACCAAGTTGGGGAGAGGGTCTGGCTGTTATCTTGCAACCTCCAACTCTGTGTTCCCTCACTGAAACTGGCACCACGGTTTATTGGGCCTTTCCGTATTCTCTATAGGATCAATCCAGTGGCTTACGCTTTAGACCTTCCTTCTAATATGCATATTTCAAATGTATTTCATGTCTCCTTATTAAACCCTTTGGTATGCAACCGCTTCATCACCTCCGTACTATGTCCTCACCCAGTTCAGGCAGAGAACCATGAGTAGTATGAAATACAATCTATCACTGATTCCCGTAGATTCCGTGGGCACAAACAGCACTTGGTTCTTTGGAAAAGGTGTGGTCCAGAGTAGCACTCTTGGGTCACATCCTCGGATGTACATGCTCCTGTCCTCCTCCGTGCTTTCCATAGATATTTTCCCCTCAAACCTGGTGGTCCTCTGAGTGGGAGGGGTCTTTGATGAGGAGGTACTGTCAGGGCTGGGTTCAGCCCTCCCTTTGCAGAGCTCTAGTGCTCAGCTGTTGGTTAATTGCCAGCACTCTTCATTCCACAGTGACTCACCTGGCCTTCATTTCCTACTCATCAGTCAGCCCTGCTGGCTATTTAAACTGCCTGGGTCAGATCTCCTGTGCCTTTGCCTGGTTAACATATCCGGATGCTCTCTACTGTGTTTTCCTGTTAAAGACGTTTGCCTGGCTGATTTCCCTTCTGGTTCCTGATCCTGTTTGCTGCCTCTGACTACGCTGATCTCTGGATTCCTGTTTTACTGGCTTGTTCTGACTACCCACTCTGGTTACCGAACCCTGCCTATGTTTTGACTACATACATAGTTATATAGTTAGTCAGGTTGAAAAAAGACACAAGACCATCTAGCTCAACCAAAAAAAAATTATATATAACCAAACAATCCCATATACAATCCTTCACCCACAGTTGATCCAGAGGAAGGCAAAAAACCCCAGCAAAGCCAATGATCCAATTTGCTATAACGGGGGAAATTTTTTTCGGGGGGTTTGGCCTACTATCTTTTGCAATCTGTCGTTCGTTGTGAATTTTTGCATCCTTGATTTCCTTTTTACATATTCTGTTATATTCTTTGTAACATTTAATAGATGACAGCGTTCCCTCATTTTTATATTTTTTAAATGCTCTTTTCTTATCATTTATAACTTGTTTAACTTTGGCCGTGAGCCACATAGGTTTTCTTCTTAGTCTTTTGCACGTACTGCCCATGGGAATATACTTTGCAATGAGTTCGCATACAGTTTTTAAAAAAAATTCCCATTTCTGTTCTGTGTTCATTGATGCCAATATTCCCTCCCAGTCTAAGTCCTGGAGAGCAGCCCTCATCTTTGCAAAATTTGCTCTCTTAAAATTAAGTGTTTTTTATCTTTCCTGTTTGTTTCTACATTTGTTCTGTTTGTGCCATTTTACCATTTTATTAAAAAGTGTGATTTTTACTGTACTTTTGTCTCAGTCTGATTCCTGGTTCCATATAGTCTACATTTACCAATATTTACCAACTTCTTTATTTAAAATTTTATTTTATTTATTATATTATTATGTTTATTTAAACATAACATTTACCAACTTATTTCTGCATTTACCATTTACCAACTTTTTTTATTTAAACATAACATTTGTATTTTATTTTATTTATTATTGTATTACATTTATTTAAACATAACATTTACCAACTTATTTATTTAAACATAACATTTGTATCAATACAAATTTATTTACATTATGTTATTATTT
>BLSH010331606.1:94412-107509 GCA_018402905.1 Glandirana rugosa | reverse complement strand
AGGGAGGCCACCATGGGAGAGGGCAGCCGAGGAAGAGAAGTCAGAATCTTGAAGCCAGGTCTCTGTGATTGCAAGTAGGTTGAAGGAGTTTGTGATAAATAGGTCGTGGACAGTGGTAAGTTTGTTACAAACAGAGCGGGCATTCCAAAGGGCACAGGAGAAGGGGAGGGAGGCTGGTTCTAGGCAGAAGAGGAATAGAAATTAAATTGTGTGGATTGCGCCTGTTGTCAGAGGTTTGAGGGTGTCTGGTATGTTGACCAAAGGTAAATGATGGTGGTCCTGGATTTGGGGAAATGTCTCCAGAAGTTAGGAGAAGCAGAAGGGTGAGAGAGGCGATATGGGAGTGGGACTTATGTGGGGGGACCCTTCCCAGTGTACTGGAGTTTCTATTGGTATGTGGGTTCAGAAGTAGTAGGAGCTGATGAGTGCAGTAATAAGGTGAAGACAGGAGTGAGGGTGATATATATAAGTGGTGGGGTGGAGAAGAAGGGTGAAGGAGAGAGAGTTTAAGAAGGGAGGATGTAACTGTGAGAAGAAAAGGTAGGGAGCGCATGATACAGAGTGGGTGATTTAGAATCAGACAAGATGAGTGATAAAAAAGTTCTATGAGGAATCAAGTCACCTGTAGTCTGTTCAGTGGTTTGGTGTGTTCTGTTTTTCGCTTTGTGCAGTCGCTGAAGTGCTGAGCCGAAGTGTAATACTTAATCCAATATGAATACTTTATCCAAGATGATATTGGGCCATGCCATCCATTGGCCGTGCAGACCAAAAGGCCTTGGCAGACCTTTAGGGAGGCTGATATTTATACTGAGTTGGGTGGGGGTATTGCCAATTAATCAATCAGGATTGCATAGGAGGGACACATTACTAACAGAACGAACTTTTAACACCAAATGAAGACTACAAGACATAGCAACAGGGCAGAGCAATAAAGATAGCATTGGCTCATAATTTAAGTATAGACAATAAGAAAGCAAAATAAACAGTGATATGGGCAGAGGCAGAGAGGTTGAATGCAGCAGGGATTATTACCATTTAAACATACAGCAAACAGTGTATCATATGCAGAAAAGTAGGGAGCTTGAGTGCAGCAGGGATATAATATAGACTATAGTTAGTGTAGGTAGAATGGAAGTCTATTATTCCGCTGCTCTAACCCATAAATGAATATACAGTCAGGTCCATAAATATTGGGACGGCAATACAATTCTAATCTTTTTGGCTCTATACACCACCACAGTGGATTTGAAATGAAACAAACAACATGTGCTTTAACTGCAGACTTTTAGCCTTAATTTGAGGGTACTTACATCCAAATCAGGTGAACGGTGTAGGAATTACAACAGTTTCTGTGCCTCCTACTTTTTAAGGGACCAAAAGTAATGGGACAATTGGCTGCTCAGCTGTTCCATGGCCAGGTGTGTGTTATTCCCTCATTATCCCATTTACAAGGAGCAGATAAACGGTCCAGAGTTCATTTCAAGTGTGCTATTTGCATTTGGAATCTGTTGCTGTCAACTCCCAATATGAGATCCAAAGAGCTGTCACTATCAGTGAAGCCATCATTAGGCTGAAAAAACAAAACAAACCCATCAGAGAGATAGCAAAAACATTAGGTGTGGCCAAATCAACTGTTTGGAACATCCTTAAAAGTAAAGAACGCACCGGTGAGCTCAGCAACACCAAAAGACCCGGAAGACCATGGAAAACAACTGTGGTGGATGACCGAAGAATTCTTTCCCTGGTGAAGAAAACACTCTTCACAACAGTTGGCCAGATCAAGAACACTCTCCAGGAGGTAGGTGTATGTGTGTCAAAGTCAACAATCAAGAGAAGACTTCACCAGAGTGAATACAGAGGGTTCACCACAAGATGTAAACCATTGGTGAGCCTCAAAAACAGGAAGGCCAGATTAGAGTTTCCCAAACAACATCTAAAAAAGCCTTCACAGTTCTGGAAGAACATCCTATGGACGGATGAGACCAAGATCAACTTGTACCAGAGTGATGGGAAGAGAAGAGTATGGAGAAGGAAAGGAACTGCTCATGATACAAAGCATACCACCTCATCAGTGAAGCATGGTGGTGGTAGTGTCATGGCGTGGGCATGCATGGCTGCCAATGGAACTGGTTCTCTTGTATTTATTGATGATGTGACTGCTGACAAAAGCAGCAGGATGAATTCTGAAGTGTTTGGGGCAATATTATCGGCTCATATTCAGCCAAATGCTTCAGAACTCATTGGACGGAGCTTCACAGTGCAGATGGACAATGACCCGAAGCATACTGCGAAAGCAAACAAAGAGTTTTTTAAGGGAAAGAAGTGGAATGTTATGCAATGGCCAAGTCAATCACCTGACCTGAATCCGATTGAGCATGCATTTCACTTGCTGAAGACAAAACTGAAGGGAAAATGCCCCAAGAACAAGCAGGAACTGAAGACAGTTGCCGTAGAGGCCTGGCAGAGCATCACCAGGGATGAAACCCCGCGTCTGGTGATGTCTATGCGTTCCAGACTTCAGGCTGTAATTGACTGCAAAGGATTTGCAACCAAGTATTAAAAAGTGAAAGTTTGATTTATGATTGTTAATCTGTCCCATTACTTTTGGTCCCTTAAAAAGTGGGAGGCCCTTGTAATTCCTACACCGTTCACCTGATTTGGATGTAAATCCCCTCAAATTAAAGCTGAAAGTCTGCAGTTAAAGCACATCTTGTTCCTTTCATTTCAAATCCATTGTGGGGGTGTATAGAGCCAAAAACATTAGAACTGTGTCAATGTCCCAATATTTATGGACCTGACTGTATTTAAATACATTTACAGCAAATGAGCCCGCTTTACCCCCATTTGGCCACTAGAGGGAGTGCTTACATGAAATATTAGTATAAAAATATGGAGCCACAAGTTATAGGAAAAATATTTTTAAAAGCAGATTGATAGAAAGTCTGATAATACAGAAAACGCTGTGTTGTTGTAGACGTGTTTACTGATTGAGTTATGTAACCCGGCCTGGCACGTGTGGCTGAGTGCTCTCCTGACTCCTCGCCCTCTTCCATGCAGCCGATATTGAACTTGTTGTGACACGGCCATGAAAGGCGGATAATGAATCGGGGGAAGTGTCTTCAATGCGGAGATGATTACATTTGCGGCGGAACACTCAGCAGCTTCTTTCCTCTTAATAACAAAAATAATTTATTTTTGGCTTAATAACAGAACGCTGAAAAGGTTTTCTCGAGGGCGATGGTGGAGAAAAGACGCAGACGGTTTTATAATGACGCTACAAGGAGCCCGGAGCGGCGGCTTCCTGCACTCTATCACAGCAAGCTGGTCTGAGAGCTGACCCCTGGCCCTCGCTTCGGTCTCTCCCCTTCTCCTGAAATGTCTTCCTCTGATTTCACTGCACACTGTGAGCTTCTCACATTAGAAGCTGCAGCAATTTAGATCTCATTTCCAAGCTGGGGGGGGGCATCGTCAATTCAGACTGGCCACCCCATTTCATACGTTGGATTTCAGTTCTTTCAGTCAAGGAGGCTCAGGATCGCATGTGGATGGTCTGCAAGCTAGAGGCATAACTAGAACCTTCAGGGCCCCCGGGTGCAAGGAATGATGAAGGGCCCCCCTGACACCCCAGCTGGAGCCCTTCCCTCCGGGCCCGGAGCTCTTCTCACTGACCCTGGGGCCCTTTACTCCTGCTGGAACCCTTTATTACGGTCCCACAGTGGGATCCTTTCACATGTTCTGCCTCCCACGTGGAGGAACACCAGGGCCTGGTTGCAAGTGCGACCTTTGGGACCTGGTAGTTCCGCCACTGATGTCAGTCATTTTTTTCTTTTGTTATTTTATTATTATTTTTTTATATAATTTGTTTACCATTTAATATTGTTTATTTTTTTTTTTTTTAAATATCTATTTTTTTACAATTTTATTTATTTTTTTTACAACTTTTTATTTTTTTAATTTTTTTAGGAGCCCCATTGGGGGCTTTGATGAAATTAAAGGGGCCTAAACAGATCTAAACATGAATCACCTTTGAGACACAGAACGGAGATTGAACGCCTGCAGGAGGGTGAGGAGGAGAAGCAGGCTTTCAGTGGCTGCAGGAGGAACATGAAGGGGATCCGTTCTTATATATGCCGCCACCCCTGCTACCCCTGCTATCCAGGTGTACAGGGAGGCCACACGGGCCCCCGGAGCATTGGGCCGGTTTGCAATTGCGACCCCTGTAGGTACGCCCCTGCTGCTTCTCCTATCCAGGTGTACAGGGGGGCCACATGGGCCCCCTAGGGAGCATGGGACAGGTTCACAATTGCGACCCCTGTGACACCTGTAGGTACACCCCTGCTGCTTCTCCTATCCAGGTGTACAGGGAGGCCACACGCGCCCCCTGGATCATTGGGGTGGTTTGCAATTGCGACCACTGTGACCTCTGTAGGTACTCCTCCCCTGCTGCTTCTCCTATTCAGGTGTACAGGGAGGCCACATGGGCTCTCTGGAGCATAGGGCCGGTTTGCAATTGCGACCCCTGTCCCTGTATGTACGCCCCTGCTGCTTCTCCTATCCAGATGTACAGGGGGGCCACACGGGCCCCATGGGGAGAATTGGGCCGGTTTGCAATTGCGACCCCTCTGACCGCTGTAGGTAGGCCCCAGCTGCTTCTCCTATCCAGATGTACAGGGGGGCCACACGGGCCCCATGGGGAGAATTGGGCCAGTTTGCAATTGCGACCCCTCTGACCGCTGTAGGTAGGCCCCTGCTGCTTCTCCTATCCAGGAGTACAGGGGGGCCACACAGGCCCCCTGGAGAGCATGGGACAGGTTCACAATTGCGACCGCTCTGACTGCTGTAGGTACGCCCCTGCTGCTTCTATCCAGGACTACAGGGGGGCCACACGGCCCCCTGGGGAGCATGGGACAGGTTCACAATTGCGACCCCTGTGACCCCTGTAGGTACACCCCTGCTGATTCTCCTATCCAGGTGTAGAGGGAGGCCACACGGGCCCCCTGGAGCATTGGGCCGGCTTGCAATTGCGACCCCTGTGACCCCTGTAGACACTCCCCTGCTGCAAGCAAATATAGGTTGTCTAGGAACGCCCACTCCTCCATACTGACTTACAAACCAAGGCATTTTGATATTTGCATAACCCCTCCCTAGAGCCAGCCCACTGCTTGAATCAGAGAGGAGGAGTACTGAGGCAGGGCGCTGTGATGATTTTACGTGCAGCACCCTGGCAGGTCCACGCGCTAGCCATGATCTGCCTGCATTGCCTAGAGAAGCACAGAGATCCAGTGATGATGTCACTGAGAATAAAATAACGAATGTGATGAAAATGGAAATAGTTTTCTTTTTGATAAATGTCATTAGCAGGTTAGTGGGGAGGGAGGAACCAAAATATAAGCAGTATAAACTTCATAGCATGCAGGTCCCGCAGAGCGCTGTATTCAACTCCAGTTTAAGGTGAACGAAACACTGGCTTCAGCTCAAATACCCGCCCATTGGTCACGCCCCTCTGACATGTTTCACCCACATTGGACTTCATCGTAAAGGATCTGGCCCAAAAAATAGAGACTGCAGACCTGGTACAGGAGATGGTCAGAGACTGCAGACATGATACAGGAGATGGCCAGAGACTGCAGACATAGTACAGTAAATGGTCAGATACTGCAGACATGATACAGGAGATGGTCAGAGACTGCAGACATAGTACAGGAGATGGTCAGAGACTGCAGACATGATACAGGAGATGGTCAGAGACTGCAGACATAGTACAGGAGATGGTCAGAGACTGAAGATATAGTACAGCAGATGGTCAGAGACTGAAGATATAGTACAGCAGATGGTCAGAGACTGCAGACATAGTACAGGAGATGGTCTGAGACTGCAGACATAGTACAGGAGATGGCCAGAGACTGCAAACATAGTACAGGAGATGGTCAGAGACTGAAGACATAGTACAGGAGATGGTCAGAGACTGCAGACATAGTACAGTAGATGGTCAGATACTGCAGACATGATACAGGAGATGGTCAGAGACTGCAGACATAGTACAGGAGATGGTCAGAGACTGAAGACATAGTACAGGAGATGGTCAGAGACTGCAGACATAGTACAGGAGATGGTCTGAGACTGCAGACAAAGTACAGGAGATGGTCAGAGACTGCAGACATAGTACAGGAGATGGTCAGAGACTGAAGACATAGTACAGGAGATGGTCAGAGACTGCAGACATAGTACAGGAGATGGTCAGAGACTGCAGACATAGTACAGGAGATGGTCAGAGACTGAAGATATAGTACAGGAGATGGTCAGAGACTGAAGACATAGTACAGCAGTTGGTCAGAGACTGCAGACATGATACAGGAGATGGTCAGAGACTGCAGACATGATACAGGAGATGGTCAGAGACTGCAGACATAGTACAGGAGATGGTAAGAGACTGCATACATATTACAGGAGATGGTCAGAGACTGCAGACATACTACAGGAGATGGTCAGAGACTGCAGACATAGTACAGGAGATGGTCAGAGACTGCAGACATACTACAGGAGATGGTCAGAGACTGCAGACATACTACAGGAGATGGTCAGAGCAACAGGTCAGCAAATCAATACATTGGTTTATTCTATTGTGTCAGACAGATGGGGCACATGTATATGATGACCATCAGTGATCATCTCATCTGTCAGTGGTCATCTTTAATGTTTTACAGCAGCTCCAAAGAGAGACAGAGTTCCAATGGAACAAAAAGAAGGAAGCTGCAAAGATGGACCGGCCTTTTTGCACCATCTTGGTATAAATACAGAGAGACGGGATGCAGTATATCAAACGATATTGATTTTATTGAGCAGATTAAATGATATTTCAGGAATTTAGGGCAATAGCACATCACATGATGCAACTGACAAATTGAACACAACATGGAGGGTGTGGGTTATGTTCAAGCTCTCTAAAGATTTCAAAACCTTAACCACTTCCGCTTCGGAAGATTTACCCCCTTCGTGACCAGGCCATTTTTGTGATACGGCACTGCATTACTTTAACTTACAATTGCACAGTCGTGCGGCATTGTATCCAAATATAATTTATGTTCCTTTTTCCCACAAATAGAGCTTTCTTTTGGTGGTATTTTATCACCTCTGCGGGTGTTATTTTTTGCGCTACAAACAAAAAGAGCGACAATTTTGAAAAAAAAAACAATATTTTTTATTTTCTGCTGTAAAACATCCAATAAAAAATGTAAAAAATCAAATTTCTTCATCAATTTAGGCCAATATGTATTCTGCTACATATTTTTGGTAAAAAAATAATCCCAATAGGCGTATATTGATCGGTTTGCACAAAAGTTATAGTAGCTACAAACTATAGGATAGACTTTTTGGATTTCTATTTATTCATTTATTTTTTACTAGTAATGGCGGCGATCTGCGACTTATAGCGGGATTGCGACATTGCAGTAGAGCTGCGCGATTAACCGTTAAAAAATCGTGATCTTGATTCCACCTCCCTCACCATCCTAATCCAGCATTTCCACGATTCAGTGCAGAGCCGTTCTCTGCTCACAGCTGGCAGCTGTAAAAAAAAAATTAAAAAGGCAGCCTGCCAAGTTTATCACAACATTGCTCCGCACTAAGATAAAAAGAAACAATGTATCTTTTGGATCAAAGGAATGAACTTCGGTCTGTAAATGAGGCCAGTTTAACCACTTAAAGACTAAGCCTTTTTCTGACATTTGTTACTTAAAAGTTAAAATTAATATCTTCTGCTTGAAAATTACTTAGAACTCCCAAATATTATACCGTATCTCACAAAAGTAAGTACACCCCTCACATTTTTGTAACTATTTGATTATAACTTTTCATGTGACAACACTGAAGAAATAACACTTTGCTACAATGTAAAGTAGTGAGTGTACAGCTTGTATAACAGTGTAAATTTGCTGTCCCCTCAAAATAACTCAACACACAGCCATTAATGTCTAAACCTCTGGCAACAAAAGTGAGTACACCCCTAAGTGAAAATGTCCAAATTGGACCCAATTAGCCATTTCCCCTCCCCGGTGTCATGTGACTTGTTAGTCAGAGGGGGAGCTAATCAGCGGGACACGATGTCCGCCGGCCACCTGCGATTGATCCCCAGAGAGACAGTTCGGCGTTCTTCCTATGTAAACAAGGCAGATCGCTATTCTGGCAGGGAAGAAAATAGAGATCTTGTGTCCCTGCTAAGCAGAAACATGGATCTCTGTCACCTGAAACTACGGATACTGGAAGCCTGTGCTAGCATTTCTCCTGCGGTGTTGCTATCAGTGTGTGAAGAGTGGGAGAAGAGGGTTGCATTGACAATCCAACACAATGGGCAGCCCATTGAACACATTTTATAAGTGGTCAGAAACTTGTAAATAACTCATGAAAGAATAAAGTTACGTTAAAACCAAGCACACCATTGTTTTTCTTGTGAAATTCCCAATAAGTTTGATGTGTCACATGACCGTCTTCCTATTGAAAAAACAAACGTTGGATTCAAAATGGCCGACTTCAAAATGGCCGCCATGGTCACCACCCATCTTGAAAAGTTTCCCCCCTCACATATACTAATGTGCCACAAACAGGAAGTTAATATCACCAACCATTCCCATTTTATTAAGGTGTATCCATATAAATGGCCCACCCTGTATATTTTTTTAATGCTCGGTCTTTTTTATAAATTAATATATTTGTTTATAGCGCAAACAATAAAAACCACAGAGGGGATCAAATACCACCAAAGGGAAGCTCTATTTGTGGGAAAAAAATTATATCCATTTTGTTGGGGTACAACGCCGCACGACCGCGCAATTGTCAGTTAAAATAACGCAGCGCTGTATCGCAAAAAATGGCCTGGTCATGAAGGGGGGTAAACCTTCCGGGGCTGAAGAGGTTAAAGGCCGGTAACGGTGATTCAATCATTTATTATTATTGTTTGACCAGCGGTTCTGTTGTCTCCATGACAATTTCCATTTGTATTTACTCTTATGGCAATGGCAACAATTGTACGACCGTAAAAGTCTTTCCTATGTTTTTCAATAAATCTTTATTGTGAAAAAACAAACAATTCTGGCATTTTCCCATGTAAGAATATTGAAGGACGGGAGAGGAATTGCCCACAGCAGCTTTATAAAGAAACAAAGTAACATTTTCCATGAAGAGAAGTCAAAGTATCAATGTTGGTCCTTCATGATCACAATATACGTTGCTCTCCCTCCCGTGTTTCATATTTGCGGAGACGATGGAATGTTAATGAAATTGTTGAACTACGGAATACAGGGGACCCTCCGCCAGCCGCTGTGTGCCGGAAATCTCAGAAGGTTAATTGTTGCCAAACAGCAGAACATTTCAGTGTCAGGGACTCCAGATGGAACACACGGGCGTCATGTCTATTTGAAGTTAGTATATAGAGGGTATATACTGTGCTGTGCAAAAGTTTTAGGCAGGTGTGAGAAAATGCTGTAAATGAAGAATGCTTTCACAAAAAGAAGTGTTAATAGTTTATGTTTATCAATGAACCACTTTCCACCCACACTATAGACGGCTACACCACAGGCTTCCAATATCAGGAGGGCATCAGTAGACGTCCTCCCGTCAGCGTGTTGCCGGCGCACTCGGTGATTGCCGAGTCCTTCCGACTCGTCTGACTCTGACCACAGATCGGTTAGAGGGCCAATCACAGCAGGCCATTTACCACGTGATCAGCTGTCAGCCAATGACAGCTGGACACGGAAGTAAACAGAAGCCGGCTATCGGCTTTTTTCCCCCTCCCTATCAGTAAAGAAGAAATCTGTTAACCGGCTTCTGTTACAGGGACCAATCTGTGCCCACCAGTGCTGCTTATCAGTGCCACCTATCAGTGCCCATCACTGCCACCCATCAGTGCAACCTATCAGTGTCCATCAGTGCCGCCTATGTGTGTAGCCTATTAGGCTGCCGCCTCATCAGTGCCTCCTTATCAGTGCCCACCAGTGCCCATCAGTGCAGCTTCATCAGTGCCAGCTCATCAGTCCTCGTCCGTGCCACCTCATCAGTGTCCATCAATGCAGCCTCATCAGTGCCGCCTCATCAGTGCCCACCAGTGCAGCCTATTAGTGCCCATCAGTGCTGTCTCATCAGCACACCTCAATGAAGGAGAAAAATTACCTGTTTGCAAATTTTATAACAAACTATAAAAAAAAAAATTTAAACATTTTCGATCTTTTTTTGTTTCTTTAGCAAAAAATAAAATACCCAGTCGTGATTAAATAAAAGTGTTGCATGACCGCACAATTGTCATTCAAAGCGTGACAGAGCTGAAAGCGGAAAACTGGCCTGGGCAGGAAGGGGGTGAAAGTGCCGGTAGGCAAGTAGTTAACAAAAAGGAAAGTAAATGAAGAGAAGAGAAATCGAAATCCAATCAATATTTGGTGTGACCGCCATTTACCTTCTTCTAGGTAGACTTGCGCACAATTTTTGAAGGAACTCGGCAGGAAGGTTGTTCCAAACATCTTGGAGAACTAAGCACAGATCTTCTGTGAATGTCGGCACCAGAATAAATTTGGTGTCAATCACAGGTCTCCCTGATGGTATTGATTGATGGATATGTATCTGCCTGTAATGTATTGTTCAGTATTGAGGACACCATTTATCCTGACCAAATTTCCAACTCAGTTTGCAGAAATGTAGCCCCAAACTTGCAAGGAACCTCCACCATGCTTCACAGTTGGCTACAGTCACTCATTATTGTACCGCTCCCCAGCCCTTCACCAACAAACTGCTTCCTGCTACAGCCACATATTTCACATTTTGACTCACCACTGCATAGTTGAGTGGCTTCGCCTTATTTCCACGTTAGAGGTATGGTGGCTTTTTGGCCGCAATTCTTCCATGAAGACCACTTTTGTCCAGGCTTCTCTGGACAGTAGATGGGTGTACCTGGGTCCCACTAATTTCCTCCAGACTTCTCTGGACAGTTGATCGATGTACTTGGCTCCCACTGGTTTCCTCCAGACTTCTCCGGACAGTAGATGGGTGTACCTGGGCCCCACTAATTTCTTCCAGACTTCTCTGGATAGTAGATGGGTGTACCTGGGTCCCACTGGTTATCTTCCAGACTTCTCCGGACAGTAGATGGGTGTACCTGGGTCCCACTGGTTTCCTCCAGACTTCTCCGGACAGTAGATGGGTGTACCTGGGCCCTACTAATTTCCTCCAGACTTCTCCAGACTGTAGATGGGTGTACTTGGGTCCCACTAATTTCCTCCAGACTGTAGATGGGTGTACTTGGGTCCCACTAATTTCCTCCAGACTTCTGCAGACAGTAGATGGGTGTACCTGGGTCCCACTGCTTTCCTCCAGACTTTCCTGGACAGTAGATGGATGTACCTGGGTCCCACTGGTTTTCTCCAGTTCTGTGCTGATGGCACTGCTGGTCATCTTCCGATGTGAAATGGAAGTAAGCATGATGTGTCTTTCATCTGCTGCATTAAGTTTCCTTTGCTGACAACTGCGTCTATGCTCTTCAACGTTGCCTATTTCTTTGCGCCTCTTCAAAAGAACTTGAACAGCACATCTTGAACCCCTCAGTTTGCTTTTTAAATCTTTGCCTGAGAGAGACCTTGTGTAAGGGCTGGGCTTAGCTCTCCCTTCTCAGAGCAAGCTTTTCAGCTGAGGGTTAATTGCCAGTTTCAGTTTCCACTGTGTTTCACTTGATGGCCATATCCTGCCTCATTTAGCTAGCTCTGCTGCTATATAAACTGCCTGGATCAGATCGCAGGTGCCTTCGCCTTGGTCAACATCTCTGGAGAAATCTCTGCTGTGTGTTCCTGTGAAAGACTTTGCCTGTTTGAAGTTCCCTTCTGGTTCCTGGATTCAAGACCCTGCTCGGCTGACTCTCCTCCTGGCTCCTGACCCTGCTTTCCGTTTGTTTGACATCGCTGATCTCTGGACTCCTGTTTCACTGGCTTGCTATGACTATCCGCTCTGGTTACCGAACCCTGGCTATGTTTTGACCACATTTACTGTTTATTACATTTTACCTTTTTATTAAAAAGTGGGATTTTACTGCACTTCTGTCTTGGTCTGATTCATGGTTCTTGACAGTAGGTGAAGGCCATGAATTCAGAAGATGCAGTCAATCCTTGCTGGTAATATTTTTTCCAGATTGGATGAGCAGGATCACCTCATGGATCAGTTTTCCATAGCGTTACAGACGCTCCTGAATCACACTGCTCACCTGTTTCCTCCCACGGTGGCTGTTCCGACACAACCTTTGTTGCAGGCCTTTCCTGCTGATGCTCAAGTCTCTGTGCAGGGCACCTGCCTCAAATATTATCTCTATAGGGGGTATGTCTGGTTCCACTCCACTTCCCAGCGATTTGGGGGCAATCCATTTCAATGCAGAGGGTTTCTCAACCAGGTTGTGATATACTTTGAGATGCTGCCCGAGGTGTTTCCCATGGACAGAAGCAAAGTAGGCTTTGTGATTTCTTTGCTTTCTGACAGAACCTTGGCTTGGGCAAACCCTCTATGGCAGACGCAAAAACCCGTTGCCCAGAGTTACCCAGAATTTGTGGCCTCCTTTAAAGGGGTATTTGATGTTCCCGCACGCTCCACTACTGCTGCCAAAAGCCTCATGTCCATCAAGCAGGGTATGAGAACTGTTGCCGATTATGCCATTGAATTCCGCATTCTTGCAGCAGAGGTTGCTTGGAACAATGAGGCTTTTTCTCATAGTCTCTCGGATAACATCAAAGATGAGATAGCAGCCTGAGACATACCCACTGAGCTGGAGAAGTTGATCGCATTTGCCATTCTCATTGACTCCAGACTCAGAGAGGGACATTCTTTTAAGGAGTGCTTGTGTAAGCCTCCTGTAAGTTTGGCTCCAAGTTTTGTAGCCCCACCCGTGCCTCCCTCACATCCAATACCTCCTGGTTCTGAGCTCGCCAATGAGGTAGAACCCATGCAGTTGGGCTTCACACATCTCTATGTGGATGAGAGAGCCTTTAGGAGGAGGGAGAGATTGTGCCTTTATTGTGGCCAGACAGGTCACTTTTTGAAGTCTTGTCCTACCCGTCCGGGGGGGGGGGGGGGGGGGT
>BLSH010331606.1:77949-91061 GCA_018402905.1 Glandirana rugosa | reverse complement strand
TATTACTCAATGACATCGGTTGACACTTCGTACCACCTCCAAGAAACGTTCAAACCCCGATGTAAAGACGTTTACCTCAACCTTTAAACTAGTCCTAGTTACCACAGGAGTTATGACTCGTTATGTAATGTCCGTCTATGTATAGGTAGTTAGTTATGGTAGTCCCTCCGGACACTAACTGTGGTTTAAATAAGACCACGGCTGTAAGTGTCTTCTATAGACGAATCAAGAGGTTCTACAAACCTTGTTGGATGGACGGCTCAAGGAAGTTTTTAACACGCGTTCAGATGGATCTTCCACCATTTACCGTCAGTGTGGTTTAAAACTGGCCTGGGCAGGAAGGGGGTGAAAGTGCCGGTAGGCAAGTAGTTAACAAAAAGGAAAGTAAATGAAGAGAAGAGAAATCGAAATCCAATCAATATTTGGTGTGACTGCCATTTACCACCTTCTAGGTAGACTTGCGCACAATTTTTGAAGGAACTCGGCAGGTAGGTTGTTCCAAACATCTTGGAGAACTAAGCAGATATCTTCTGTGAATGTCGGCACCAGAATAAATTTGGTGTCAATCACAGGCCTCCCTGATGGTATTGATTGATGGATATGTATCTGCCTGTAATGTATTGCTCAGTATTGAGGACACCATTGATCCTGATCAAATTTCCAACTCCATTTGCAGAAATGTAGCCCCAAACTTGCAAAGAACCTCCACCATGCTTCACAGTTGGCTACAGTAACTCATTATTGTACCGCTCCCCAGCCCTTCACCAACAAACTGCTGCCTGCTACAGCCACATATTTCACATTTTGATTCACCACTGCATAGTTGAGTGGCTTCGCCTTATTTCCACGTTAGAGGTATGGTGGCTTTTTGGCCGCAATTCTTCCATGAAGACCACTTTTTCCAGGCTTCTCTGGACAGTAGATGGGTGTACCTGGGCCCACTGGTTTCCTCCAGACTTCTCCGGACAGTAGATGGGTGTACCTGGGTCCCACTGGTTTCCTCCATACTTTCCCCGGACAGTAGATGGGTGTACCTGGGCCCCACTAATTTCCTCCAGACTTCTCCAGACAGTAGATGGGTGTACCTGGGTCTCACTAATTTCCTCCAGACTTCTCTGGACAGTAGATGGGTGTACCTGGGTCCCACTGGTTTCCTCCAGACTTCTCCGGACAGTAGATGGGTGTACCTGGGCCCCACTAATTTCCTCCAGACTTCTGCAGACAGTAGATGGGTGTACCTGGGTCCCACTAATTTCCTCCAGACTTCTCCAGACTGTAGATGGGTGTACCTGGGCCCCACTAATTTCCTCCAGACTGTAGATGGGTGTACCTGGGTCCCACTAATTTCCTCCAGACTTCTGCAGACAGTAGATGGGTGTACCTGGGTCCCACTAATTTCCTCCAGACTTCTCTGGACAGTTGATCGATGTACCTGGGTCCCACTGGTTTCCTCCAGACTTCTCCGGACAGTAGATAGGTGTACCTGGGCCCCACTAATTTCCTCCAGACTTCTCCAGACTGTAGAAGGGTGTACTTGGGTCCCACTAACTTCCTCCAGACTTCTCTGCACAGTAGATGGGTGTACCTGGGTCCCACTAACTTCCTCCAGACTTCTCTGGACAGTAGATGGCTGTACCTGGGTCCCACTGCTTTCCTCCAGACTTCTCTGGACAGTAGATGGCTGTACCTGGGTCCCACTGCTTTCCTCCAGACTTTCCTGGACAGTAGATGGATGTACCTGGGTCCCACTGGTTTTCTCCAGTTCTGTGCTGATGGCACTGCTGGACATCTTCCGATGTGAAATGGAAGTAAGCATGATTTGTCTTTCATCTGCTGCATTAAGTTTCCTTTGCTGACCACTGCGTCTATGCTCTTCAACGTTGCCTATTTCTTTGCGCCTCTTCAAAAGAACTTGAACAGCACATCTTGAACCCCTCAGTTTGCTTTGAAATCTTTGCCTGAGAGAGACCTTGTGTAAGGGCTGGGCTTAGCTCTCACTTCTCAGAGCAAGCTTTTCAGCTTATGGTTAATTGCCAGTTTCAGTTTCCACTGTGTTTCACCTGAGGACCATATCCTGCCTCATTTAGCCAGCTCTACTGCTATGTAAACTGCCTGGATCAGATCGCAGATGCCTTTGCCTTGGTTAACATCTCTGGAGAAATCTCTGCTGTGTGTTCCTGCGAAAGACTTTGTCTGTTTGAAGTTCCCTTCTGGTTCCTGGATTCAAGACCCTGCTCGGCTGACTCTCCTCCTGGCTCCTGACCCTGCATTCCGTTTGGTTGACATTGCTGAATTCTGGACTCCTGTTTCACTGGTTTGCTATGACTATCCGCTCTGGTTACCGAACCCTGGCTATGTTTTGACCACATTTACTCTGTTTATTACATTTTACCTTTTTATTAAAAACTGTGTCTTGGTCTGATTCATGGTTCCTGACAGTAGGCGAAGGCCATGAATTCAGAAGATGCAGTCAATCCACTTGCTGATAATATTTTTTCCAGATTGGATGAGCAGGATCACCGCATGGATCAGTTTGCCATGGCGTTACAGACGCTCCTGAATCGCACTGCTCACCTGTTTCCTCATACGGTGGCCGTTCCGACACAACCTTTGTTGCAGGCCATTCCTGCTGATGCTCAAGTCTCTGTGCAGGGCACCCGCCTCAAATTTTTCCTCTATAAGGGGTATGTCTGGTTCCGCTCCACTTCCCAGCGATTTGGGGGCAATCCATTTCAATGCAGAGGGTTTCTCAACCAGGTTGGGATATACTTTGAGATGCTGCCCGAGGTGTTTCCCATGGACAGAAGCAAAGTAGGCTTTGTGATTTCTTTGCTTTCTGACAGAACCTTGGCTTGGGCAAACCCTTTATGGCAGACGCAAAAACCCGTTGCCCAGAGTTACCCAGAATTTGTGGCCTCCTTTAAAGGGGTATTTGATGTTCCCGCACACTCCACTACTGCTGCCAAAAGCCTCATGTCCATCAAGCAGGGTATGAGAACTGTTGCCGATTATGCCATTGAATTCCGCATTCTGGCAGTAGAGGTTGCTTGGAACAATGAGGCTTTTTCTCATAGTCTCTAGATAGCAGCCCGAGACCTACCCACTGAGCTGGAGAAGTTGATCGCATTTGCCATTCTCATTGACTCCAGACTCAGAGAGGGACATTCTTTTAAGGAGTGCTTGTGTAAGCCTCCTGTAAGATTGGCTCCAAGCTTTGTAGCCCCGCCCGTGCCTCCCTCACATCCCATACCTCCTGGTTCCGAGCTCGCCAATGAGGTAGAACCCATGCAGTTGGGCTTCACACATCTTTATGCAGATGAGAGAGCCTTTAGGAGGAGGGAGAGATTGTGCCTTTATTGTGGCCAGGCAGGTCACTTTTTGAAGTCTTGTCCTACCCGTCCGGGGGGACGCTTGCACCTGAGGTCCGGTAGGGAACAGAGTATAGGTGGCGTTGTTTCATCCCCAGTCATCCGTAAGGATAAGCCCTTGGTTCCGGTTACCCTTTCTTGATCTGAGTCGTCCGTCGAGATACAGGTTCTAATTGACTCTGGGGCTGCAGGTCTGTTCATAGATAGTGCCTTTGTGTCTATGCAGTCAATTCCGCTGCAGCTCCGGGCTACTCCACTTGCCATTGAGGCTATTGATGGGAAACCTCTACAGCCTGCCCCGGTGACTCATGAGATTGCTCCGTTGACAATGGCCGTAGGGGCTCTTCACCATGAGATAATCCAATTCCAAGTCATTTCCTCTCATTTTCTGGTGGTTATTGGTTATTCTTGGCTACAGAGGCACAGCCCCTCTTTTGATTGGTTTCGTGCTGAGGTTCTTTCCTGGTCACCACAATGCAGTAAGACATGTTTTCAGAAAGTGGCTAAGGTCTTGTGTACCTCTTCACTCTCCTTCCTGCCGGAGGAATACCACACATTTAGCAATGTCTTTGATAAAAGTCAAGCCTGTAGTTTGCCTCCACACTAGTCGTATGATTGCGCTATTGACCTTCAACTTGGTGCCATACCCCCTCGTGGCCGGGTTTCCCCTTTGTCTGTCTCATGGGATAAAGCCACGGAGGAGTATGTCGCAGACACACTAGAGCGTTCATCCGCAAATCCACATCTCCTGATGGTGCTGGCTTCTTCTTTGTGAAAAAGAGGAGTGGGGAACTGAGATCTTGTATCGATTATAGGGGTCTCAATCGCTTCACGATTAAGAATGCTGATCCGATTCCACTAATTACAGAGTTATTTGACCACCTCAAGGACAAGCAATGGTTTTCACGAAGTTTGATCTGAGAGGGGCATACAATCTCGTGAGGATCAAGGAGGGCGATGAGTGGAAAACTGCGTTTAATACCAGGACTGGCCATTATGAATACCTCATAATGCCGTTTGGTCTTTGCAACGCTCCGGCAGTTTTTCAGGAATTCATCAACGATGTCCTCCAAGATATGTTGCAGCAATGTGTGGTGGTTTATCTCTACGATATCCTCATATATTCCAAGTCCCTAGAGAGCCACCTCACAGATATCTGTCATGTGCTTCAGATGCTGAGAGATAATAACCTGTATTGTAAAGTCTCAAGGCTGCCTTTGTTTCCGCTCTTGTGTTGGCACATCCAGATCCTATGTTATCCTTCATCCTTGGGGTGATGCATCTGAGACTGGAGTTGGTGCCCTTCTGTTCCAACGTCCCACCTCCGAGAGCGCTATGCATCCTTGTGGCTACTTTTCCAAGAAGTTGTCTCCTGCAGAATGCAATTACGAGATTGGGGACAGAGAGTTGTTAGCGATCATCTTAGCCCTTAAAAAATGGAGGCATCTCCTTGAGGGTACCGCTGTCCCAGTTCTCATTTTGACTGACCACAAGAATTTCACATTCACGTTCTTGTCTGAGGCTAAACGCCTCTCCCCAAGGAGGGCGCAATGGGCTTTGTTCTTGTCAAGCTTCAATTACATAATTCTCATTCTTACCCAGTACTAAAATGTAAGTGCTGATGCATTGTCGCAACAGTTTTCCTCCGCTTCCAACATGGAGTCGGTTCCTGTTCCTGTGATACCTCCTTATTGTATTTTGGCTACGATTCGTACCAGTCTCACTTCACCTTTGGGTGACAAGATCCTTGCTGCTCAGATCCATGCTCCTCCTGAGAAACCTTGTGACCATTGCTTTGTCCCTGAGAGTCTCCGTACTGCCGTGCCCCAGACTAACCATTCTCCCAAGGCTGCTGGTCACCCAGGGAAGCATCAACTCATTTGGGCTATTTCCCAACAGTTTTGGTGGCCTAGTCTCCGCTCTATGTAGCCGACTTTGTAGCAGCCTGTTCTGTGTGCGCTCAGAACAAAACATCTTCCAGTAGGTCTTCTACAACCCATACTCAATGAAGAGCTGCCTTGGACCCACTTTTCTATGGATTTTATTGTGGAGTTACCTAACTCTCAGGGTAACACAGTAATCCTTATGGTGGTTGACCGATTCTCAAAGATATCGCATTGTATTCCACTTAAAAAGTTGCCCACATCCAAGGAACTGGCACCCATTTTTGCTCGGGAGATCATTCGCTTACATGGGCTTCCCAAGGTGATCGTCTCAGACAGGGGAAGCCAGTTTGTGTCCAGATTTTGGCGAGCCTTTTGTGCACAGTTGGGAATTCAGCTTTCCTTCTCTTCTGCATATCACTCACAGTCCAATGGGGCTGCAGAAAGAGCCAAAGTCCTTGGAAGAGTTTTTACATTGTTATATTTCTGACCACCATAACAACTGGTCTGACTTGTTACCTTGAGCAGAGTTTGCTCACAATAGTGCCGTCAATACTGCTTCCTGATTGTCCCAGATTATGGAGAATTATGGTTTCCAACCAGCCATGTTGCCTGACCCATTTGTTCCGCAGAGAACTCCTACATTGGAGGAGCATCTCCGTGGTCTTCATTCCACTTGGGTACAGGTCCAGGAGTCCTTGCGACGTGGCAATGATAGGTACAGGCTCCGTGTTGACCGCACACGCCTACCTGCACCTTCCTAACAGTTTGGAGAGAGGGTCTGGCTTGCTGATGCAGTATAACTACCTTGTGTCTTGTTGATGGGCTCAGTCTTGCCATGGTGTATGACCTGTGACATAAAATGGTCTTCCACAACCTCACCTTAGTAGCAGAGTTTGGCTGTTCCTCACCCAGTTTTAAGCCTCCTACACAGCTGTTTCTGTTCATGATTGTGTTTCAATCTACTTATGAAATTGATGATCATTAGCTCCTGCTTGGTTGGTTAATCATTAATCCCCCTCCACTAAATGGCTTGGACCAGTGCACAAAGCAAGGTCCATAAAGACATGGATGAGTGAGTTTGGGGTGGAAGAACTTGACTGGCCTGCACAGAGTCCTGACCTCAACCCGATAGAACACCTTTGAGATGAATTAGAGCGGAGACTGCAAGCCAGGCCTTCTCATCCAACATCAGTGCCTGACCTCACAAATGCTCTTCTGGAAGAATGGTCAAACATTGCCATAGACCAGGCATCCTCAAACTACGGCCCTCCAGCTGTTGCAGAACTACACATCCCATGAGGCATTGTAAAACTCTGACATTCACAGACATGACTAGGCATGATGGGAATTGTAGTTCCTGAACAACTGGAGGGCCAAAGTTTGAGGACCCCTGCCATAGACACTCCTAAACCTTGTGGACATCAGGCCAACTCAATATTGAACCCTACAGACTAAGACCAGGATGCCAATAAAGTTCATGTGCCTGTAAAGGCAGGCGTCCCAATACTTTTGGTAATATAGTGTATATAAATATTTAGACATCAAAATATGATGTAAAAAGCATGCACAAAAATTAAAGCCACATCAATCCTCGTGGGGAAAAATGACAATCAAAAAATACATATGATCACAAAAGAGCATATAAAACACATCTATAGGGTGTTACAGATTAACTCAAATAAAGGTAACAGTGACAAAATACTGGTGTTACCAATAATGTCAGAAAAAAGTAAAATTGACAAAATTATATTCTAATGTTAATCAATAATTTCACATAAAAGTTACAATGACAAAAATAATATTCTAATGTTATTAATAATTTTGCTTAAAAATAACAATAAAAATAATATTCTAATGTTTTTAATAATTTTGCTTAAAAATAATAAAAATAATATTCTAATGTTATCAATAATTTCAGATAAAAATAACAATAAAAATAATATTCTAATGATATCAATAATTTTAGATAAAAGTTACAATGACAAAAATATTATTCTAATGTTATCAATCATTTCATATAAAAATAACAATAAAAATAATATTCTAATGATATCTATAATTTCAGATAAAAGTTACAATGACAAAAATATTATTCTAATGTTATCAATAGTTTCAGATAAAAATAACAATAAAAATAATATTCTAATGATATCAATAATTTCAGATAAAAGTTACAATGACAAAAATAATATCCTAATGTTATCAATAATTTTGGATAAAAAAAACAAATACAATTCTAGTGTTTTCAATAATTTCAGATAAAAATAACAATAAAAATAATATTCTAATGTTATCAATTTCAGATAAAAGTACCAATGACAAAAATAATATGCCAATGTTATCAATCATTTCAATAAAACCAACAAAAACAAATAATATTCTAATGCTCTCAATAATTTCAGATACAAATAACAATTGCAAGAATAATATTCTAATGTTATTAATAATTTCAGATAAAAGTAATTGCAGCAAAATTAAAATCTAATGTTACCAGAAATTGCAGGTGAAAGTGACAGAATATTATTCCAGTGTTAGCAATCATTTCAAATAAATGTTACAATGACAACAAATAATATTCCAACGTTATCAATAATTTGCCAGGGTTTCGCTGGTAAAAAATGATCAATAAAATGAAATACAGAGGAGATATTCAGACTGAACTTCGGATGAACTTTGGAATCACCGGTGTTACAGTTCAGGATGAAAGGTCCCCGGAGTGTTGATTTTTTAATGACATTTAGAAAGGCAATTGCATCAAGGAAACTCTAATCTGAGGAACAATGGTAGATGAGGTCCTCAAACAAAGCCTGACTAAGAGAACCCCACTTTAAAGAGGTTGCAATCCCTTCCACACACCCGGTGAAGTGACTGGCCTCAGGTGATACACAGAGATGACACAAATCATCCTACATAAGTTGTACCTGTTTATCTAGGGTCTACTCTTCTCTACAGCCATTCAATGTCCAGAATTTATAAAGCTTTTCTGAGCTGTCAGAAAACAGGAGATGAGAGCTGAAATCAAACTCTGCAGAGCTCACTGAGAGCTGATTGGAAGGAAGGGGCACGCCCCCCCTTTCACACAGCAACAGAGCTGAGGCTGTCAATCAAAGGCTGTGTGCTGGAGTTCCCTCCCCTGTCACCTTTTTTTCTTGGTGTCAGGAAATCTTGTCAGAAGTGACTCATGCAGATAGCAGATGAAGGAGGCAGCAGACAGAAATGACACTTAGTGCTTTGTCCATATTTCATGTAAGCGTTCAAAGCGCAATGCAGTTGCGATCTGCAGTGAGTGTCAATATTAGCTTAATGACACCTCAAGTGCAGGTTGTAAATGCAATGCGTTTTCCCCCGCACCGGATCGCTATTGCACTGAAATTCCAAATATAGTGCATGCGCTACTTTTGGCGTGGTGCAATTTCAACCTATTCAAACTGAATGGGCTGAAATCACACTGCACAGAATTTCATATAAATCGCACAGGAACGCACAGTGTTTTCCCGTGCCAGTCCCAGTGTAAACCGGCCCTTAGAGACATACCAAAGCCATTAGAGATATTTCACAGTGCTGTTTGTTAATTAAAACCATGAAATATGAAAAAAAAATTGCACTCACATAAAGTTGTGTCTATTGCGGCACTACAGGGGAAGTCGCCACCAGGTTTTCCTTGAATGCACCGCCACTCCACATAACCTGGAGCTGGCGTGTTCTCCACTGAGCAGATCTGATGTCAGCATGACCAACCAGAAGGTCCGCCTCGACGCGTTTTGTCCAAAAAGACGTCACCAGGAAGACATAGATGGTTTCACTGGAAGGAGGTGAAGGACTCCTAGAAGGACACTAGAAGGCGTTCAGGGCCGCTACCCACATGGGCTGTGTGCTACTGTCTGGGCAATGGGACTGCTGGGACCTGCAGTTCTGTCTTAGCTGCGCTTACTGCTCTGTGGACTATTTCCCCTTGCGGTTCCACGTTGCTACTCCGTGGATTATTTCTTCTTCCCATGTCTCTACTACTTTCATAACTGCTACCTGTGTGGTCCTAAAGCTGCAGGCAGGACACACTGCACTCTGAGGACCCGCAATCGACCTGTGAAGAATCTCTACCCTCCATCCTGTGGACCTCCTCTCCCTGCCACCCTACCTGGATCTTCATGGCTGAGGTTGCTGTCGGCAGGTGAGTCACCTGACCCTTAGTGTGCCACGTTGCTGCCTGTCCTGCTGTGCCCAGATTACGGCCCTATGTGCTGGACTTAACCCTTGCTGTGACAGATTGCCCTAATTTCCTGTCTGTGCCCACACGGTCCTTGTGAACCTATCCTTGACCAACTGTGTTGGTCCAATATCTCAATAAGGAACCTTGTGAGCACCCCTGCTCTCTGCGTGTGTTCTGTCCCGCCCACACCTCTGTCACATTGATAAATATGAGTGGAGAAGGGGGGCCATTACTAGTGGTTTATGAGCTGTAGATATGTCTCCCAACATGTTTCGCTATCAATATGGCTTCCTCAGGGGATTCAAAAGACCACCGATCAAAACTTAATGCAGAAGAACAGAAAAAAATACTGATTTTGTACACATAGACCAGTATCATATACGGTATAGTATAAGATTAACAAAGCAGCACATAATGATTTATTTTGCATTTAGCTGACCCGTACATCCCCCACCACCATGAGCCCTGCCTCCCCACCCCCTCCCCTCAGTACTCACTCAGTGTCACACACTTTTGTCTATATACTGAAAGAACTATGCATCTATTTTTCCAGTACTGGCTTGGACTTGTCTGCGCCTTCTGCAGTGACATAGTGTCGGGTTCCTGCTTGTGGGGCGAGGGGTGCCCTTGGCTGGTGTCCTTTGGTGAGTACTTTGTGTACAAAATCAGTCGTTTTTCTTTTCTTCTGCATTAAGTTTTGATCGGTGGTCTTTTGAATCCCCTGAGGAAGCCATATTGATGGCGAAACATGTTGGGAGACATATCTACAGCTCATAAACCACCTATCCAGCTTTGAATAACCAACATTCCTGTATCTGGACCTCTTATAATGTATTTCTGTGTACAATATGAAGTACTCTTTTAATGATACAAATAAAATTGATGATTTTATAATTGATATATCTATTGAATCCCCTGAGGAAGCCATATTGATGGCGAAACATGTTGGGAGACATACAGTCAGGTCCATAAATATTGGGACATCGACACAATTCTAATCTTTTTGGCTCTATCCACCACCACAATGGATTTGAAATAAAAAGAACAAGATGTGCTTTAACTGCAGACTTTCAGATTTAATTTGAGGGTATTTACATCCAAATCAGGTGAACGGTGTAGGAATTACAACAGTTTGTAAACCACCTATCCAGCTTTGAGTAACCAACATACCTGTATCTGGAAATGTATTTCTGTGTACAACATGAAGTACTATTTTAATGATACAAATAAAATTGATGATTTTTGAATTTGTGCAAATTAATTTCTTTGCCTGCCTGGCACCATTACAGTCCCACTTGGGAAGCCCAACCCTCCTTTTTCATCTCTGAATTACTGGCATGTGGCGTGTCTATAAAAAGTAGGGGCCAAAACTACCAAATCTTTTTTTCATATTGATTAATTAATTCATCAATATTGCTGACTTGATTAATCGTGTAAACTTCCTGACCATTTTCAGATAAAAGAAAGAAGTACAAAGTAGTATTCCAAAGTTATTAATAATTTCAGATAAAAGTAACAACGACAAAAAAAATGTTATAAAGTATTTTAAATAAAATGAATAACTAAAATAATATTCTAATGTTATTAATAATTGCCAATAAAAATAACAAACACAAAATAATAATCTAATGTTACCAGAAATTTCAGGTAAAAGTCCCAAAATAATATCCCAATAATTTCAGATAAAATGAAAAATGACAAATAACATTTAAAAGTTATTGATTATTCCTGATAAAAGTAACAATGACAAAAAAAAAAAAAATATTCCAATGTTATCATTAATTTCAGATACAATTAGCGATGATAAAAATACTATTCTAATGTTAATGATAATGTCAAATAAAAGTAACAACAACAACAAATTTAGAATCTAATTTTATCAGTAATTTCAGGTAAAAGTGACAAAATAATATTCTAATGTTAACAGTAAACGTGTGTGACGTGTGCGCTGCTGGGTGTATATTCAATGCCAAAACCAATTATATAATACAATATGCGTGGCGTCTTGCTGCTTTACAACTACATGTGTACTAAAATGAAGAATGGATGAGTGAAAGCAAGTGAAGCGCTGACTCTCTTTAAATAAATAAATTAAAAAAAAAAAAAATATATATATATATATATATATGCACTATAGTGTAAATGCTATAAATGGGACGCTAATAAATAATAAGAATAAATAAAAATACACGCACAATAGTGTAAATACTCCAGATGGGACACGTGAACTAAATTAGCACAGGTGGTGGTGACCCCTTACACAAAAATGCAAGTGTAATCAAAAATAAAGTACCCAAGCCCACAAACAACATATTTTGGATATGTTTATGTTGTTATTTGTGGGCTTGGGTACTTTATTTTTGATTACACTTGCATTTTTGTGTAAGGGGTCACCACCACCTGTGCTAATTTAGTTCACGCGTCCCATCTGGAGTATTTACACTATTGTGCGTGTATTTTTATTTATTCTTATTATTATTATTTATTTAAAGAGGGTCAGCGCTTCACTTGCTTCCATTCAATTTTCTAATGCTATGAATCATTTCAAATAAAAGTAACAATAACAAAAAACATTCCGAAGGTATCAATAACTTCAGATAAAATGAACAATGACAAAATAATATTCTAATGTTATCAATAATTTCAGATAAAATGAACAATGACAAAAATAATATTCTAATGTTATCAATAATTTCAGATAAAAGTAACAATGACAAAAAACACGCCAAAGTTATCAATAATTTCAGATAAAATGAACAATGACAAAAATAATCTATTGTTATTAATAATTTCAGATAAAAGTAACAATGACAAAAAACAAGCCAAAGTTATCAATAATTTCAGATAAAATGAGCAATGACAAAAATAACATTCTAATGTTATTAATAATTTCAAATAAAAGAAACAATGACAAAAAACTTGCCAAAGTTATCAATAATTTCAGATAAAATGAAAAATGACAAAAATAATATTCTAATGTTATCAATAATTTCAGATAAAATTGACAATGACAAAAAAACCTTCCAAAGTTATCAATAATTTCAGATAAAGTGAACAATGACAAAAATAATATTCTAATGTTATCAATAATTTCAGATAAAAGTAACAATGAAAAAAACATGCCAAAGTTATCAATAATTTCAGATAAAATGAACAATGACAACAATAATATTCTAATGCTATCAACTATTTCAGATAAAGGTAACAATGACAAAAAAAAATTACAAAGTTATCAATAATTTCAGATAAAATTGACAATGACAAAAATAATATTCTAATGTTATCAATAATTTCAGATAAAATGAACAATGACAAAAATAGTATTCTATAGTTATTAATAATTTCAGATAAAATGAACAATGACAAAAATAGTATTCTATAGTTATTAATAATTTCAGATAAAAGTAACAATGACAAAAAAAAAACCATTCCAAAGTTATCAGTAATGTTTTTTTTGTCATTGTTACCTTTATCTGAAATAGTTGATAGCATTAGAATATTATTTTTGTCATTGTTCATTTTATCTGAAGTAATTAATAACTTCGGAATGTTTTTTGTTATTGTTACTTTTATTTGAAATGATTCATAGCATTAGAAAATTGAATGGAAGCAAGTGAAGCGCTGACCCTCTTTAAATAAATAATAATAATA
>BLSH010331606.1:67410-77939 GCA_018402905.1 Glandirana rugosa | reverse complement strand
TATTATTATTATTTATTTAAAGAGGGTCAGCGCTTCACTTGCTTCCATTCAATTTTCTAATGCTATGAATCATTTCAAATAAAAGTAACAATAACAAAAAACATTCCGAAGGTATCAATAACTTCAGATAAAATGAACAATGACAAAATAATATTCTAATGTTATCAATAATTTCAGATAAAATGAACAATGACAAAAATAATATTCTAATGTTATCAATAATTTCAGATAAAAGTAACAATGACAAAAAACACGCCAAAGTTATCAATAATTTCAGATAAAATGAACAATGACAAAAATAATCTATTGTTATTAATAATTTCAGATAAAAGTAACAATGACAAAAAACAAGCCAAAGTTATCAATAATTTCAGATAAAATGAGCAATGACAAAAATAACATTCTAATGTTATTAATAATTTCAAATAAAAGAAACAATGACAAAAAACTTGCCAAAGTTATCAATAATTTCAGATAAAATGAAAAATGACAAAAATAATATTCTAATGTTATCAATAATTTCAGATAAAATTGACAATGACAAAAAAACCTTCCAAAGTTATCAATAATTTCAGATAAAGTGAACAATGACAAAAATAATATTCTAATGTTATCAATAATTTCAGATAAAAGTAACAATGAAAAAAACATGCCAAAGTTATCAATAATTTCAGATAAAATGAACAATGACAACAATAATATTCTAATGCTATCAACTATTTCAGATAAAGGTAACAATGACAAAAAAAAATTACAAAGTTATCAATAATTTCAGATAAAATTGACAATGACAAAAATAATATTCTAATGTTATCAATAATTTCAGATAAAATGAACAATGACAAAAATAGTATTCTATAGTTATTAATAATTTCAGATAAAATGAACAATGACAAAAATAGTATTCTATAGTTATTAATAATTTCAGATAAAAGTAACAATGACAAAAAAAAAACCATTCCAAAGTTATCAGTAATGTTTTTTTTGTCATTGTTACCTTTATCTGAAATAGTTGATAGCATTAGAATATTATTTTTGTCATTGTTCATTTTATCTGAAGTAATTAATAACTTCGGAATGTTTTTTGTTATTGTTACTTTTATTTGAAATGATTCATAGCATTAGAAAATTGAATGGAAGCAAGTGAAGCGCTGACCCTCTTTAAATAAATAATAATAATAATAATAAATAAAAATACATATATTTTCGATTACACTTACATTTTTGTGTAAGGGGTCACCGCCACCTGTGCTAATTTAGTTCACGTGCCCCATCTGGAGTATTTACACTATTGTGCAAACAATAGTTTGCACCCCCTCACGATCTTAATCAGGCATTTCCACGATTCATGTAACAAGTGCAGAGTAGTTCTCTGCTCAGAGCTGTAAAACAAAAAAAAAAACATTGCTCAGTGCTGAAAGAAAAAAAGAAACATTGTATCTTTCGGTTCTTTTACATCAAAGGGATGAACTCTGGTCTGTAGATGGTCAGTTTAACCACGTAAAGAGGAACTGCAGTCTGCTCACATAATTTGTAATAAAACATTTGCCATTCTGAAGCTTCCCTCCAACCACTTTGCATATTATTTTATATACACTGTGATTCTGCACTTGCCAAATATGCTGCAGAAATCTTCCTCCACTGAGTCTGGCTGCAGCCATTTTAACTGTGGGCAGCTGAAGCTTCCTGAATTTACACAGACACACAGAGGCACACCTCCAGCTCTGCAGCTCTGATTGGCCCTCTTATGACTCACCCCCCTCCTTTCCTGTCAACAGGAAAGTGGGCTGTATAAGGTATCTACTGGCAAAAAAAAACCAAAACGTTTTACTATCCAAAGTTAAAGCAACAAGGGCAGAAGATTTAATAGATGGAAAGATGAAAAAATGACTGAAGTTCCACTTTAAAGACTCAGCCTTTTTCTGACACTTGTTGCTTACAAGTTAAAATCAGTATTTTTTTGCTAGAAAATTACTTAGAACCCCCAAACATTATATATATATTTAGCAGAGACCATAGAGAATAAAATGGTGGTCGTTGCAATAATTTATGTCACTTTATCCAAACTCCTTGAACGCCTGGTCTACAACCGACCACCTTGCTGATAATGGCCTTCTTGATCCACTTCAGTCTGGATTTCGTCCTCAACACTCCACAGAAACTGCTCTCTTAAAACTAACAAACAATCTACTAATGGCCAAAACCAAGGGACACTACTCTGTACTCCAACTCCTGGACCTCTCTGCTGCCTTTGATATAGTTGACCACCCCTTCCTCTTCCTCAAAAAACTCCATGCCTTTGGACTTACTCTTTGCTGGTTCTCTTCCTACTTATCCCACCACTCCTTTAGCGTTATTTACAACAATTTTACTTCCTTTCTCTGTCGGGGTCCCCCAAGGTTCTGTTCTTGGACCTCTCTTAATTTCAATCTACCCCTCCTCCCTGCGTCAGCTGATAGCCTTCCATGGCTTCCAATACCACCTCTACGCTGACGGCATCCAAATCTATTTCTCTACCCCTCAACACCCTCCTTTATTCTCCTCGCGTATCACTAATTTACTAACAGAAATATCAGTCTAAATGTCACACCACTTCCTCAAACTCAATCTATCCAAAACCAAACCTATCATTTTTCCTCCCTCCATGTGCCCCTTCCCCTGATCTCTCTGTCAAAATTGATGGCACAACTATAAGCCCATCACCGCATGCCAAGGTCCTAGGTGTAGTCCTGGACTCTGAACTCTCCCTGAAGCCCCACATCCAATCACTGCCCAAATCCTGCCGCCTCAACCTCCGCAACATCTCCAAAATATGCCCCTTTCTAAGCAATGACACCACAATTGTCTTAATCCACTCCCTGGTCATCTCTCGCCTCAACTACTGCAAATCCCTCCTCATTGACTTACCTCTACACAGGCTATCCCCACTTCAGTCTATCATGAATGCTGCCGCCAGCATTTTAGCTTTTAGATGATCCCTGAAAATCCTTATCTTCGGAGAAGCCTATCCTACCCACACCTAACAACTGTGTTCTCATTTTCTCCATCAGCTCATCCCCCACAGTTATTACCTTTTGTCCCACTTGACCTTCCCTCCTAGATTGTAAGCTCTAACGAGCAGGACCCTTCGATTCCTCCTGTATTGATTTGGATTGTAACTGTACTATCTCCCTTTATATTGTAAAGCGATACGCAAACTATTCGGCGCTATATAAATCCTGTATAATAATATTAATAACGGCACACGGTATTTGTGCAGCAGTCTTTCAAATGCAATTTTTTGGGGAAAAAATACACTTCAATTAATTAACCATTTCCCGCCCGGCGCATAGACAAATGACGTCCGGGCGGGGGGTTCATTATCCTGACTGGACGTCTATTGATGTCCTCAGGATAATCCGCGATCGCGCGCCCCTGGGGGCGCGCATCGCGGTGATCGGTGGTGCCGTGGGTCAGGCTGACCCACCGCATTACCGACCGAGGTAAAAGGCTTCGATCCGAAGCCTTTTACCATGTGATCAGCCATGACCAATCACGGCTGATCATAGTGTAAATAGGAAGAGCCGTTTATCGGCTTTTCCTCTGCTCAGGTCTGCAGACCTGAGCAGCAGAAAGCCGATCGGCTGCTCTCCTGACAGGGGGGGGCTGCGCTGAACATTTATCAGCGCAGCCACCCTCAGGATCACCCCACTGGACCACCAGGGAGCCGGATCAGGACCACCAGGGAGCCCCCCCCAGGACATCACACAGAGGCCGCCCAGGACCACCAGGGAAGGACCACAGAGGCTGCCCAGGACCATCAGGGAGCCCCCACTAGACCACCAGGTAAGGGCATTATTGTGCACTGTAGGGATGGCACTGTTCCCATGTATGATGCCTGCCAGTGCCATCCCTAACAGTGCTTGTTGCACCTGTGCCCACCACTGACACCTATAAGTGCCCACCTGTGCCCACCTGTGTCACCTATCAGTGCCCACCTGTGTCACCTATCAGTGCCCACCTGTGCCACCTAAAAGTGCCCACCTGTGCCACCTATCAGTGCCCAGTGCCACTTATCAGTGCCGCCTATGAGTGTCCATCAGTGCCCGTATCAGTGCCCGTCAGTGTTGCTTGTCAGTGCCGCCCATCAGTGCTGCATATGTGCCCCATCATCAGTGCAACCTTATCAGTGCCACCTCATCAGTGCCAATCTGTACTGCCTCATCAGTGCCCGTCAGTGTAGCATCAGTGCCCATCAGTGTAGCCACATCAGTGCCCGTCAGTGAAGGAGAAAATGTACTTTATACAAACTTTTGTGACAGAAACAAAGAAAATGTTTTTTTTTTTCAAAATTTGCGGTCTTTTTTTTTTTCTATAGCGCAAAAAATAAAAACCGCAGGGGTGATCAAATACCACCAAAAGAAAGCTCTATTTGTGGGAACAAAATGATAAAAACTTTGTTTGGGTACAGCGTCGCACGACTGTGCAATTCCCATTCAAATCGCAACATCACTGAAAGCTGAAAATTGGTGTGGGCGGGAAGTGTTCTAAGTGCATGGTATTGAAGTGGTTAAAAAAAGAACTAAACAGTAAAGTTAGTGCCAGGTAGGCTTGATCCCCCTCAGGAGAGGCATACCTGAAGATTTCTGCTTCCATGGTGCCGTTCTGGCGCCAGAAACAGCCATTTAAGCCTTGCTAATGCCCAGAGCGGGTGCTGTCTGATCTACAGCGTTTACCCGTGTTTACCTGTCCCTGATATCTGTTCCTGATCCGTTACCGACCCGGCCTTCCTGCTCTCTGCCTGCACCTGATCCCGGCTTGTCCCGACCATTCTTCTGCCCGCTCCTCTGTACCTCGCTGCCAGCTCGTTGCCGACCCTGCCTGCACCCGACTCTTCGTCAGTGTCTGTGGCCATCCAGACCTCCGCAGCTTCCAGCTCCGCAAGTCTTCTCCAGCCTCTCCGGATTGCTGCTTCCTGGCTGCATCTCCAGCCCTGCAGGTCATCTCCATCTCCAGCAAGCCGACGGACTTCCAGCTGGTGGACATTACCGGACTACCACAGGCACTCACACCTCCCCGTGCTCCTGCGGCCGCTGTCTCACTCCCAGTGGTCTCTCGAACCTGGGTCGTAGGAGAGCCCATCCCCTGCTGTAAGACTCAGTTAGCCCAATTTGTTTGTATAATGTGAAGATGATGAATCGTGATCTTTATTCTAAGCAAAAAAAAAATTGCAATTCTTATTTTATCGAGAATCGTGCAGCTCTACAACACGCCAGAAATAGAATGTATAAATTATCTGCATGGGCAATGCAGATAAAAAACAATTACTAAAAGTAATGGAATTTGTTTTGTTTTTTTACCGGCTCCTAGACGTTGCAGCCTATTCATGATCAATTCACGCGGCGTGTAGTATTTCCGCTGCGTGACATAAATTGCAGCCGCGCAGACGCGATTGGAATGGCGTATTTATTGCTTCCTATTCAGATATGGGCGCTGTCATCACTTTGACACATAGATGTGTTATTCCCTTGTAGAAGTATAGATTGCATCTGCAAATAAATAGGATTGGCCGGCGCAGGCGGCGGATGGGCAGCGGTTATTATCCAGATTGGGGTGAAGATAAAAGTCTCACATATATCATGGGAAGAGCGCTCAGCGAATCCTAGGGGCGGCTAATGTGTTTTAAATTTGTTTTCTCTGAACTTTGCTTCATTGTAAACTGAATGTAATATGAGTTCCGGGTGTCAATGGTCCTAATGATAGTCCGATTGCTCTTCTGGGTGCACGGTTGGAGGCATCAATTACAAACAACGTTCGCTTGAACTTCTTTTAAAACATTTTTTGGTTAAGAGCTTCAAATAAATCCGACGCATTTCGGCGGAAGAACTCCTCCTTCGGGGCTTGGACAGAGGTTTGCATTGAAATTGGGATGAAATATCAGAGAACCGGAGCTGAGGCTGGATTTGGGCTAACAAGTCCTAACAGCCGTGTTGAATTGCTGCCTTTACCCTCATATTTTCTGAGCGTAGCGCTCTGCTACACCCTCCAGCATTGTCCTATGTGTTAGGAGGGCGGAGCAATATTAAAGCAGCTATTGGGAAAAAGGCCTTGCAGTGCTTCACATGGTCTATCTATTCCACCAAAAGTAATGAAATCGTTCTTCGGCTCCTGCCACACTAGCTGAAGGCCAGGGCTGGCCCTACCATGGGTCCCGCTGGGTCCATCAAACCCAGGCGGCACTTTGAGACGGGCGGCAAATTGAACTGCAGCCTTCTTCTTTTCTATTTACCCAGCAAATTGACGCCAAAGATTTTTTTCCAGAAGTTTTGGGAGTCAAGATGACAACTGCCCCCCGGGCCATTCCTCTTGCCCCTATACTACCCTAGCCTGTCCATATACTACCCTAGCCTGCCTATATACTACCCTAGCCTGTTTATATACTACTCTATCCCGTCTATATACTACCCTGCCTTTCTACCCTAGCCTGCCTATATACTATCCTAGGCTGTCTGTATACTACCCTAGCCTGTCCATATACTACGCTAGCCTGCCTACATACTACCCTAGCCTGTCTATATACTACCCTAGCCTGTCTATAAACTACCCTAGCCTGTCTATATACTACCCTAGCCTGTTTATATACCACCCTAGCCTGTCTATATACTACCCTAACCTGTCTGTAAACTACCCTAGCCTGTCTATAAACTACCCTAGCCTGTCCATATACTACCCTAGCCTGTCCATATACTACCCTAGCCTGTCCATATACTACCCTAGCCTGCCCTTATACTACCCTAGCCTGTCTATATACTACCCTAGCCTGTCCATAAACGACTCTAGCCGGTCTATATACCACCCTAGCCTGTCCATATACTACCCTGGGCTTGGGCGGCACAGTGGTGTAGTGGATAGCGCTTTCGCCTAGCAGCAAAAAAAAAAAAAAAAAAAGGGTCGCTGGTTCGAATTCCCACCACAACACTACCTGCCTGGAGTTCGCATGTTCTTCCTGTGTCTGCGTGGGTTTCCTCCGGGTACTCCGGTTTCGTCCCACACTCCAAAGACATGCTGGTAGGTTAATTAGATCCTGTTTAAATTGGCCCTAGTATGTGTATTAGTATATGTATAAATGTGAGTTAGGGACCTTAGCTTGTAAGCTCCTTGAGGGTAGGGACTGATGTGAATGTACAATGTATATGTAAAGCACTGCGTAAATTGACAGCGCTATATAAGTACCTGAAATAAATAAATAATAAATAAATACTCTAGCCTGTCTATATACTACCCTAGCCCGTCTATATATTACCCTAGTCTGTCTATATACTACTCTAGCCTGTCTATATATTACCCTAGCACCCCCGCGCACCATATTAACTTTGCCTACAGAGCCTAAGGTGCCTATGCCCGAACGGTTCTCAGGAGACCGTAGGAAGTTTCGGGCCTTCCGCATCTCATACGAGTTGTACTTTTCCCTTCAGCCCCGCACTTTTGCCTTGGAAGCCACTAAAGTGGGTCTGGGGATTTCCCTTCCCGTCAGATGATCCACAAGCATGGGCCCATCGTCTGTTGGAGAAGAAGGCCTTGGACCACCTTGGACCGCCTTTTTTGCACCATGGCCCAGCTATACGAGGACCCGCACCAGACGGCCACTGCAGAGGCGGCACTCCACACCCTCCAACAAGGTCGTCGCACCGCGGAGGAATATGT
Organism: Glandirana rugosa; assembly: GCA_018402905.1. NCBI lineage: Eukaryota > Metazoa > Chordata > Amphibia > Anura > Ranidae > Glandirana > Glandirana rugosa. Next base: position 70,256 of record BLSH010331606.1, on the reverse strand, counting down.
GTCTGAGTTCAGGAGCTGAATCGCCAACACGGCCTGGAATGAGGCCGCACTCTGCTACCAGTTTAGGCTGGGACTCTCTGAACCCCTGAAAGATGAGCTGGCGCGGGTCGGTGTACCATCTACCTTGGATACCTTAATTAATCTGGCGATCCAACCAAATTGGCCAGCGGCTCCAGGAACGCAGGGCGGACAGAGCCACAGAGCCGATGCAGTTAAGGCTCCCCCGACCATCCCTGCCTTCTGAGGAACGTCAAAGACCCATGGCCCTCAGCCTGTGTCTCTATTGTGGAGGTGCTGGGCATCTCGAACAATTGTCCCGCAAGGCAGGTAAGGGGGTACCGCCAGCTTCAGGAGAAGTGCTATCAGTACCAAGCCTCCAGTCTCACCTTATCCTCCCCCCTTACTCTACAGCTTCCTGACGGCAATATCCAGGTGCCAGCCCTCCTAGACTCGGGGGCCTGTAGTTGTTTTATGGACCTCACCTTCGCCACCCAGCATCAAATTCCGCTCCGGCCCAGGGAACACCCAATGGTCATTCGATTGGCAGACAGGTCAAATATCAAATCTGGCACAGTGACCCACCAGACCTTTCCCCTGCCGGTCCAGACGGCCCAAGGCCATAAGGAACTGCTGCTGCTGGACGCCATTGCGTCCCCACTGTTCCCAGTGATCCTTGGCCTCCCATGGCTCCGCATCCACAGTCCTCACATCAACTGGAACTCGGGAGAGGTCTTGTTCCTGTCCTCATACTGCCTGAACCACTGCTTCCTGTCGCCCCAAAGGGCACCGCCAGCACTACTCAGCCTTAATCCTGAGCCAGACCAGGAAACCTGTCTTATCGTCCCCGAAGTATACCATGACTTCCTGGACGTGTTCAGTAAGAAAGGAGCTGACACTTTACCCCCACACCGGCCATACGACTGCCCAATAGATCTGCTCCCAGGAACCGAGGTCCCTTTCGGTAGAATCTTTCCCATTTCAGAAGTGGAGCTAGTGGCCCTCAAGGCCTATATCGATGAAAACCTGCGCAAGGGCTTCATCCGTCCCTCTACATCCCCGGCAGGAGCGAGGATCTTCTTTGTAGAGAAAAAGAACCACACTCTTCGGCCATGCATTGATTATAGGGACCTTAACAAGATCACGGTCAAGAACCGATACTCTTTGCCCTTGGTTCCTGAGTTGTTCCAATGCCTCGGTTCTACAGCAGTGTTTACTAAGCTGGATCTATGGGGGGCCTACAACCTGATCCGGATTCGGGAGGGGGATGAATGGAAGACGGCCTTCTGGACACGGTTCGGCCATTTTGAGTATCTGGTCATGCCTTTTGGGTTCTGCAACGCCCCGGCCACGTTCCAGCACCTAGTTAATGATATCTTCAGGGACTACCTTGATGTGTTCTTGGTAGATTACTTGGACGATATCCTCATTTTCTCCCCCTCCTTGGAAGAACATCGCAAGCACGTCAAGTGCGTACTCAGCCAGTTACTAGAACACGGGTTATATGCAAAGGCCGAAAAGTGCGCCTTTGAACGCATGGATATTTCCTTCCTGGGGTTCCACATCTCCACTGCAGGTACTACTATGGACTCCCTGAAGGTGGCAGCGATCCTCGAGTGACCAACCCCTGAGGACAAGAAAGCGGTGCAGCGCTTTGTAGGATTCACTCATTTCTACAGGAAATTCATCCGAGGATTCTCCGCTGTCATCTCCCCAATAACCCAATTAACCAAACAAAACTCTCGCTTTGCCTGGACCCCTGAAGCACAACTGGCCTTCCAAACCCTAAAAAAGTTATTCACCTCAGCACCTATCGTCAAGCATCCAGACTCCACATTGCCCTATATTTTGGAAGTAGAAGTTTCGGAAGCCGTAGTCGGGGCCATATTGTCTCAAAGACGGGGGCCCAAAGCCTCGTTACACCCTATTGCCTTTTTCTCAAGGAAGCTCTCTCCCCCGAAGAGAAACTATGATGTAGAGGATAGAAAGCTTCTGGCTATTAAGTCCGCCCTATACGAATGGCGCTATCTTCTGGAAGGAGCGGTCCACCCAGTCCTGGTCTTCACGGACCATAAAAACTTGGAGTATCTGTGAACTGCCAAGCGACTCAGGCCTCGTCAGGCCCGTTGGGCTTTGCTCTTTTCCCGGTTTCAGCTGCACATCACCTACCCGCTGGGATCTAAAAACACCAAACCGGACACGCTCTCCAGAATGTTTCATGACACCAAGGAGACACCTCCAACCGATACTATTCTGCCTCCTCATAGCTTCCTGTTGGTCCAGGAGGACCTCCTAACCCCAATCAGGCAAACCTTGGCCGGTTCCACGGCCCCTACTGACTCTGGACTTTCCACAAGAGATGGGTTCCCTTCTGGATCTGCAGCTATCTGCCTGCCTCGACCTTAGATTGTTTACGACTAGTGTTGAGCGAACCCGGACTGTAACGTTCGGGTCCGTACCGAACTTTAGGGTGTCCGTGGCACGGACCCGGACCCGGACATTTCAAAAATCGTTCGGGTTCGGTCCGGGGTTCTGCTATTTTACTCCACGTGTTGAGAAGCTGCAGGGCAGCCAATCAACAAGCGTTTCACTGGTTTGCCCTTAGAAGCCATCACAGCCATGCCTACTAATGGCATGGCTGTGATTGGCCGGTGCATCATGTGACCCAGCCTCTTTATAAGCTGGAGTCACAGTGCTGCAGTCACATGCTCCTTGGGTTAGTATAGGGAAAGGAAGCTGACGGCGTGAGGGACAGATTTTAGCCATTTTAAGACCTGATCCTGCATCCTGAGATAGATTACTTTACTACTGCTGTCTGTGCTGTTGCTCTGAGGACAGATAGCAGAAAT
>BLSH010331606.1:36794-49322 GCA_018402905.1 Glandirana rugosa | reverse complement strand
AAGTGTGGAAAAAGTGTTTTTTAACTTCATATAGTGTATACCCCGTATTTATATCTAACGACCACAAGGAGGGGAGATGGGTCGTCGTGTGTGGTACGCCCAGGACCGGGTTGTTCAACCGGTCGTTTCGGACATTTCGTACCACCCACCACCCCCAGTGTACATCCACCCCTCGTCGCACCGCAACTGATATCAACTGTGATGTATCTCAGTTATCCTGCAAACCTGGTCTGTTAGTGGGTCCCAAGGACAGGAGTTGAGAACCACTGGCGTGGGGTCTGCTACTCCTCTGGATATCCTCGCGATTTGGCATGAGACACCCAGGTCACATTCTGCCCTCTTTACAGGCACTGTCAGTCCAGCTGAGCATCGCTCCATTCTCTTTGCTAAAATGCCTAAGTGCACCCGGTTGGGCAGTCCTCATTCTAGGCTTGTTGTAAACTGCTACTACATTCATTCAATACAAGTTCTCTATTGCACTCGACTGTGTGAATTATTGCCGCCACACCACGCTGCTCCCCACCTACATGTGACCCCCACCACCCACCATGCTTTACAGGCTTTGCTGGCCAACTTGTTGGGCCAGGACCCGCATGGTGTGTGCTGCTGGGTAGAGGGGAGGAACACCAGCAATCTATATTTATGCCCCATATGTGATATACTTCAATTTTTTGTGAAAAAGGTGTGAAAAAATAAAGTTACACCCAAGCACTTAAACTCCATCCAAAAAAATTGGAGCCCGCCCCCCACGTACATGCACATACTAATGGAAATGCGTATGTTGAGCTGCCTATGAACAAAAATGCTCTTTAAACTACACATATTACATCTTGTCATACACACCAGAGTGATATCACTAGTTCTAGGCCTGTCATTCATGGTTAACTCATTTTATGGGCACATACAGCTGTAAAGCTTGGCATGTTGGGTATCTATTTACTCATTGCAACCTCATATTTTATAACTTACTAAAAAATTGGGTAAATTATAGTGATTGTATGCGCTAAATGAACTTTAGGGATTTTTTTACCGAAAATTTGCTCTTGATAAACTGTCACACAAAGATTGAATGACATCAAACGTTGGATCTGCCATTATTTTATTCTCCAGAAACTTTCTTTCAGAAAATATATACTGTTTGGAGGTTTTGACTAATCTTCAGAAAAGGAAGAGGTGGGGGGGGGGGGCACCACCTAGGTGCAGTATCACACAAGAGTTTAATGGGCAAAAGCTTAAAAACACTTACAAAAAGTAAGAAATAGCAAGCTTATCATGGAACCCGATGGCCCATGCAGAATTGAGGACTTTTGTGGACCCTTCTACATATGATAAACTTGCTATTTCTTACTTTTTGTAAGTGTTTTTAACCATTTGCTCATTAAACTCTTGTGTGACACTGTGCTTAGGTGCCGCCCCCCCCTTCTTTTTCTGTCGTTTCTACAGAGCTGGTTCAGCTCTGAGGATAGCAGCCCCAATGTGCCTCACACCTTGGTCATAGAGACTGAATGGACAATTACAGCCCCCATGCACATTTTACCACCTGAACTAAGGATTCTTTATACTCTATGCACCTGAGCATATTTGTTAATCTTCAGGACTATGGCTGCATTCACACCTTAGCGTTCTGCTTCAGGCAGAAAATTGCGTGATTTTTACCGTGATTTTGCAGCGATTTTTACCACCAGTAAACCGCCTGTAATCTGCCTAAAAAGAAGCACATGCACTTTTTTGAGTGATGAGCGTTTAGCTTTAGGTGACAGAACGCTCCGATGTGAACAGGGGCCATTGAAATGAATGGGATTTTCCTTGTTGGGCGTTTTGTAGCTACAGAGATGAGCATTTTACGAGCGTTTTAAGAGCTGAAAATGCTCAGCTGTGAAAGGGGCCTTAGGCCCCTTTCACACATGTGTGATGCAATTTTACCAAGATTTTTTTGCTGCGATTTTACAGATTTTGTATCAGTACGACTTTGTTGCAACTTTGACACAATGAAAACATATTACAAAGTCGTACAGAAATAGTACAGAAATCACATCTATTTTATTCAGGTGCGATTTGCATGAAACTTTGAGGGTTTAACATTGAAGTCTATGGACCTTAAGTTGCAGCAAAGTTGAGCCAAAGTAATGCAGGGACTACTCTGAAGTCAGCATGACTTGAAAGTCGTACAGATATGAACGGTACTCATTGGAAATAATGGGGAACGACTTGTCATGTGACTTTGCAGTCCCAAATCGCAGGACAACTCACACAAGTGTGAAAGGGGTCTCAAATCTTTTTTTAAACATAGCAAAAATAGCTCTGGGGGCAAATGCGGCTACCCTACCCATGTAGTACTCCAATTTAGGAAAACCTGCAGTGGTATAACAGTATAAGTAAACTAATATCTAGTACGTGTAAATTTGAAATATAGTTTGTGGAATGAAAAGGTAGAGTTTGTCTTTAAATACCCATCTATCCATGTTAACAGCAGTATGCCTGAGCTTGCTGGAATAACTGCAGCTAGGTGTAAGCAGGCATTTTCAAAGTGTCCTGACGTTTCTTATTAGAGGCTTCTAATGCATTCGTAGTTTATGTCTAATGCACTTCTCAGGAGGAGGCGACAACATTACCCACTGTGACTGCTAGAGAAAAAAGACTTTCCCTGCCTAATCTCTTGTCTCCACTAAGGAGAGCTGGAGGTCCCATAGAAATGAAAGAACTTATATAGAAAATAAGACTTGTCAAGAAAGCCACAACAGGATTTCATAACTTTAGAAGCTGTTTGATGGGTCTACTGCAGGTCTGCAGAATGATACCGACTAATAATGAAATGCGAGATACACAGAGACACACAACCGATTAGAGATAGACAGATAGATAGATAGATAGATAGATAGATAGATAGATAGATAGAGAGAGAGAGAGAGATAGATAGATAGATAGATAGATAGATAGATAGATAGAGATAGATAGATACGATAGATAGATAGATAGATAGATAGATAGATAGATAGATAGATAGATAGATAGATAGAGATAGATAGATAGATAGATAGATAGATAGATAGATAGATAGATAGATAGATATTTTATTTATTTTTATTGTGGGTTTTGTGAGTTTATTTTTTCCTCATTTTTGTTGTGGTTTTTTTTTGTGTTTTTGTTTTTTTGTTTTATTCAATTGATTTTTTTCCAAAGCCTCGATGTAGATAGATAGATAGATAGATAGATAGATAGATAGATAGATAGATAGATAGATAGATAGATAGATAGATAGATAGATAGATAGACAGAGAACTATAGATAGATAGATAGATAGATAGATAGATAGATAGATAGATAGATAGATAGACAGACAGAGAACTATAGATAGATAGATAGATAGATAGATAGATAGATAGATAGATAGATAGACAGACAGAGAACTATAGATAGATAGACAGAGAACTATAGATAGATAGATAGATAGATAGATAGATAGATAGATAGATAGATAGATAGATATTTTATTTTATTCATTTATTTTTATTGTGGGTTTCGTGAGTTTATTTGTTCTCGTTTTTTGTAGGGTTTTTTGTTTTTTGTTTTTTTGTTTTTTGTTTTTTTGTTTTTTTGTTTTTTCCAAGCCTCGATTTGCAACAGAGCTACCCAATTGTAGAATTGTCCACATCTGTGTAGCAACAGGCAACAGCCCCGTGAGAACCACAAGTCCCAGCATGCTTTCCTTAACCCGCACAATCTCTGCAAAGCTCTCTGGCAGCAGACATGATTTGCTGTGCGATTTTACTAGCTGCTTAGACAATTACGATTTTCCTGTCCTATCGCGATTTAAAAAAAAATAGAAACGATAAAACAAAGACTGTAAATATGATTGCAAGATGAAACACGTCTATGGATCTTTTCCTCGTTTCTGAATTATTTTAATAAATCACCTTCATTATAATTCCGTATTTAGAAGAACCAGATTAAAAAGAAAGAGTAAAATAATACAAACGTTTGCGCTTCCTAACTCATCCGTTCCACCTTAAAAAAGGTCAGTCCCTTTAAACGTGGTGCGAACAAAGCGAGAGCCGCAGTCCCGCCTGTGGCCAGCAGGGGGCAGTGGCGTTACGTGCTTCGGGCTCAGCCACGACGGTTGGTTAAAAAAAATAATCTTGCAGCAGCAAAGCACTTCGCTATTTCACAATACTCGCCTTATGGATGTCGTTAGGAGACCACAGGCTCATTATAACAATCGATCTACACCTGTTAAATATTGTCTGCATGCAAAAATGTGTATAATATCATTGTTCTCCTCACAATGGTGCCAAAACATCAACTGTTATCTAAAAAAAAATCAGGTTATTATTTAACCAAGAAATTCATCATCATTGGACTGGGAGAAGAAGAATGGTGGAAAAAATGTTTAATTAGAAAAAGAGGTGTCCTAGAGTGCCGCACCCTGTAAATGCTATTTATTCTATTTATGTGACAATTATTATATTAGGTGTGATATTATTTCTAGATAACATTTAGCATTCATTCTGCCATTGTTTTATATTCAGTGTAATTCACCCACCACAATCTAACATTTGCATCCCTTAATATTTTTATTTATCGTTTTTTATTTTAATTCCTTTTTAAATGCCCACTTTTGTACATATAATAGAATTATTTTTTATTATAATTAATATTGTGTATAATATATGTTGGCTAAAAGTGCATGCATCACACATGTCTGATGATGTGAATGTTTGCCACATTTTTAATGCTTCTACTTATTGAAATATATATTTTATATCGTTTATAAAAATGCAATACTGATGAATTTTATATGTAAACCTGTAAATAAACATAGATAGATAGATGGATGGATAGAAAGAAAAAGAAAGAAAGAAAGAAAGAAAGAAAGAAAGAAAGAAAGAAAGAAAGAAAGAAAGAAGGAAAGAAGAAAAGAAGAAAATAAAGAAAGAAAGAAAGAACAAAAGAAAGGAAGAAAGAAAGAAAGAAAAAAAAAGTGGAAAGACAAATGGCATAAAAGCAGAAGTATGTAGCAAAGAATATTATTTTATGGTACATATAGCAGGGATTAATATATAGTAATGCACACACAAATATACATCTACACTGTATATCACAATTGCCATAAAAATAAAATCAGAGTATGTGGCAAAGAATAACATTAGAGAGGTAAGATTAGGAGGGCCTTATTTCAATTAGTAGGGATCACTGAGAGAAAACAGAGTGCCTGCTCCTTAAAAAATAATATTATTGTCTGTGGCAATTTTCGTAAATTTTAATCTGTAGAGATGAATTGTTTCTTCATTTCTTTATTATTTTAAATTAGGCCTTATCATTTAATTGTTTTTAAATCTGATGTTATTGTTTGGCATGTATATATATATATTTGTGTGTGTTTTACCTTTGAGATGTAGTTTTTTTTTTATTATTATTTTAAATTAGGCCTCATAATTTAATTATTTTAAACTCTGCTGTTATTGTTTACCATTATATAAATATAACTTGTATATATATATATGTATATGTATGTGTGTGTGTGTATATATATATATATATAGGTATATATAATTGTGTGTGCATTATCTTTTGTAAATATTAATCTTTTTTTCTATTTATTTATTTATTTACTCTGTTATTGTTTGCCAAAAAATACGATATATATATATAATGATTTACTAAAACTGGAGAGTGCAAAATCTGGTGTAACTGTGCATGGCAGTCAATCAGCTTCTAACTCCAGCTTCTACAATTCAGCTTTGACCAACAAAAAAAAAACTGGAAGCTGATTGGTTTCTATGCACAGATGTTGCACTCTCCAGTTTTAGTAAATCACGCCCAATATATATAATCCAGTTGGGATTAATTGAGTAAAGAGAAAGGTGGTGCCTGGTTTTGTCCGGGTGTAATGAGGTAAGTGTGGTGCCAGTGTGTGGTCCGGCCAGTGGCTGTGCATTGTGATGTCCCCTCCCTCCTGCCCACTCTGGGACACGTGTGACCCTCTTATAAGCGGCGAGTGTGGGTAATAAGGACCGATATTTATTACTGCCCCCCCCCCCCAACCCCGGTGCCGGGACCGGGTGCCCTCTCCCCAGAGATCAGCAATGTGCTAATATGTGTCCTCCCATTCCCCACACTCACCATTAATTACTCTTTGTATCATTATGGGCAGAGGAGAATGACACATTATTTATTTCAGCTAAAGAGAAACAAGGCTGTCATAATGAACTGCAGGCTGCTATAGAAATATCTGTGAGTTTATCTATGAGAGACAGAAGCATGCATGAGGAATCTTCACCCCACCCTGGGGGGCCACATACACCTTCTACAGGGAGCTGGGGGGCATCCATCCCCATCCCTCCATCCTTCTGTGTGCCCCAGAGACACCTACCTAGGCGATAATCACCTCTCTATCTATCTATCTATCTATCTATCTATCTATCTATCTCTCTCTCTCTCTCTCTCTCTCTCTCTCTCTCTCTCTCTCTATCTATCTATCTATCTATCTATCTATCTATCTATCTATCCATCTATCTATCTATCTATCTATCTATCTATCTATCTATCTATCTATCTATCTATCCATCTATCTATCTATTTATATATCTGTCTATCTATCTATCTATCTATCTATCTATCTATCTATCTATGTCACACTTATCTATCTATCTATCTGTCTATCTATCTATCTATCTATCTATCTATCTATCTATGTCACACTTATCTATCTATCTATCTATCTATCTATCTATCTATCTATCTATCTATCTATCTATCTGTCTGTCTGTCTATCTATCTAATAATCTATCTATCTCACAATTATTATCTATCTATCTATCTGTCTCATGTGTATCTATCCATCTGTTTATCTATTTATCTTTCTATCTATCTATCTATCTATCTATCTATCTATCTATCTATCTATCTATCTATCTATCTATCTATCTATCCATCTATCTATCTATTTATCTATCTGTCTATCTATCTATCTATCTATCTATCTATCTATCTATCTATCTATGTCACACTTATCTATCTATCTATCTATCTATCTATATATCTATGTCACAATCATCTGTCTATCTTCCATCTATCTATGTATCTATGTATCTATGTATCTATCTATCTATCTATCTATCTATCTATCTATCTATCTATCCATCTATTTATCTATCTATCTATCTATCTATGTCACACTTATCTATCTATCTATCTATCTATCTATCTATCTATCTATCTATCTATTCTATCTATCTATCTATCTATCTCACATGTATCTATATATCTATGTCACACTTATCTATCTATCTATCTATCTATCTATCTATCTATCTATCTATCTATCTATCTATCTCACATGTATCTATATATCTATGTCACAATTATCTATCTATCTATCTATCTATGTCACAATCATCTATCATTCTTTCTATCTATCTGCCTATCTATCTATCTATCTATCTATCTATCTATCTATCTATCTATCTGTCACAATTATCTATCTATCCATCTAATAATCTATCTCACAATTATTTATCTATCTATATATCTATCTATCTATCTATGTCACACTTATCTATCTATCTATCTATCTATCTATCTATCTATCTATCTATCTATCTATCTATCTATCCATCTATCTATCTATCTATCTATCTATCTATCTATCTATCTATCCATCTATATATCTATCTATCTATCTGTCTGTCTATCTATCTATCTATCTATCTATCTATCTATCTATCTATCCATCTATATATCTATCTATCTATCTGTCTGTCTATTTATCTAATAATCTATCTATCTCACAATTATTATCTATCTATCTATCTCATGTGTATCTATCCATCTGTTTATCTATTTATCTTTCTATCTAGCTTGCTATCTATCTATCTATCTATCTATCTATCTATCTATCTATCTATCTATCTATCTATCTATCTGTCTGTCTGTCTGTCTGTCTGTCTGTCTGTCTGTCTGTCTATCTATCTACAGTGCCTTGAAAAAGTATTCATACCCCTTGATATTTTCCACATTGTGTCATGTTACAACCAAAAATGTAAATGTATTTTATCGGGATTTTATGTGATAGACCGACACAAAGTGGAAGGGAAATGATAAATGGTTTTCACAAAGTTTTACAAATAAATATGTGAAAAATGTGGGGGGCATTTTTATTCAGCCCCCTTTACTCTGATACCCCTAACTAAAATCTAGAGGAATCAATTGCCTTCAGAAGTCACCTAATTAGTAAATAGAGTCCACCTGTGTGTCATTTAATCTCAGTATAAATACAGCTGTTCTGTGAAGCCCTCAGAGGTTTCTTAGAGAACCTTAGTGAACAAACAGCATCATGAAGGCCAAGGAACACACCAGACAGGTCAGGGATAAAGTTGTGGAGAAGTTTAAAGCAGGATTAGGTATAAATATCCCAAGCTTTGAACATCTCACAGAGCTCTGTTCAATTCATCATCTGAAAATGGAAAGAGTATGGCACAACTGCAAACCTACCAAGACATGGCCGTCCACCTAAACTGACTGGCCGGGCAAGGAGAGCATTCATCAGAGAAGCAGCCAAGAGTCCCATGGTAACTCTGGAGGAGCTGCAGAGATCCACAGCTCAGGTGGGAGAATCTGTCCACAGGACAACTATTAGTTGTGCTCCCCACAAATCTGCCCTTTATGGAAGAGTGGCAAGAAGGAAGCCATTGGTGAAAAAAAAACCATGAGAAGTCCTGTTTGCAGTTGGCGAGAAGCCATGTGGGAGATACAGCAAACATGTAGAGGAAGGTGCTCTGCTCAAGTGAGACCAAAATTGAACTTTTTGGCCTTAAAGCAAAATGCTATGTGTGGCGGAAAACTAACACTGCACACCACCCTGACCACACTATCCCCACTGTGAAACATGGTGGTGGCAGCATCATGGTGTGGGGATGCTTTTCTTCAGCAGGGACAGGGAAGCTGGTCAGAGTTGATAGGAAGATGGCTGGAGCCAAATACAAGGCAATCTTAGTCTGCAAAAGATTTGAGACCGGGGCGGAGTTTCACCTTCCAGCAGGACAACAACCCTAAACATCCAGCCAGAGCTACAATGGAATGGTTTAGATCAAAGCATATTCATGTGTTAGAATGGCCCAGTCACAGTCCAGACCTAAATCCAATGGAGAATCTGTGGCAAGACTTGAGAATTGCTGTTCACAGACGCTCTCCATCCAATCTGACAGAGCTTGGGGGATTCTGCAAAGAAGAATGGGCAACAATGTCCTCTCTAGATGGGCAAAGCTGGTAGAGACTTCCCCAAAAAGACTTTCAGCTGTAATTGCAGGGAAAGGCGGTTGTCTGCTGCCCCCCCCCCCATGGCGATCATCCTGCAGAGAGGCAGATCACCATTCTGTCAGTAGGGAAGGCATGGATCCCGTGTTCCTGCAAAGCAGGGTTACCGATCCATGCCTTCCCCTAGTAAAAGTCCCTCCCCCACTTTAATAAAACACCGGCTAGGCACACAGTTAACCCTTTGATCGCTCCTGATGTTTAACCCCATCCCAGCCAGTGTCATTAGTTCAGTGACAGTGCATATTTTTAACACTGATCACTGTGTTAGTGTCACTGGTTCCCAAAAAAGTGTCAGTTAGTGTCCAATTTTATGTAGCAATATCGCAGTCCCGCTATAAGTCGCTGATCATCTCCATGACTAGTAAAAATAAATAAATAAAAATTCCATAAATATATCCCATAGTTTGTAGACGCTGTATGTAACGTTTGCTCAGACCAATACATATGCACTTATTTATCTAGCAGAATACATATTGGCCTGAATTTATGAAGAAATTTGATGTTTTTTACATTTTTTTTATTGGATATGTTTTATAGCAGAAAGTAAAAACCGCAGAGGTGATTAAATACCACCAAAAGAAAGCTCTATTTGTGGCGGAAAAAAGCAGACGTTTAACCATTTCCCGCCTGGCCTATAGACAAATGACGGCCGGGCGGTGGTTCCGTTATCCTAACTGGACGTCCTCAGGATAACCCGCGATCGTGCACCCATGGGGGCACACATCACGGTGTTCGGTGGTGCGGTGTGTCAGTCTGACCCACCGCATTACCGATCTCGGTAAAGAGCTTCCATCGGAAGCTCTTTACCACATGATCAGCCGTGACGAATCACGGCCGGTCACAGTGTAAACAGGAAGAGCCGTTTATCGGATTTTCCTCTACTCGCCTCTGCAGATGTGAGTAGAGGAGAGCCGATCGGCTGCTCTCCTGACAGGGGGGTCTGTGCTGATTGTTTATCAGCGAAGCCCCCCCTAGGATCGCCATCCAGGGACCATCAGGGAGAGCCTGGACAGTGACCACCAGGGAGCCGATCCTGACCACCAGGGAGCCAGTCCTAGACCACCAGGAAGCCCACCCTAGACCACCAGGGAGCCCACCCTAGACCACCAGGTAAGGGGCACAATGCCCAACATGGATGGCACTCAGTGCCAATTTCAGATGCCACCCAGGACCACCAGGGAATGACAACCTGACAGTGCAATCTGTCATTGCCACCCACAAGTGCCCCCTATCTGTGCCCACCAGTGCTACCTACCAGTGCCACCTACCAGTGCCACCTATCAATGGCACCTATCAATGCCCACCAGTGCCACCTACCAGTGCCCACCAGTGCCACCTATTAATGCCACCTATCAGTGTCCACTGCCACCTATCAGTGCCCATCAGTGCCTCTTATCAGTGCCTGTCAGAGCTGCATATCAGTGCCACCTATTAGTGCCCATAATTGCTGCATATAAGTACCTCATCATCAGTAGCTGTCAGTGCCACCTCATCAGTGACAATCAGTACTGCCTCATCAGTGCCCGTCAGTGTAGCCTCATCAGTGCCCATCAGTGATGGAGAAAATGTACTTATTTACAAAGTTTTGTGACAGAAACAGAAAAAAACCTTTTTTCAAACTTTTCGGTAATTTTTTGTTTATAGCGTAAAAAATAAAAACTGCAGAGGTGATAAAATACCACCAAAAGAAAGCTCTATTTCTGGGAACAAAATGATAAAAATTTTGTTTGAGTACAGCGGCGCACAACCGCGCAATTCTCATTCAAAATGCGACAGCACTGAAAGCTGAAAATTGGTCTGTGTGGGAAGAGGGGTAAGTGGTTGGTATTGAAGTGGTTAAAAGAAACGTCAGTTTAGCTGTGTTTACATGCCGCGTTCGCTTCTAGAAGTGTTTTATTTTTCTGTAAAATGAAAAACGTCTTTAACCACATCGGTACCTGGCACGAAAACCCCGTTCCTGCCCAGGCCATTTTTCAGCTTTCAGGGCTATCACACTTTGAATGACAATTACTCAGTCATGCAACACGGTACCCATATGAAATTTGCGTCCTTTTTTTCACACAAATAGAGCTTTCTTTTGGTGGTATTTAATCACTAGGAGGGGTTTATTTTTTGTGCTATAAATAAAAAAAAGATTGAAAATTTTGTGAAAAAATGCCTTTTTCTTTGTTTTGGTCATAAAATTTTGCAAATTAGTAATTTTTCTTTGTAAATTTTGGCCAAAATTGATACTGCTACCTATCTTTGGTAAAAATAACCCAAATCAGTGGATATTATTTGGTCCTTGTGAAAGTTATAGAGTCTACAAGCTATGGGGCCAATCACTGAAAATTGATCACATCTGATCACACCTGATATACTGACCACCTATCTCATTTCTTGAGACCCTAACAAGCCAGGAAAGTAAAATACCCCCCAAATGACCCCTTTTTGGAAAGTAGACATTCAAAGGTATTTAGTAAGAGGCATTGTGAATTTTTTGAAGTAGTAATTTTTTCCCACAATTCTTTGCAAAATGAAGATTTTTTTTTCTTTTTTTTTTTTCACAAAATGGTCATTGTAACAGGTTATTTCTCACACCCAGCATATGCATACCCCAAATTACACCCCAAAATTCTTCTGCTCCTCCTGAGTATGGCGATACCACATGTCTGAGACTTTTTCACAGCCTGGCCACATACAGAGGCTCAACATGCAGGGAGCGCCGTCAGGTATTCTAGGGACATAAATTACACATCTAATGTCATGACGACCTATCACATTTTTTAAGGTCCTGGAGCACCAGGACAATGGAATTGCCCACAAAATGACCCCATTCTGGAAAGAAAACACCCCAACGAATAATCATTGAGGCATAATGAGTCTTTTGAACGGTTCATTTTTGTTCCAGTAGTTTTTGGAAAATGTGGGAAAAAAATGAAAACGCATTTTTTTTACACAAAGTTGTCCATTTATAAGCTATTTCCAACACATAGCATGTACATAGCAAAAATGACACCCCAAAATACATTCTGCTATTCCTCCTGAGTATGGTGACACCACATGTGTGAGACTTTGTAATCTACACATTAAATACAGGGATCTTATGGACTGCCGCGAGGGACGTACAACTCGGAGACATACACCGGTCCGACACTTTTTCAGAGTCTGTACACCATAGCGGTATGAGTCCTCCTCGTCTTCTTAAAACCCCACATTAAACCCCATACGTATACG
>BLSH010331606.1:0-35283 GCA_018402905.1 Glandirana rugosa | reverse complement strand
GAAAATTCGGCCCTAACGCGCGCTAGCCCGCACGCGTAGGGCCGAGACAGCCACAGCCGCACAGGGGTCCTGTGTGGCGAAGTGGCTGTCCCCACTTGTCGGTAACCAATACCGACAAGTGGTGCACTAGCCGGCACTGATTCAGTGCCGACTAGTGTTTACCGTGCAGGCGGCAAGCGTGCCGTGTACGCGTGCTAGCCCTCGCGCGACGCGCACGCGCAGCCACCACCGCACAAGGACCCCTTGTGACGGACAGTGACTGTGACCATAGTCAGTCTGATGACAGGTACACTTTATGATGACAGGTACCCTTTATGGGGGCAGATGGGGTGACTGTTGGGTGACTGGTGCATTGGGGGGGCAGGGGGGGATGTGTCAGTGTGCTTTTACTTTAGAGATCATTAACTCACTGATCCCAGCTCTTCTCTCCTCACACTGGACACTGTGTGAGGAGAGAAGAGCTGGTAACAGTGAGTTACCGCTCTGTTTACATTGGATGTGACCGGCTGTGAAGTAGATCACAGCCGATCACAAGGTAACAGCCGCCGGCCGGCGGCTGATACCAGTGTCAGTGACAGGCAGTGTTCCCCAGGAACACGCCACCACCGACGCGCACGCGCAGCGCGCTCCCGATCGTGCGCATGTGCCGTGCGAACGGCGGACGTGCCATTTGTGATCAGCCGTGACTTAGTCACGGCCGATCACGTGGTGAACAGCCATAACCAATGGCTGTTCACCCCTGTCGGTGAAGCGGTGTGTCCTGGGGACACGCCGACACCGACAGAGCCGGGATGCGCACGCCCGATCGCGCGCAATCCCGGCTTAAAAGGGAGGACGTCATATGACGTCCACCCGGAACAATAGCAGTTCCGCCCCGCCATCATTTGACAGTGGGCGGACCTGAGGCGGTTAAACGAAACGCTGCTAGACACGAGTTACCGCGTTTAGGCGACGTCCGTTTAGCAGCAGCAGTGTACATGAGGCTATTATCGCCCTGCTTTTAAAATTCCTACCAAGCCAGGAAATATTTCCACCTTGTGTGAGGAGATCCATCATTCTGATAAATCTCCCGTCAAAGACATCAGCCAGCTGCGCAATCATTTTATACACCACAGCAACTTAGAAAAAGGAAAAGTTATGTAAGCGTTTACAATATCCTGCAGGGGGCGCCAGAACACCTGTTTTTCTCCAGTGTTGACATTGTAGGCACCTGCTCCTCCAGGCTGTCACTCACTACTGTGCTGGCTTTATAAGTGGGCGATTCAACGTGCTGGAGCATGAGGAGGAGTTTCAACTATCAATGAATGTGAAAATCTGGAGATATATATATTCTTTGCCTTGTAACAGCTGCAGACAGTCCTTTGGAAGGGAACGCAGCGAGCTGTGGATTGCTACAGCACCCCGGAGCATGGAAAGACTCGCTGATAAAGGTGTTTTAAAGGGAGCTTCTGCTCCTTCTCCCTAATGTTGGGGGTCTACACACCCATGGAAGGTGGACATGCATTGATCATTAGCTCAGCTGTGAGCAATTTCCAGGAATGGTCCTTGGATAAAGCTTGCTTGGTAATATAGCTCTGTTTCTATTTCTTTTATATCTGAGGAGGCTCCTGGAGAACAGTTCCCCCAAAAACTTCAGTCATGAATTCATCCAATCCAATTATCTTCATTCATTCTGTCCAGTTCAATGCCACGTTGGACTTCAACGAGACTCTCCTGCTCAACAACCTCAGCAGCATTGAGTTTTGTGAGCAGGTCTTCATCAAGACCGAGGTGTTCTTGACCCTGGGGATTATCAGCCTGCTGGAGAACATCCTGGTGATCCTGGCCATCCTGAAGAACAAGAACCTCCACTCGCCCATGTACTTTTTCCTCTGCAGCTTGGCCGTGGCCGACATGCTGGTCAGCGTGTCCAACGCTTTGGAAACCATCGTCATCGCCGTGCAGAACAAGTACCTGGACATTGGGGACCAGCTCCTCCAGCAGCTCGACGACGTTTTTGACTCTTTGATCTGCATTTCTCTGGTGGCCTCCATCTGCAGCCTGCTGGTGATCGCCATAGACCGCTACATCACCATTTTCTACGCCTTACGCTATCACAGCATCATGACGGTGAAGAAAGCTTTGGCCTTGATCATGGTCATCTGGATCTCCTGCATCATCTGTGGGATCGTCTTTATCGTCTACTCCGAGAGCAAGACGGTCATCGTGTGCCTCATCACCATGTTCTTCACCATGCTCGTCCTCATGGCCACCATGTACGTCCACATGTTCCTGTTTGCCCGCCTCCACGTCAAACGGATTGCGGCCTTGCCCGTGGACGGCGTGGTGCAGCAGCGGACGTGCATGAAGGGCGCCATCACCATCACCATCCTCTTAGGGGTCTTCGTGGTGTGCTGGGCTCCTTTCTTTCTGCACCTCATCCTCATCATCTCCTGCCCCGCCAACTCCTACTGCATCTGCTACGGTGCCTACTTCAACACATACTTAATCCTCATCATGTGCAACTCTGTCATCGACCCCCTCATCTACGCCTTCCGCAGTCTGGAGATGCGTAAGACCTTCAAGGAGATCATATGCTGCTACGGCATGAATTTTGGAAAGTGCGGTTAGAGTAACCCCCCCCCCCCCAACACGTGTGGTTGTGTTTATGTCATTCATAAAATTCAGTCCATTTAACCATTCATGGTTAGGTCTGGTTTAGCACAGTGAAGGGTTTTAGCAAGATCTGGCCATCTCACACATGAAATGGGTTTGGATATTTGTCCATTTTTGAATTTAATGATAAAAGGGACAATCGGTAAACCTCACCAACCAATCAACAGTCGCATTTCCTTAATTTGACCATCTTAAGGTGGCTGTGGTTTTGCACGGTCTTGGCATTAGATTATATTTGCACAGGCTTTTTTTTTTTTAAAGTATTCACAGTTTGAGAATTAAAATAAAAAATATGAGAAATATGAGTTTGAGAATCAAAATGAAGGAAAATAATGTTGATTTGCTACATTTGAGAAAATATAAATTTGAGAATCAAAAGAAAAAGGGGAAAAAAATGTTGATTTGCTACATTTGAGAAAATATTAATTTGAGAATCAAAAGAAAAAGGGAAAAATGTTGATTTGCTACATTTGAGAAAATATGAGTTTGAGAATCAAAAGAAAAAGGAAAAAAATGTTGAAATGCTAAATTTGAGAAAATATGAGTTTGAGAATCAAAAGAAAAAGGAAAAAAATGTTGCTTTGCTACATTTGAGAAAATAAGAGTTTGAGAACCCAAAAAAAAATGTTGATTTGTTACATTTGAGAATATATCAGTTTTAGAATTTAAAAAAAAATGTTGATTTTTCTACATTTTAAAAGGGCAATATACAAACGTGATACAATGTATCATGTTAACCCTTTGCTTATAAATAATTATTTTTTATTTGCAAACATTGTAAAATATCCTCATTTTGATAGCAGTCCAGCTCGGGCTCTTCTTTAGGCTCATGGAAACGTATTCTTATTTCTTAATTGTTAATCAAACATGTATTGTCCACTCCAGCCAGCAACTACACAGCTGCTGTGGTACTACAACTCCCAGCAGCCTGCGTCTGCAGGGGATGCTGAGTTGCCTCCTCAAAAACAGGTCGCACTAGAGCAGTGATATAAGGGGCTTCAAGCGTGGCCCCTGATGTGCCCAAAGGGCCACACATTATTAAAGTAGCTGTCAGAAGCTGCAGACATGCTATAGTTTATTGGAGACTGGGGGAAGTCTAGACAGCAGACAGATTCATCATAAACTGAGACAAAAAAATGGATTGCACAGAAAAAAAAAGGAAGTCGTGTGAAAGAAATAAACCAAAGCTGATGAATTACTTTTTTTTTTCCTCCCTGGGTAGAGTAGGCACTTGAGATGAGAAAACAGGGGCTTCAAGGGCCACACAAGTGCCAAAGGGCCGCAGGTGGCCCCCGAGGGCCACATGGAGCTAAAGTCATTTATATGTTCAATTGGGGGGAAAAAAAAGTAATTTATATGCATCCCATTGAACATCTTCACATTGGAAGTGGCTTAAACATTCATTGATGGCCAGTACAATGGTTGGGCATGCTGGCTCTTGTGTTACTCCTGCCGCTGGGTAGCCAGGTTCTGTGCCTGCATTGCTAAATGTGACCTCACAAATATTGAAATAGAAATTTATTTTTATTTATTTAATTTAAAAAAAAAAAAGTCTATTTTTGTCTTTTTTGGTTAAGTAGAGAAAAATGTTTATTTTTTTTTTTATATTTTTGGTACATCTGATCTTCGTAGTTCGGGCTTTAGCTGCTCGTCTAGTGATCTGATTTAAGTTGATATGACAACGGTATCTTACCACTCCACGCTATGCCCGCTGAGTATAAATGGATAATTTCTCTTTTTTTTATAAGTGATTATATTTTACACTGCCATAGAGAACCAGTATTTGCTTCAAATGCAGACTAAAATAAAAGGTGTTATTGAGGAAAAAAAAAATAAAAAAACTTTAGTAAATCTCACAGTTTATTTAAGGAAATAGAAACATGTTTTAACAACTAATATAAGTAAATGTCGGTAGTTATACTCCCGAATCTTAGCCAAGACTGATGATGGACCCATGTGATCTATCTAGAGAACCTCAAAAACCACATCTAAGTATTTCTAATGGGGTCTTCAAAGTGGAGTGCACAAAAATAGCTCTGGATGTCTTTGTAGCCTGGCCAGCCTTCTTGACGAGGTTCCATTGAAGAAAATGTGTTTAGAAAGATGACTACTAGAGTGTGCTTTTGATTTAGCTGTCCAAAAGCCAGCTGAAGCTGACCATACATTATATAATTTTCTTCTTCAATTTCCTTTGAGATTTACCTTCAACTGTGGAGTGCAGGGGCTACCTGATTGCCTACAAATTGAAAGTGTCTAAGTTTGACCTCATATTTTTTTTAATAGGTTTGGCCTCATATTTTATTATTATTATTATTCTTATACAGGATTTATATAGCACCAACAGTTTGCACAGCGCTTTACAACATGAGGGCGGACAGTACAATTGCAATACAATACAGAATCAGAGGGCCCTGCTCCTTAGAGCTTACAATCTAGGAGGGAGGGTCAAGTGAAACAGAAGGTAATAGGCGTGGAAGGTGAGCTGATGTAGAAAATAAAAGAACAGTTGTTAGGTGGGAGTGGGACAGGCTTCTCTGACGAGAAGGGTTTTGGTAAATCTAAGGCTCAGTTCGCATGAAATGTGAACCGAACCGGCTTTCAATGGAGCCGGTTCACATATGTCCGATCCTGCCGTAGTCCTCTACATTTTTCAGTGTGATTCAAAGTAAAAATTTGCACCGGAACTGGTGAAACCCCTTTTACAAACCACACTGAAACCGCGGTCAGACGTGTGAACTGAGCCTACAAGAAAATTTTATGAGTAAAATGAATGTATGGCCAGCCTTATAACTCCTTCACCACTTTGAGGCTAATCTTTCATAACTGGAAAGAAAAAAATTGCCAAAATGTTGGCGATGTTGAAATTTGATTGGTCTTTCTGGGCCACCCAAGTGGTTGTTTTCTTAAACTTGAATTTAAAAAAAGGTCACCAGGACTTTGACAGTGTTGTCCTTTCATTATGACTAATAAAGCTTTGTGGCTTCCCATTGGGCCAACCAGAGATAAGCTTTTGCATTTCATTTTCATTCCATTGTATGTTCATTGTGTGATCCCCCAAAAAAACTTACTACAGTATATTTCTGTTGTCTTTTCGAAAAGTTAATTTAAACTTCAGAGGTAATGACTTCCCTTCCCTGGTGTCTTTTTCTGAATCCCCATGGAGATAACTCATGGCAATCGTCTTTTCAAAAAAGTTAATTTGAACCCAATTGGTGATGACCTTCCTGCTTCCCCTATGTCTTTTCCTGAATCCCCAAGGAAATAACTCATGGCAATCGTCTTTTCAAAAAAGTTCATTTGAATCCAATTGGTGATGACCTCCCAGATTCCCCAGTGTCTTTTCCGAATCCCCAAGGAAATAACTCATGGCAATCTGTTCATTTAAAAAAGTTAATTTGAACCCAATATGTGGTTACCTCCCTGCTTCCCCAGTGTCTTTTTCTGAATTCCCAAGGAAATAACTCATGGCAATCGTCTTTTCAAAAAAGTTAATTTGAACCCAATCGGTGATGACCACCCATATTCCCTGGTGTCTCTTCTCGAATCCTCAAGGAGATAACTCATGGTGATTGTCTTTTCAAAAAAGTTCATTTGAACCCAATTGGTGATGACCTCCCCGCTTCTCCAGTGCCTTTTCCCGAATCCCCAAGGAAATAACTCATGGCAATCATCTTTTCAAAAAAGTTCATTTGAACCCAATAAGTGATGACCTCCCCGCTTCCCCGGTGCCTTTTCCCGAAACCCCATTGAAATAACTTATCGTCCTTCCTATAAAAAAGTTTTGAATGTCCCAGTTGGCAATCCCAGGGAAATAACTCACGGTGATCCCAACTTGTTATTTTATCCCCTTTCTTCATCAACATGAACCTGAAGACGTCATTTGCTGGGAGTCCTATCTTTATTATAGTGCCATGGCAAATAAGTCTTTGGATGTGTCTGTAAGACTTATGCGTGGATAAAAATTTTATGGAAGTATTGAATTATTTATCACGCCTGGAGGGGAAAATAAGGAACAAAATCACAATTTCAAAGTGCCTCGTGTGTAGCTGAATCTATGAGCGCTGAGTTCATTATCAAACCCCGAGGAGATGTAGCCTTCAGGACCTTGTTGACAGATATTAGTCTTATTACTGAACCATCTGTATTCTCTGGACAACGCCAACGAATTGTAATGCTCAAAAAGGTCCCGCTGAGTGAGGAGGGTACCAATGACAAGGGAGTGACAGGCTGGTTTTATCTCCGGCACCCTTCATGACTAAGTATCTCATGTCTTGTGTGTTGGATAAGCGCAGACGCCTTAGACTCTTGTAAATTGCGTTAACCAAGTTGTGTCTCTTATTCTCAAGGTGTGAATGGGATTCATGGGGTTTCAGATCAGGTTTATTGCAAACGCTTTCATCATCTTGTCATTGAAAGACCACCTTGACCAAGAAAATGATCTCGCTGTTCCTTTTTAAGTGGTACGCGCATGTTGAATACCATTCTCAACATAAGAGGTCGTTAAGCCCATCAAAATAATCTGAAAACAGTGTTTGCTCTGAAGAGAATGAGAAGAGAATGAACTCAATGATATTTCTTGTTCTAATTTCTATACCAGCTTTTCAAATAAAGTTAGAAGACTTTTGTAGGCCAGCAATGGACAGCTCAAGAAACTTCTAATGGCCAAATCCTGGACAGTCATACGTTTGAGTGAATACTGAGGGCTGCAATGGGACAGCCAAGATGGACAATGCATTTTAAGGGGTTATATAACATTGAAAGATGGCTGTAGAGGTTTGCTGCGCAAAAGACCATGGTGTTGATATACTAAAACGGGAGAGCGCAAAATCTGGTGTAGCTGTGCATGGTAGCCAACCAGCTTCTAACTTCAACTTGTTCAATTAAGCTGTGACGAAAAAAAAAAACCTGGAAGCTCATTTTTCTATGAAGAGCTGCACCAAGATTTGCACTCTCCGGTTTTAGTAAATCAACCCATGTATCACACTTGCGGTGCCATTCATTGTTAGTGGAGCCTCAAACGCGCCAATCTAGAAGTGCCGTTTTTGTGCATGCAAGGATGCACAAAACACAAAAAGGTGCATGAGTGTTTTCTGAGTCTGTCATGTGTAGGGCAGCCAATTTAAATGAATAGAAGAGCGACAATGCAAAAAACATGCACATGCGCAACACCTATGCACTACAGTAGTGTGAATATGGGGGTTAAACTTGAGCCACACACAGATGAGATCTCTGTGCTGGGTTCACGGGTCTGTACACCTACTGTGCCCATTATGAGGGGTTCCCACCATCCCTATGCTGAGTTCCTGGGTCGGCACACCTGCTGTGCCCATTATAAGTGTCTCCCACCATATCTGTGCTGAATTCCCAGGTCTGTACACCTGCTGTGCCCATTATAAGTGGCTCCCACCATCCCTGTGCTGAGTTCCCAGGTCCATACACCTGCTGTGCCCATTATAAGGGGTTCCCACCATCCCTGTGCTGAGTTCCCAGGTCTGTACACCTGCTGTGCCCATTATAAGGGGTTCCCACCATCCCTGTGCTGAGTTCCCAGGTCTGTACACCTGCTGTGCCCATTATAAAGGGTTCCCACCATCCCTGTGCTGAGTTCCCAGGTCTGTACACCTGCTGTGACCATTATAAGTGTCTCCCACCATATCTGTGCTGTGTTCCTGGGTTTGTACACCTGCTGTGCCCATTATAAGTGGCTCCCACCATCCCTTTGCTGAGTTCCCATGTCTGTACACCTGCTGTGCCCATTATGAGGGTTTCCCACCATCCCTGTGCTGAGTTCTGGGGTCTGTACACCTGCTGTGACCATTATGAGGGGGTCCCCACCATCCCTGTGCCGAGTTCCTGGGTCTGTACACCTGCTGTGCCCATTATGAGGGGTTCCCACTATCCCTGTGATGAGTTCCCGGGTCTGTACACCTGTTGTGCCCATTATGAGGGTTTCCCACCATCCCTGTGCTGAGTTCCCAGGTCTGTACACCTGCTGTGCCCATTATGAGGGAGTCCCCACCATCCCTGTGCTGAGTTCTGGGGTCTGTACACCTGCTGTGACCATTATGAGGGGGTCCCCACCATCCCTGTGCCGAGTTCCTGGGTCTGTACACCTGCTGTGCCCATTATGAGGGGTTCCCACTATCCCTGTGATGAGTTCCCGGGTCTGTACACCTGTTGTGCCCATTATGAGGGTTTCCCACCATCCCTGTGCTGAGTTCCCAGGTCTGTACACCTGCTGTGCCCATTATGAGGGAGTCCCCACCATCCCTGTGCTGAGTTCTGGGGTCTGTACACCTGCTGTGACCATTATGAGGGGGTCCCCACCATCCCTGTGCCGAGTTCCTGGGTCTGTACACCTGCTGTGCCCATTATGAGGGGTTCCCACTATCCCTGTGATGAGTTCCCGGGTCTGCACACCTGCTGTGCCCATTATGTGGGTTTCCCACTATCCCTGTGCTTAGTTCCTGGGTCTGTACACCTGCTGTGCCCATTATGAGGGGTTCCCACCACCCCTGTGCTGAGTTCCCGGGTCTGTACACCTGCTGTGCCCATTATGAGGGTTTCTCACAATCCCTGTGCTGAGTTCCCGGGTCTGTACACCTGTTGTGCCCATTATGAGGGTTTCCCACCATCCCTGTGCCGAGTTCCTGGGTCTGTACACCTGCTGTGCCCATTATGAGGGGTTCTCACCATCCCTGCTCAGTTTTTAAATATGGAGATGAACAGAGTCTGGAATCCAGGCAGAGAGATCTCACTGTTGGGGCATCAACATCTCCCCACCAAACTCCACCCACCACTAAAATATCATTGTTGGGTGGACTGGCTCTTTAAATATTTTGGGTGTTGTAATATTTGAACTTTGTACAATAAGACTTGGAGCCCGAGAAATACGTCAACAGCTTCAACGTGCCACTGCCAACATCCAACCAATGCTGACTTTCTGGTGCTGGAGGGACTTGGCTTTTTGAAGGGACCTGCCACCCAATACTGGGGGCGTGTTGTTGCCTCAATCCCAGTACTAATGCTAGTTCCAGGGCAGATCCCTCCCCAGAAAGATTGCACAGTCACAGTCTGCCCTGGAACTAGCCCTGTGCCCTGGAGCCAGGCACCTGCAGCCTGGAACATTGGATGGCAGTCATGGCAGGAAACAGACTCATGACCGGTTCTCTTTTACAGGTGATTGAAAATGGCGAAAAGTCATATTTATTATATTTTAAAATATAAACTGATATTTAAAAAATTAAAAGTATACAATAGAGAGAAAATACTATTTATTTTATTCTGTGAAAACAAACATGTATGTATAATGATGATGATAAAACCTCTACCTCCAACATGTTCCACAGCTATCAATCTACAGTGGGCGGGGTTAAAAAGTGGGAGTGGTCTTTGGCAAATTTGGGCTGGCCGAGAGGGGTCGGGTAGTCATGGACAAACATGAAAATGATTCATTTTTTTAATATTTAAAGTGTACTGTATATTTTTTACAATTTTTTTGGATAGAACCAGAAATGGTTAAAATATTCAGAGTTCAAACAACCCATTATAGTGTATTTAAAAAGCTACTTGTTCTGTGAAACGGCATCCTTCTGTGAAGATGGGGGCAACCAATTGAGATTTGGCTATTTTCTTTATAGGTCTAATGTGTGAATCAGGGAAATACCACATTACGGCCACTAGGTGGAGCTGACAATCATAGCAAATAAGTGTTTATTTCCTAGGACAGTTTCACGTTATGGCCACTAGATGGCGCTGGGCTGACATTCATAGTAAATAAGTGTTTATTTCCTGGGACAATTTCACATTATGGCCACTAGATGGAGCTGAGCTGATGATCATAAAAAAGTAGTGTCTATTTCCTAGAAAAATTCTGCATTACGGCCACTAGATGGAGCTGACAATCATAGAAAATAAGTGTTTATTTCCTAGGACAGTTTCACATTATGGTCACTAGATGGAGCTGGGCTGATGATCATAGGAAAGAAGTGTCTATTTCCTAGGTAAATTCCACCTTACGGCCACTAGATCTGAAATCAGCGTAAATAAGTATTTATATCCTATAGAATGGGATGGGCGCCGCTCTCCTAGCCAGCCCATGAGATGTAAAATGTAGGAACGGCCTCAGCCTATGCTTCTCCACAAACCATGCCCTATGACGCTTTTCGACGCATTTCGCCCCACCCACCTGGCTTAGTCACAGAATAGGTCCTCTATAACTAAGGCCCGATGGACCGGACGAAACGCATCAAAGGACGCTGATGCCATTGCTCATTTTTATCTCACATGGGCTGGCTGGGGGAGTGGCATCTATCCCATTTACGATGGTGGTCAGATCCATCTAGTGGCCATTATATGAAATTGTCCTAGGAAAAAAACACTTATTTACTATGATCTCTAGCTCCATCTAGGGGTCATAATGTGGAATTGTCCTAGGAAATAAACACTTATTTACTATAATCGTCAGCTCCATCTAGTGGCCATTATATGATATTTTCCTAGGAGATAAACACTTCTTTACTATGATCGCTAGCTACATCTAGGGGCCATAATGTGACATTGTCCTAGGAAATAAACACTTATTTACTATGGTCATCAGCTCCATCTAGTGGCCATGATGTGGAATTGTCCTAGGAAATAAACACTTATTTACAATGATCGTCGGCTCCATCTAGTGGCCATGATGTGGAATTGTCCTAGGAAATACTTATTTACTGTGATCATCAGCTCCATCTAGTGGTCATAATGTGGTTTTAGGAAATAAACACTTATTTGCTATGATTGCCAGCTTCATCTAGTTGCCATAATGTTGAATTGTCCTAGGAAATAAACACTTATTTACTATGGTCGTCAGCTCCATCTAGTGGCCATAATGTTGAATTGTCCTAGGAAATAAACACTTATTTACTATGGTCGTCAGCTCCATCTAGTGGCCATGATGTGGAATTGTCCTAGAAAATAAAAACATATTTGGTAAGATTGTCAGCTCCATCTTGTGGTCAAAATGTGGCATTGGCCTAGAAGATAAAAACATATTTATTATGATCACCAGCTTCATCTAGTGGCCATAATGTGGAATTGTCCTAGGAAATAAACATATGCTATGATTGTCAGCTCCATCTAGTGGCCATGATGTGGAATTGTCCTAGGAAATACTTATTTGCTATGATCGCCAGCGCCATCTAGTGGCCATAATGTGGCATATCCATCCCATTCTATTAGTTGTCATCTTTTGGATCAATATAGCAAGAAGCATTTATAAATGACTAACATTCAGCCTGGAAAGAAAATAACCTAATAACATTTGATTTTGAAACCATTCGCACAGAACAAATGTAAATGTATGCAGTTTCACAAGACGAATAGCTCTGCTCCTATAATCTGTAGCCCTTTGGAATGGCAGTCACCCTGGGACTTGTAGTCCGACAGCAGCTTTCAGACTGCTGTTTGCCTATTTTTTTTTTTCGTCTAACACTTCTGAGAGCATTAATTTCTGAATTTTCTTATTCAGTGAAGATCGTGATGAAGAAGACACAAAGTTCTCATCTTCACAGCAATTAAAATTCACTCATTGTTTAATTTGGAGCTTTTAAAGAACTCTTTATTCTGATTCTGTTTGTCATATTTCATCGTCTCCCAACTGCTATCATTGTTCTCTTTGTTCGGAAGGTTTGGAGATCGATTGTGTACAAGCTTTGATTCAAAATGTAATTTCTGCCATCCTACATCAATAATTAAAGTCCATGTCCACCCCGAACGAATTTCAATTGTTCCCTTTTGGTCTTTTAAAGTGGATCTCAACCCAAGAACATATTGTGGTGCAGATTACCAGTCCTAAGATGTGGTGGCAGCATTCGTTTTATTTTCACGCCAAGGGCAAGCTCTGTTATGTGACCTACAAATCCCCATGTAATGGAGAAGTTGGAGGAGATATTGGAGGTTTTGGGTGACAACACTGCACCTTCTTGGATACAATACAGTGAGTGTTGTCACCATAAGACAGAAAGTGTTCCTGGAAGGATAACCAGGTCAAAAAGAAAGCCTGCTGATCCCGGCAGTCACACTTCTTGTCTTATGGTGACAACACTCACTGTATTGTATCCAAGAAGGGGCAGTGTTGTCACCCAAGTGTACAAATCCCTCCCCCACCTTCCATGTAATGGAGGAGGTGCTTGTCTTATGGTGACAACACTCGCTGTATTGTAATCAAAGAAGGTGCAGTGTTGTCACCCAATACTACAAACACCTCCTCCAAGACTACAAGCACCTCCTCCTTTACATGGAAGGTGGGGGAGGGATTTGTAGACTTGGGTGACAACACTGCACCTTCTTGGATACAATACCGCTAGTGTTGTCACCATAAGGCAAGTAGTGTTACTGGCAGGATCAGCAGGCTTTTTTTTTTGACCTGGTGATCCTTCCAGTAACCCTTCCTGTCTTATGGTGACAACACTCGCTGTATTGTATCCAAGAAGGTGCAGTGTAGTCACCCAGGACTACAAGCACCTCCTCCAACTCCTCCATTATATGGGAGGCGGAGGGGATTTGTAGGTCACATAACAGACCATAAGTGTGGTGTTGTCACCATAAGACAGGAAGTGTTACTGGTTGGATCACCAGGTAAAAAAAAAAGGAGAAAAGTTGGAGGAGATATTGGAGGTTTTGGGTGACAACACTGCACCTTCCTGGATACAATACAGTGAGTGTTGTCACCATAAGACAGGAAGTGTTCCTGGAAGGATAACCAGGTCAAAAAAAAAAGCCTGCTGATCCCAGCAGTAACACTTCCTGTCTTATGGTGACAACGCTCGCTGTATTGTATCCAGGAAGGTGCAGAGTTGTCACCCAAGACTATAAACACCACCTGCAAGACTGCAAGCACCTCCTTAAATACATGGAAGGGGGGAATATATAGTCTTGGGTGACAACACAGCACCACCTTGGATTCAATATCGTGAGTGTTGTCACCATAAGACAGGAAGTGTTACTGGCAGGATTTTTTTTTTTTTTTTGCTGATCCTGCCAATAAGACTTCCTGTATTAGAGTGACAACGCTCACTAAATGTAGGACAACAGAAACAGGACAGGACTACTGGAAACCCCCCTTTGTCATCTTGTACCAAGGAACCATAGTCCTCAGACATTATGAGTTTGCATTTGCAGTTGAGGCTCACCTGCCTGTGTTTACTGCCCCCTGGTGGCTAGACGGGGATGCACACATGCCGAGGCCGCCATGCTTTAGCAACAGTGATGCGTACGGTTGGCAGACATATGGCCTCCCAGCTGCCTATCAAATGCCTTCTAAAAAGCCATTCACCATGGATCGCTTCTCAGAATGCAAGTGTAAGTGAGCCCCGATAAGAGTGCAGCATGGGCGCAGAGCACAGGGAGTTATCAGCTCACATGATTTCTGGCAGGATCAACTGGCCTTTTGCACTCATCAGGATGCAGATATAATTAAAAAAACGACTTTCTATGGTAACGTTTTACAGAGACAAAAGGAGCATATAGAAGATAAAAGTTACAATGTAATAATAAGCTATGTTGAATGGTCTGTGTGCAGGAGCAGAGCAGCAACCTCCTGACTCCGCCCCTTCTCCCTATAGAAGTGGAAGGATGTAGAGCAAGCAGCGTGAATGTGAGAGAGTAAAGTGATTACTGCCTTGTTTCCTTGAAAATATTCGGTCTGGAATACTGGAACCGCATTTGGTATCTTTTCTGCTGCCCACTATGTTTTGCAGATGACCGATGGTTACACGTTTACTGTTGATGTTTGTACGGGGCTTTTACAAAGTGGCATTTTTGCTTATGCAAAAAATAAAAATACATTTAAAAAAAAAAATCTTGTCTGTTGATGTTATTTCTTTCCATGTATAAAAGCAGAACTGCAGCCAAAAATAACAGGATACAAATAGTATTCCCCCTATTAGACGATAAAATAACAAAACCAACTTTTGCTCCAATAATCATTGCCAATCCAGATAATTCCCCCCCACAGTACTTTTTTCTTCTGCCTCTGGATGTCCTCAGACTGATGGCCGGGCACCATTAAGCCAGGATTTGCTGTAATTTTAACCTTCAATCCTTCTGTAGTACTTTTTTCTTCCACTGGGTGGCCTCAATCTGATGGCCAGCATCATTAAACCCACTTCCTCTAAACTCAGATGGTCTTGGACCCACCCCCAGCCTGTGACTGACTGGTGAAAAGACTGATGGTCGGCACCATTAAGCCAGGATTTGCTGTAATTTTAACCTTCAATCCTTCTGCAGTGTTTTTTTTCTTCCACTGGATGGCCTCAATCAGATGGCCAGCATCATTAAACCCACTTCCTCTAAACTCAGATGGTCTTGGACCCACCCCAGCCTGTGACTGGATAGTGAAAAGGGAAGTGACACAGTGATGAGCTCATTTGTCACCCTGCTTTCTCTTCCCATCTGCATGCTCCTTTGTCTGCACATGAACTAGTGGGCTCTTGTGGTGCTTCTTCCTCTCACATTCAAGCTCTGCCATACAGGGCCTGCAAAAAGACTGATACTAAATCAGGTTCAGGTACATATGCTTCCCACTTCCTCTGAACCCATCCCGGACGAGCCCCCAACCTGTGTCTGGCCAGTGAAACAACACAGTGAAGAGCTCATTTATCTGTCACTCTGTTCTCTCCTCTATCAGAAAGCTCCTTTGTCAGCACATGAAGGGATTGGCTTCTTGTGCTGCTTCTTCATCTCACACTCCAGCCCTGCTCCACAGGGATTACAAGAGGTGACATCCGGCTAGGTTTTGGTCAAGGTAGGTAAGGGTGAAGGTAAGTATTGGCCTTGAGAGGTGTAAATGTGAGCGGAAGCACCACTTCCAGGATTGGTGTGCAGAAGACTTATTCGATACATGCGCTCCTGGGGCTGAACGTACTCAGCAGGGTGACAATGCTGCAGTGATTTTACTGCAGGGAAATCAGTGTTGTCACCCTATTGAAGGCAGTCTCAGGCACAGCTCCATCTAGTGGCCATAATGTGATATTTTCTCAAACTACTCTATTTTTTTAATCAATTTATTACCTTCGATCTGTTAAGGAAATACAAAAGGTGTGAATCCAGCCTCATTATGTTAACTTTGACTAGGCTGCCCGGCACACCAAAATGCACCAAAAAAATGTGCGCGCAATTATTTGCAGCACCATAATGAACGGTAGTACATTATTATTCGTCGTACATTTTTGTGCGTTGCGGTAATCTGTGCTGCAAGATACGGCAGAGCAACAGTCTGATTCCAGTTTAGCAATAGGCAAAAACTGAAAGCACAGTCGAGTGCCCCTTTAAATCCCCCACAGGTCTAGGAATTTATATAACATACGGTACTGTGCAAAAATTTTAGGCAGGTATGAGAAAATGCTGTAAATGAAGAATGCTTTCAGAAATAGAAATGTTAAATGTTTATTTTTATCAATTAACAAACTGGAAAGTAAATGAACAGAGAGAAACCCAAATCAAATCAATATTTGGGGTGACCACCCCCCTTTGCCTTCTTCTAGGTAGACTTTCACACAGCTGTTGAAGGAACTCGGCCGGTAGGTTGTTCCCAACATCTTGGAGAACTAAGCACGGATCTTCTGTGGATGTCGGCTGCCTCAGATCCTTCTGTCTCTTCATGTAATCCCAGACAGACTCCATGATGGTGAGATCAGGGCTCTATGGGGGGCAAACTATCACTTCCAAGACCCCTTTTTCTTCTTTACACTGAAGATAGTTTTTAATGACATTGGCTGTATGTTTGTCCTGCTGCAGAATACATTTGGGGCCAAACACACGCCTCCCGGATGGTATGTCATGATGAGTAAGTATCTGCCTGCATTTCTCAGCATTGAGGACACCATTGATTGGGCAATGTTGAGGACTGTAGACGCAGTGGTCGGTCAAGAAAACTTAATGAAGCATATGCAAGACATATCACGCTTACCTCCCTTCCACATTGGAAGATGTCCAGCAGTGCCATCAGCACAGAACTGGGAAACCAGTGGGGCCCAGGTACACCCATCTACTGTCCGGAGAAATCTGGCCAGATGGGGTCTTCATGAAGGAATTGTGGCCAAATTCTGAAGTGGAAACGAGGCAAAGCCATTCAACTATACAGGGAAACATAGGAACTGGGATGCAGAAAAATGGCAGCAGGTGCTCTTGCAGAAATGCAGCTCCAAACTTACAAGGAACCTCCACCATGCTTCACAGTTGGCTGCAGACACTCATTATTGTCCCGCTCTCCAGCCCTTTGCCAACAAACTGCCTCCTGCTACAGTGACACCATCAGGGATGGGGAGAGAAGGACACGGATCTCAACTCTATATATAAGGTTGAGTTCACTAGTAGTATGGCCGACTCACCCAGACAAAAAGGTGGGATTCACCTGGAATGGACCTAGGCGCACTTGATAACACATATGGGAAGGGAACAGAACCCTACCCAGGAGTGGGTCCATAACTCCAAGGGAGAGGGAAGGGAAAATCCAGCAGCATATACTGAAAAAGTTAAATTTTATTAGTCCAACAGTTAAATGGAAACCAATAACACTTGTCAACAGATAAAAGTGACAACGTTGTCAGTTAAAAACATGACCCCGGGGTCACACACATACCGTTCCTATACATATGTAAATAAATTTGATCTAACTGGGGTCTTAATAAAGTGAAGGGCACAGGTCTCAAAGTGTACTCATTGCTGGGCACGGGTTGATATATGGGGTTTTTGCCAGAGTTCCAATGTGCACTAGCTTGTTACAAGACCGTGTGGATCCCTGGTTCCTTTAGGACTGGGAGTCCATGGAGTGTGTCAGTCAATTGCAGCCCAATGTGTATCCCACTATCAATATTGATTGCAAGGGTCAACAGTCAGCACCATGGGTGGTCCTGGGATCAGATGTGTCACGTAGCCTAGCAGCAGCGGATAGCAAAAGGCTATAGTGAATGCGGCTACAAGGTATTGATCTCAATGGCAGGATGTAACTCACAGTTCAGGGTTTTGGTCTGAGTGAAACTCGTGGCCGTATCGGAGCTCAGCGTCTGTGCGGTGAGTATGTTGCTTTGCCTTGATAGCGGGGCTCTCCGGTTCCCGGACGGCAAATGTCAGCTAGCACAGCCGGTCCTCCGTGCGATGGGTAGACCAAAACTGCCGTGTCTTTGGCTCGTGGAGGGGAGCCTGTCATGCGGGGCTGAAACTGCACCTGGGAATCTGCTTAACCGGCACCTGTCAGTAACGGGTGGATGCAGTGAGTGGTGCAGGGACAGGCTCAAAGTGGACTCTGGGTGTGGATTCAGATTGAGGAACACCTCTGGTATTGAACGGCAGGTGGTCCCCTAGATTAAGGGGAGACCCATGTGGTGTGTGGGGGGGTGGGGAGAGCAGAAACACTGACGCGTTTCAATCGCTAACCTGCGAATTTCATCACCCTAATGTACTCTGTTGGATTCTGTCTGAAGTTTCAATAAATGCAACTCTCTGGAAGAACCGATTGCTGCGGTAAAGTACATTATAATAATAACTATTGCATCACTACATCACTGCATTGGTGCCGTGACCCGGATAGGAAAAACTGGGTTCTCTGAAGGTCTTAAAGTGATACTAAACCCTTGGGGTTTTTTGGCTAATCCTGGCCCTTTACAGTCACATATTCTTGAATTTACTTACCTTGCCATCGATTTCCGTTTGGAAGTAAGTTTTATGTGGGTCCGTTTTCCCCACTTCCTATCCTTCCTCTAGATGGGTGACCCCTTCACAGGGGCCTTCTCTACGGGTCACCCGATCGTGCACACTCCCAACACTGGGACTGCAATACTGCATGGACACGCAGGCTACGCTGACAGGCACAGGAGCCGCGGCAGTGCATGTTGCTACAGCTCCGCCTCCCATGCCCTTTGAATGGCATGGGAATCCAGAGCTCCGGACTGCAGCCCCACCTTTCCTCCGCCCCTTATGTTCTCTATCGAGAACTATGCTCATTCTCGATGAAGTACACAGTGTTAAAGCGGCAATGCGCATGCGCGATGCTGCTGTGCATCACGGGAAATGTAGTTCACGAAGGCAGATGACGCAGCTGTCGGGAGCGCGCTGCGGCTGCTGCCAGAACAGGAAGCTGACCTAATGGCTAGGAGGAATAGGGGAAAAATCAGTATGTAAAAAATGTATACATGATATGATTTTGGAGTATATATATGTTTATTGTAGATGTTGGACACACATATAGAAGATCTAGTAAAAAAAAAAATACCTTTACAACTACTTTAATGTTGCACTAATCCTGTCATCAATATTCTCTATATCTCTGTTGGATTATGTTATCTCTTGATGAACTTTGCTCTGTTTGAAGTTTCAATAAATGCAACTCTCTGGAAGAACCGAGTGCTGCGGAAATTACTAACTAATAATAACTGAATAACTAAGTAATAATCATTATTCCATCCATTACTATATCACTACACCTGGGTCACACTGGTTTGCGCCAGTTAAGTGCTGATGGCACTACTGGACATCTTCCGATGTGGAAAGGAAGTAATCATGATGTACCTTTCATGTGCTGCATTAAGTTTCCTTGGCCGGCCACTGCGTCTATGCTCCTCAACATTACCCAACCACTGAGTCTACGCTCCTCAACATTACCCGACCACTGAGTCTACGCTCCTCAATATTACCCAACCATTGAGTCTACGCTCCTCAACATTACCTGACCACTGCCTCTACGGTCCTCAACATTACCCAACCACTGAGTCTACGCTCCTCAAAATTACTCAACCACTGCGTCTAGGTCCTCAACATTACCCGACCACTGTGTCTATGGTCCTCAACATTACCCGACCACTGAGTCTATGCTCCTCAACATTACCCAACCACTACGTCTACAGTCCTTAACATTACCCAACCACTGAGTCTATGCTCCTCAACATTACCCAACCACTGCGTCTATGGTCCTCAACATTACCCGACCACTGAGTCTACGCTCCTCAACATTACCTGACCACTGAGTCTACGCTCCTCAACATTACCCAACCACTGAGTCTACGCTCCTCAACATTACCCAACCACTGAGTCTACGCTCCTCAACATTACCCGACCACTGTGTCTACGGTCCTCAACATTACCCAACCACTGAGTCTACGCTCCTCAAAATTACTCGACCACTGCGTCTACGGTCCTCAACATTTCCCGACCACCGCGTCTACGGTCCACAACATTACCCGACCACTGCGTCTATGGTCCTCAACATTACCCAAGCCCTGAGTCTATGGTCCTCAACATTACCTGACTACTGAGTCTACGCTCCTCAACATTACCCGACCACTGAGTCTACGCTCCTCAACATTACCCAACCACTGCATCTAGGGTCCTCAACATTACCCAACCACTGAGTCTACGCTCCTCAATATTACCCAACCACTGAGTCTACGCTCCTCAACATTACCCGACCACTGTGTCTACGGTCCTCAACATTACCCAACCACTGAGTCTACGCTCCTCAAAATTACTCGACCACTGCGTCTACGGTCCTCAACATTTCCCGACCACCGCGTCTACGGTCCACAACATTACCCGACCACTGCGTCTATGGTCCTCAACATTACCCAAGCCCTGAGTCTATGGTCCTCAACATTACCTGACTACTGAGTCTACGCTCCTCAACATTACCCGACCACTGAGTCTACGCTCCTCAACATTACCCAACCACTGCATCTAGGGTCCTCAACATTACCCAACCACTGAGTCTACGCTCCTCAATATTACCCAACCACTGAGTCTACGCTCCTCAACATTACCCGACCACTGTGTCTACGGTCCTCAACATTACCCAACCACTGAGTCTACGCTCCTCAAAATTACTCGACCACTGCGTCTACGGTCCTCAACATTCCCCGACCACCACGTCTACGGTCCTCAACATTACCCGACCACTGCGTCTATGGTCCTCAACATTACCCAACCCCTGAGTCTACGGTCCTCAACATTACCTGACTACTGAGTCTACGCTCCTCAACATTACCTGACCACTGAGTCTACGCTTCTCAACATTACACAAACCACTGCGTCTAGGGTCCTCAACATTACCCAACCACTGAGTCTACGCTCCTCAATATTACCCAACCACTGAGTCTACGCTCCTCAACATTACCTGACCACTGTGTCTACGGTTCTCAACACTACCCAACCACTGAGTCTACGCTCCTCAAAATTACTCGACCACTGCGTCTACGGTCCTCAACATTACCCAACCACTGCATCTACGGTCCTCAACATTACCCGGCCACTGCATCTATGGTCCTTAACATTACCCAACCAATGAGTCTATGGTCCTCAACATTACCCGACCACTGAGTCTATGCTCCTCAACATTACCCAACCACTGAGTCTACGCTCCTCAATATTACCCAACCACTGAGTCTACGCTCCTCAACATTACCCAACCACTGCGTCTCCGGTCCTCAACATTCCCCAACCACTGCGCCTACGGTCCTCAACATTACCCGACCACTGCGTCTATGGTCCTCAACATTACCCAACCCCTGAGTCTACAGTCCTCAACATTACGCGACCACTGAGTCTACTCTCCTCAACATTACCCTACCATTGCGTCTAGGGTCCTCAACATTACCCAACCAGTGAGTCTACGCTCCTCAACATTACCCAACCACTGCGTGTACGGTCCTCAACATTACCCGACCACTGAGTCTATGTTCCTCAACATTACCCGACCCCTGCGTCTACGGTCCTCAACATTACCCGACCACTGCGTCTATGGTCCTCAACATTACGCGACCACTGACTCTACGCTCCTCAACATTACCCTACCATTGCGTCTAGGGTCCTCAACATTACCCAACCAGTGAGTCTACGTTCCTCAACATTACCCAACCACTGCGTCTAGGGTCCTCAACATTACCCAACCAGTGAGTCTACGCTCCTGAATATTACCCAACCACTGAGTCTACGCTCCTCAAAATTACTCGACCACTGCGTGTAAGGTCCTTAACATTACCCAACCACTGCGTCTACAGTCCTCAACATTACCCGACCACTGCGTCTATGGTCCTCAACATTACCCGACCACTGAGTCTATGCTCCTCAACATTACCCAACCACTGCGTCTAGGGTCCTCAACATTACCCAACCAGTGAGTCTACGCTCCTGAATATTACCCAACCACTGAGTCTACGCTCCTCAAAATTACTCGACCACTGCGTGTAAGGTCCTTAACATTACCCAACCACTGCGTCTACAGTCCTCAACATTACCCGACCACTGCGTCTATGGTCCTCAACATTACCCGACCACTGAGTCTATGCTCCTCAACATTACCCAACCACTGCGTCTAGGGTCCTCAACATTACCCAACCAGTGAGTCTACGCTCCTGAATATTACCCAACCACTGAGTCTACGCTCCTCAAAATTACTCGACCACTGCGTCTACGGTCCTCAACATTACCCGGCCACTGCGTCTATGCTCCTCAACATTACCCGACCACTGCATCTATGGTCCTCAACATTACCCAACCACTGAGTCTATGGTCCTCAACATTACCCGACCACTGAGTCTACATTGCTCAACATTACCCGACCACTGAGTCTACGCTCCTCAACATTACCCAACCACTGAGTCTACGCTCCTCAATATTACCCAACCACTGAGTCTACGCTCCTCAAAATTACTCAATCACTGCGTCTACAGTCCTCAACATTACCCGACCACTGCGACTACGGTCTTCAACATTACCCAACCATTGGGTCTAGGGTCCTCAACATTACCCAACTAGTGAGTCTACGCTCCTCAACATTACCCAACCACTGCGTCTACGGTCCTCAACATTACCCGACCACTGAGTCTACGTTCCTCAACATTACCCGACCACTGCGTGTACGGTCCTCAACAATACCGGACCACTGCGTTTACGGTCCTCAACATTAACCGACCACTGCGTGTATGCTCCTCAACATTACCCGACCACTGCGTCTACGGTCCTCAACATTACCCGACCACTGCATGTACGCTCCTCAACATTACCCGACCACTGCATCTACACTGCTCAACATTACCCAACCTCTGCGTTTATGGTCCTCAACATTACCCGAACACTGAGTCTACGCTCTTCAACATTACCTTACCACTGTGTCTACGCTCCTCAACATTACCCGACCACTGCGACTATGCTCCTCAGCATTACCCAACCACTGTCTATGGTCCTCAACACTACCCGACCACTGTGTCTATGGTCCTCAACATTACCCAACCACTGAGTCTATGCTCCTCAACATTACCCAACCACTGCGTCTACGGTCCTCAACATTACCCGACCACTGCGTCTACGGTCCTCAACATTAACTGACCACTGCGTGTATGCTCCTCAACATTACCCCACCACTGCGTCTACGGTCCTCAACATTACCTGACCACTGCATGTACGCTCCTCAACATTACCCAACCACTGCGTCTACACTGCTCAACATTACCCAACATCTGCGTTTAAGCTCCTCAGTATTACCCAACCACTGAGTCTATGCTCCTCAACATTACCCGACCACTGCGTCTACACTGCTCAACATTACCCAACCTCTGCGTTTACGCTCCTCAATATTACCCAACCTCTGAGTCTACACTCCTCAACATTACCCTACCACTGTCTATGGTCCTCAACATTACCCAACCACTGCATCTCGGTCCTCAACATTCCCCAACCACTAAGTCTACGCTCCTCAACATTACCCGACCACTGAGTCTACGGTCCTCAACATTACCCGACCACTGCGTCTACGCTTCTCAACATTACCCGACCACTGCGTCTACAGTCCTCAACATTACCCGACCACTGCGTGTATGCTCCTCAACATTACCTGACCACTGCATCTACGCTCCTCAACATTACCCCACCACTAAGTCTACTCTCCTCAACATTACCCAACCACTGCGTTTACGGTCCTCAACATTACCTGACCACTGTGTCTACGCTCCTCAACATTACCCAAACACTGTGTCTACAGTCCTCAACATTACCCGACCACTGCGTCTATGCTCCTGGGCATTACCCGACCACTCTGTCTATGGTCCTCAACATTACCCGACCACTGTGTCTGTGGTCCTCAACATTAACCAAACACTGTGTCTATGGTCCTCAACATTACCCAACCACTGCGTCTACGATCCTCAACATTACCTGACCACTGCGTCTACGGTCCTCAACATTACCCGACCACTGTGTCTGTGGTCCTCAACATTACCCAACCACTAGGTCTATGCTCCTCAACACTGCCGGACCACAGAGTCTACGGTCCTCAACATTACCCGACCACTGGGTCTATGCTCCTCAACATTGCGTGACCACTGCGTCTACACTCCTCAACATTACCCGACCACCGCGTCTATGCTCCTCAACATTGCCCGACCACTGCGTCTACACTCCTCAAGGTTGTCCAATCAATGGTGTCCTCAATGTTAAAAAATACAGGCAGATACTTATCAATCATACCATGCCATCAGGGAGGCATGTGATTGGCCCCAAATGTATTCTGTAGCAGGACAACCACATACAGCCAATGTCATTAAGAACTATCTTCAGTGTAAAGAAGAACAAGGAGTCCTGAAGTCATGGTTTGGCCCCCACAGAGCCCTGATCTCACCATCATGGAGTCTGTCTGGGATGGCATGAAGAGACAGAAGGATCTGAGGCAGCCAACATCCACAGAAGATCCGTGCTTAGTCCTCCAAGATGTTTGGAACAACCTACCTGCCGAGTTCCTTCAACAACTGTGCAAGTCTACCTAGAAGAAGACAAAGGGTGGTCACCCCCAAATATTGATTGGATTTAGGTTGGCTCACTTTGCATTTTGTAACTTGCTAAAAATAAATAATGAAAACATATATTTTTGAAAGCATTCTTACTTTACAGCATTTCTTCACACCTGCCTAAAACTTTTACACGGCACTGTATATTTCTCTTGTTATGCAGCCAACCAAAGCGGGAACGGTCGCACTATACATAATTATTGTTTTTTTTAGCAGAGTCTGTCCTTGTGCTGGAGAGCGGCTGTGCCTCCGCCGCTGTACTCTACATCCCCTCCGCTGTGATATGAACCCGCTTTGTAGGAATATTAAATAAAGACGGAACAAAAACAACAATCGCCGCCAAACACATGAGTCACCCCACGCACAGAGAGCACTCGGGGGCATTAGAAATACATAGAACGTTCCTTTTCCATATAGCTGTACACATTTGTTTCAATTAGCGCAGTTTTTTTCCTGCTTGCTGTTCCATATTTTGATTGTGTGGAAAGCACGCCGATGTCACTAGTTACATTGTAACAATATCATATTGGTATTTTAATGACTCTACTACTGGAATTATATCTACGTCACTCAGGTAACAAAGAATCAACCACTTCAGCCCCGGAAGGATTTGCCCCCTTCCTGACCAGAGCACTTTTTGTGATTCGGCACTGCGTCGCTTTAACTGACAATTGCGCGGTCGTGCGACGTTGTACCCAAACAAAACTGGCGCTCTTTTATTCCCACAAATAGAGCTTTCTTTTGCTGGTATTTGACCACCTCTGCGGTTTTTATTTTTTGTGCTACAAACAAATAGCGACAATTTTGGAAAAAAAAAAGATTTTTTTTTACTTTCTGCTATAATCCATATCCAATAAAAAAAAACAAATGCATTCATCAGTTTAGGCCGATATATATTCTTCTACGTATTTTTGGTAAAAAAAACAAAAAAACGCAATAGCAGTATATTTATTGGTTTGCGCAAAAGTTATCGCGTCTACAAACTATGGGATAGATTATGGACTTTTATTTATTTATTTTTTTACTGGTAATGGCAATTTTTAGCGGGACTGCGACATTGCGACGGGCACATCTGACCCCAAATGACACTTTTTGGGGACCAGTGACATTATTACATTGATCAAAGCTATAAAAGTGCACTGATCAATGTATAAATGACACTAGGGGTTAACACTAGGGGGCGATCAAGGGGTTAACTGTGGTCCCTGGGTGTGTTCTAACTGTAGGGGGGAATGGGCTGCCAGGGACATCTGTCTCTGTACACGGCGATCGCGGGTCGCCGGGGGACATAGAGTCCGCTGGACCCGCGGGCACGCTCCCACAGTGCGCAACGCATCCACAATATCTCCTGCAGGGACCGCCATACAGCTATGGAGATTTGCGCAGGAGAGCCGACCTGCCGCCGTATAACGACGGCGGCTGCTCAGCAAGTGGTTAACTTGTATTTATATTAAAGTATAACTAAAGGCAAAACTTTTTCAGTAGTTTTGTATAGAGTGGAGATGGACTAGAACCCCTGTCAGTTTTTATTGGTGTTTGTGCCCCGTTAGGGAGAGTCACTCTCTCTATTTGTCCTGTTTACCATTATCAGTGAAAGTAAAAGAAAATCCCAAATTTTGGGTTGTCCCCAGAAAAGTAATCAAGGGGAAATCCTCCAATGGAGACACTAGTTCTGGTGAACTGGGGGGGGGGTCCAAGGAATTCCCTTAACCACTTGCCTGAATGGACACTGGTAATTCAAATTAGACAGGAAGTTCCCCCTCCTATATAACCTCTCCCATCCTGGGAGCTCATCAGTTTTTTTCCCAGTGTCTTGAAGGTGGAGGTCACGTCTACAGCTCTGTGGAGCTTCTATGCTGATTCCCACACAGGTTCTTTTTAGAATCAGGGACAGCCTTCGCCGGATCCATTTCAAATGGCTATTACTGTAAAGCTAAGATAAATGGTACCCGGGCCTCGCTAAGAAGACAGAAGAATTTTGCGAGGTTTTGCCTGTAATGCGACCACACGTT
The DNA here is from genome assembly GCA_018402905.1 of Glandirana rugosa. Taxonomy (NCBI): domain Eukaryota; kingdom Metazoa; phylum Chordata; class Amphibia; order Anura; family Ranidae; genus Glandirana; species Glandirana rugosa. Next base: position 8,807 of record BLSH010331606.1, on the reverse strand, counting down.
GTGCTGGACCCTGCGTACGGGAAAGCCTGGGATTCCAAACCAAGGTTCTCCTGCAGGGTGCTGTACAGGTCCAAGGGAGTGGACCCTCATACTATAGGGTACCCGATCCTTGAAGTAGGGTTGCCACCTCATCCCTTTAAACACATATGAATTACACAGGTTGTTCTGAGGTTAATTTAATGCAGATAAGGCACCAAGTGAGTTTAATTACCATCTTAATCAGCCACAGAACCTGTGTTATTAATATGTGTTCGGTTTTAAAGGGATGGTAGAACTAGAAGCACTTGTGGTAACCACAGCCCCTGCGGAGGCTAGCGGGCCCCTGCTGCCATTGCTTCCCCTGAAAGACCAGAAGCGACTGGACAATTGAGCCGCTGAGACTCTCTGGTATTTTAGCTGACCCCTCATCTGTTTCCTCAGAGTATGTTACTAAAGATGACCTGTTTCTAGCAAAAAGCATGTTTCTTGCTAGGCTTAGAAACCATGATTGCTGGTATGATTGCTTCTACCACACAGGGAACAAGAAGGGTGACTGGTCTCCTTCCTCTAACCCTCCCATTCTGGAGTGAGAATGGGTTGATGAGGGAGGGAGAGGAGGTAGCTACAGGGGATCTGGCCAATTCTATTGCACATACTTCTGCTTCTGAGAATCCTGAGCCAGAGGAATCCCCAAGGACACCTGCCTCTCAATCATAGAGGCTGCTGATCCAGGCACTTATACATAAGGTGCGTGCAGCATTCGGGTTACCTCCAGCGGAGAGTCCTGTGAAAGTGCATTCCTCCATTGGGTCATTAAAACCACCACAAGGTGCGCAGGGGTTCTCTTTGCACCCTCTCCTTGAGAAGGTGATATATGCTGACTGGGAGCACCCAGACAGATTGTTTATTCCTCCTAAAAGGTTTTCTGTGATGTATCCTATAGAGGAAAGCTTTTTGAGAAAGAAGGGAGTACCGACTGTCGATGCAGCGATCACATCCGTAAGCAAATCCCTGACCTGACCCGTTGATAATGCTCAGGTGTTTAAGGATCCTGCAGATAAATAGCTGGAATTCTTATTAAAGGTCTCTTTTTCCTTGGCTGGCTCTGCCATCCAACCTGCTGTAGCAGCGATTGGGGTATGCCAGGCTTTAAAGGATCAGGCTGAGAGACCCAGTGGAGAGGAAGAGCCGGAGTTCATGGATGCAGTGGTGGCGATTCTCTTTTGGGGGGAGGCAGCAAACACCCTCCCCTGAATGGCAACACACCTCCCCCCCGTACGGCACCTAACCCCCCTGAAAGGCACCTCCCCCTCCCCCAAACGGCACCCCCCCCGAACAGCACCTCCCCCCTGAACGGCACCTCTCCCCCCCGTTCTACCACTGCACTTACCCAATCTAGGTGGGTAGTGTGCAGCAGCTCCGTGTCCTCCACAGCGGCTTCCATCATGTCTCTCTCCAGGCTCCTAGGCGTCCAATAGGATCGCCTCTGCTTTCAGCCAATCAGGTGATGGGTGCCAAATCCCTTACCTGATTGGTCGGTAGGAGGTTCTGAGTGGGCTCTGTCCCCGCTCACAGCTCACTCTATTCTGAAGCCCTATTAGAGCCTTGGGCTCTAATAGATGCTTCGCAAAAACACTCCCGCCCACTGCCACAATTGTAATTCATGCATCCCGGCAACCTGAAAAGGGACCCGGTGCATGGATGGGAGGGGTGGGCGGGAGGGAATCGGGAGACGATGCTCCTGAGCCCATAATGGATGGGCCGCCCCTGCATGGATGTACCCCCAGGCTCTATGTTTTGCTGTGGATGCTCTTAAAGACTCAATACAGCAAATATTCGGTTGGCTCTATAATTCATGCATATGCACAGGATAATGTGGCTAAAGGCCTGGTCAGCTGAACTCCCCTGTTAGAAATTGCTAACAGGGTTCCCCTTTCATGGGGAACACCTATTTGGGGAAGACCTTGACAAGAAAACCATTTCAGGAGGTAAGAGTTCACTTCTGCCGGTAAAAAAGACGGTCAAGCGTCCCTCCTTCAGGGGTTCAGATTCTGCTTCCTCCAATCTTACCGGCCCTAGGCAGTCTCGACGCCCACAAGGATCTGGATCCAGAGGTAACCAGCAGGGTCAAGGTCAGAAAAAGCCTTGGACCCAGAAGGTCAAACCTGCCACTAAGCCCTCCTGGTGGAGGGGCGTCCCTACTCGTGCGGGTGGGGAGAAGGTTGTTACACTTTACTAATCGGGCAGAGCGGGGTTCCCTGGGGGGATTATATGGTGCAAGAAGATAAAGTACAAGACAAAAGGCAATTATAAAAACAGTAAAGCTTTATTTTTGACACAATGTCAGTTAAAAAAGAGAAATATTTGTCAAATACAGTACATATCATTAAAAAAACATGATGGTCCAGGAGGATTAGATGGGGGTTACCCAAATGGTGGTACAGTATGCAGGTCAAGTTGTTATCCCGACATGTTTCGCCCTCGCAGGCTTCCTCAGGGGATCTGGTTGACCACCACCATGTATGTGCTTTAACAAAGGAAAGTACAATATAAGCAACAATGTAATCAAATACATAATCAACCTGTTAATGCAGTATAACAAAAGTATTGGTGTGTGGTGATTGGACTATCCCTCTAACCCCCTATTCCCCCAGGTGGAAAACACCCGAAAAACTTACCAGGGCAAGTACCTGACCACATGCATGAGAACAACCAAAGGGGAGCCCAGCACTCTGCGACTGCAGGAGATGCGTAGAGTCCAGGCTAGGATGGAATACTATAGCACAAGTAAGTAACTTAATTTAAAGAAAAAGAAAGAAAAAGAAAAAACACAATATAATGTTCAACTAACAAAGGCAAAATTATAATTTCATGCTGCACGGACAAATGTGCAAAACATGATAGGACCGATGTGCCACCTTAACTGCTACAGTTACTAGATGGGATTAAATTTATAGTCCGAAATGAACTTACATGTGTCACATATTGGAGGTGATTCAGCTGGGGGGCGCAGATGCAAAGAAATTGTTTTCGGAAGGAGATAACCTGCGATAAGTTCCACACAAACATGCGCCCCCCAGTCTCCAGCAAACAATGTGCCGGAGCCGCCGGCTATAAGCATCTCCCACTCGGCCGGCGTCTGACGTCACCGGCCGAGTGCGGACGTGACACATGGCGAGCGCATGCACCATCAGTCCGGGTCCAGCTGGGACTTCAAGCCCCATAATGCATGGCCACTGAAGAGGGCAAGAACTGGGCATGAGCGTCGGGCAAGGAATAGCCAAACCCGCCACCCCACGCCCTGCCGTGATGGAAGGCGTGGCCAAGCAAGCGGGGAGAGAAAGCCCAGCGATTCTGTCAATGACAGATGGATCAAAGGATCCTGGACGTGGGGGAGATGGACACAGAGGTCTCACCACGGGAAAGGGGGCAAGCCAGAAGAAAACCGGCAACCCCTTGCGTCCGTACAGTAGCAATGTGCACCGTGACTTCCAATGGTTTTCACGGTGGCGGTCGGGATGCTGAGCGCAAATCGCCGTAAAAAGACGGCGATCTGCAATCAGCCACTGGGGAGTGTGCCCGCGGCTAGGGCGGACCCGATGTCCGCCGGCGAGCCGCGATGAGCAGCCACAGGGAAAGAACGGGAAACCGCCGATGTAAACACGGCGGTTCCCTGCGCTGTTAGTAGGGGCATGGGTGATCTACTGATCCCTGCCACTGGGATCAGTTAGATCTCTCATGCCCATGTTAGCCCAACCCCCCCACAGTAAGAACACCCAGGGAACACAGTTAACCCCTAGCTCTCCCCCCCACAGGTTAACCCCTTCACTGCCAATGACATTTATACAGTAATCAGCGGACAGTTAAATTTCTGATCGCTGTATAAATGTCATTGGTCCCAAAAAAGTGTCAAAAATGTCCGACATGTCCGCTGCAATATCGCAGTACCGCTAAAAATCGCAGATCGCCGCCATTACTAGTAAAAAATGTAAAAAAAATAAAAACCCCAGAAATGAATTCTCACCATCCGTAAACGCAGCCACTTTTGCGCAAACCAATCAATAAACGCAGATTTCGATTTTTTTTTTTATCACAAATATGAGGAATTATATAAATCGGCCAAAAACTGTGAAAAAAAATGTTTTTTTATATTTTTTTTTTTTGGATTTAAATTTTAGCAAAAAGTAAGAAATTTGGGTTTTTTTGCAAAATTGTCGCTCTTCTTTTGTTTATAGCGGCGATCAGAAATGACGCAGAGGGGATCAAATACCACCAAAAGAAAGCTCTATTTGTGGGAAAAAGAGGACGCAAATTTTGTTTTGTGTGTAGCGTCGCACGACCGCGCAATCGTCAGTTAAAGCGACGCAGCGCCGAATCGCAAAAAGTGCTCTGGTCCTAAAGCTGGAAAACCTTCCGGTTGGTAAGTGGTTAAATACCACCGAAAGAAAGCTCTATTTGTGGGGGAAAAAGAACACAAATTTTATTTTGGGCGCAGCGTCGCACGACCGCGCAATTGTCAGTCAAAAATAACGCAGTTCCGTATCGCAAAAAATGCCCTGATCATGAACCTTCCGGAGGTCAAGTGGTTAAGATTATATTTATTATCATCATCAATATATTTTTGATTATTTTATTTTATATATATATATTATATATTTCTTTTTATTCAAAGGGTAACTCCACTTTCGTGGGGAAAAAAAAATAGCAAATAAAGAAAAAAATAATATAGCGCATACAATTGTGACACAAGTCATATTGTAATTGAATCTTATTAAAAATTACCTTACCTTTTCAGTCTGCAGCCGCTTTAATTTTCTGACAATGCATTGCAATATGGCTACCTGGACTTGTTCAGTACACAGAATATGTACTGACCACTCCCCAGAAGCATAATTTCCTGCTTGTGTGATTGGCTCACCAATTTTCCCAGAAGTCTTCACTAAGATACAAGTCAGATTTCAGGCATCCCCTGCAACAAAAATGTTATTTTTGGAGAGACACTTTCAATAGGAACAGGTCTAAAGGGATGCTGACCCAGCAGATTTCCTCATAAATGCTCTGCAGCTGCACAGCTGACAGATAATTACGAAACCCCTCCCATTAGACCCACTCAGTACAGAGGGTTTTCTTCAGAATAACAAAAGGTAGGAGTCTGAAACAGAGGTTGTTATAATTCTTGCGATGTACAGAGATCACCCAGGGGAATGTTTTTTTTTTCAACAAAAGTGCAGTTACGCTTTAAATAATAATAACACTTCTACTTTAAAGAAAAACAATTTTATTTTTTTGGTTTGCAGGTGTCACTGGTACAGGTATTGCACATGAAGGACATTTGATATATAGAAGTGCTGCTTGTTTTTGGTTTATAATGTGACCTATGACCCCCCCAATCCATGTCACACTCACAAAGTAGAAAGCCACATAATGAAAATAATAGATAGAAAAATGCGACATATTCTACGGTCAACCTCGTTTATTGTTCCACATTTTTTTTTATAGATATACTGAAATCCATTGCAGCGTATTATTCCACTTCAATTTCACGACGGGCACTTAAACTGTCTACTAGCGGGTCGCAATTACTGCAGTTATTCGGAATTGAGTGCAGTTGGTGTTTTTGGTGTCGCTGTTTTGCAAAGGGCGAAGATCACCGCCAAGGAAATGGAAGCATTGTATGGAAATAATGGGGATCCTTGAATTCAATTCTGTGTATTGTTCGCGGCTTTGTGGAGTGCAGAGGAGGTCGGCGGAGGACCGGAGCCGAGTGTGCTGGGCTTTGTCCTCATTCTACTTTTTATATATTTATTGTATACAGCGTGACAGTGCGAGGCCCGGACACTGTGTAATGTGTGAGGCCCGGACGCTGTGTAATGTGCGAGGCCCGGACGCTGTGTAATGTGTGAGGCCCGGACGCTGTGTAATGTGTGAGGCCCGGACGCTGTGCAATGTGCGAGGCCCGGACGCTGTGTAATGTGCAAGCCCCGGACACTGTGTAATGTGCGAGCCCCGGACGCTGTGTAATGTGCGAGGCCCGGACTCTGTGTAATGTGCAAGCCCCGGACACTGTGTAATGTGCAAGCCCCGGACGCTGTGTAATGTGCGAGGCCCGGACTCTGTGTAATGTGCGAGGCCCGGACGCTGTGTAATGTGCAAGCCCCGGACACTGTGTAATGTGCGAGCCCCGGACGCTGTGTAATGTGCGAGGCCCGGACTCTGTGTAATGTGCGAGCCCCGGACTCTGTGCAATGTGCGAGGCCCGGATGCTGTGCAATGTGCGAGGCCCGGACACTGTGTAATGTGCGAGGCCCAGACACTGTGTAATGTGCGAGGCCCGGACGCTGTGTAATGTGCGAGCCCCGGACGCTGTGTAATGTGCGAGGCCCGGACTCTGTGTAATGTGTGAGGCCCGGACGCTGTGTAATGTGCGAGGCCCGGACGCTGTGTAATGTGCGAGCCCCGGACACTGTGTATTGTGCGAGCCCCGGACACTGTGCAATGTGCGAGGCCCGGACGCTGTGTAATGTGCGAGCCCCGGACACTGTGTATTGTGCGAGCCCCGGACGCTGTGTAATGTGTGAGGCCCGGACTCTGTGTAATGTGCGAGGCCCGGAGGCTGTGTAATGTGCGAGGCCAGGACGCTGTGTAATGTGCGAGGCCCGGACGCTGTGTAATGTGCGAGGCCCGGACGCTGTGTAATGTGTGAGGCCCGGACGCTGTGTAATGTGCGAGCCCCGGACGCTGTGTAATGTGCGAGGCCCGGACACTGTGCAATGTGCGAGGCCCGGACTCTGTGTAATGTGTGAGGCCCGGACGCTGTGTAATGTGCGAGCCCCGGACGCTGTGTAATGTGCGAGCCCTGGACGCTGTGTAATGTGCGAGGCCCGGACTCTGTGTAATGTGTGAGGCCCGGACGCTGTGTAGTGTGCGAGGCCCGGACGCTGTGTAATGTGCGAGGCCCGATTCTGTGTAATGTGCGAGCCCCGGACGCTGTGTAATGTGCGAGGCCCGGACTCTGTGTAATGTGTGAGGCCCGGACTCTGTGTAATGTGCGATCCCCGGACACTGTGTAATGTGCGAGGCCCGGACTCTGTGTAATGTGCGAGCCCCGGACGCTGTGTAATGTGCGATCCCCGGACACTGTGTAATGTGCGAGGCCCGGACTCTGTGTAATGTGTGAGGCCCGGACGCTGTGTAATGTGCGAGGCCCGGACGCTGTGTAATCTGCGAGCCCCGGACACTGTGTAATGTGCGAGGCCCGGACGCTGTGTAATGTGCGAGGCCCGGACGCTGTGTAATGTGCGAGGCCCGGAGGCTGTGTAATGTGCGAGCCCCGGACGCTGTGTAATGTGCGAGGCTCGGACACTGTGTAATGTGCGAGGCCCGGACGCTGTGTAATGTGAGAGGCCCGGACGCTGTGTAATGTGCGAGCCCCGGACACTGTGTAATGTGCGAGGCCCGGACTCTGTGTAATGTGTGAGGCCCGGACACTGTGCAATGTGCGAGCCCCGGACTCTGTGTAATGTGCGAGCCCTGGACACTGTGTAATGTGCGAGCCCCGGACACTGTGTAATGTGCGAGCCCCGGACTCTGTGTAATGTGCGAGCCCCGGACACTGTGTAATGTGCGAGGCCCGGACACTGTGTAATGTGCGAGGCCCGGACGCTGTGTAATGTGTGAGGCCCGGACGCTGTGTAATGTGCGAGCCCTGGACACTGTGCAATGTGCGAGGCCCGGACACTGTGTAATGTGCGAGGCCCGGACTCTGTGTAATGTGCGAGCCCCGGACACTGTGCAATGTGCGAGGCCCGGACGCTGTGTAATTTGCGAGGCCCGGACTCTGTGTAATGTGCGAGGCCCGGACGCTGTGTAATGTGCGAGCCCCGGACGCTGTGTAATGTGCGAGCCCCGGACACTGTGTAATTTGCGAGGCCCGGACTCTGTGTAATGTGCGAGGCCCGGACGCTGTGTAATGTGCGAGCCCCGGACTCTGTGTAATGTGCGAGCCCCGGACACTGTGTAATGTGCGAGGCCCGGACACTGTGTAATGTGCGAGGCCCGGACGCTGTGTAATGTGCGAGGCCCGGACGCTGTGTAATGTGCGAGCCCTGGACACTGTGCAATGTGCGAGGCCCGGACGCTGTGTAATGTGCGAGGCCTGGACTCTGTGTAATGTGCGAGCCCCGGACACTGTGTAATGTGCGAGCCCTGGACACTGTGCAATGTGCGAGGCCCGGACGCTGTGTAATGTGCGATGCCCGGACGCTGTGTAATGTGCGATGCCCGGACGCTGTGTAATGTGCGAGGCCTGGACACTGTGTAATGTGCGAGGCCCGGACGCTGTGTAATGTGCGAGCCCTGGACTGTGGAATGTGCCTAGAAATGACAGAGGATTTCCATTAAGGCTTAAAGCAATCTTAAAACTTCATTTTTCTTTTTAAATAACAAACATGTTATACTTATCTTTCCCCTGTGCGGTGGTTTTGCACAGAGCAGCCCGGGTCCTCTTTTCCCCCAGGCCCCTCCCCCTTGAGCAGCGCCCCCCCCAGAGAAAGCCACCTGCCCTAAGCTTGCCATAAGACACACAGAAGGCCATTCCCTAAGAGTTAAATAACGACAAATAAAATGCAGTAAATCAGTTGTGAAAGTTCATTTCAGTAAAAATTTACAGTTACATCCCAAATGCGGTATTCAATTTAGCAGTAATTACCGTATCATTTAATACTCTGCACTGCTGGAGGACTCTGCTCCTTCCTCTATAACTCTCCTCTCCTGAAATACTCTGCACTGCTGGAGGTCTCTGCTCCTTCCTCTATAACTCTCCTCTCCTG
>BLSH010331588.1:188243-204772 GCA_018402905.1 Glandirana rugosa | reverse complement strand
AGGACTAAAATAGGAGTCAGTCGGTACTCCCACAAAGGACACTGAACAGATCTCCTGGTCGTAAAACCAAGACATATTAACTCGGGGGTAAAGGAAACACTTATGACTCCTCTTTTTACTCAAATTGTGCGGTAAAGAGGTAGAAGACATTGGTACAATGGGCGCAGTAAGGAATGACCCGGTTATACTAGACTGGAGGGAGAGAATGATAAATATATGAATTTCACCATCATTTGGGATTTTAGATAAAAATGGATGTCCATTCGGATATTATTCCGAATGGACATCCATTTTTCTTATAGAGGATTTGGACGTACCAAGTCCTCTACCTGAACCATGCAGGTTTAGGAGATATTCTTTTTACCTACAGGTAAGCCTTATTATAGGCTTACCTGTAGGTAAAAATAGATTTTAGGGTTTACTACCACTTTAAGTATATAAATAGTAAGAGAGGGAGGTCAGATCATATTGGCCCAGTAAGGAATGACGCGGGTAACATGGTTACAGAAGATGGAGAAATGGCGTGTTAAACTCATTTTTCTCCTCAGTATTCACAAAGGAAATGGGGGCTCAATTATACAGAACCAAAATGCTGGTCCTCTAGACAAGTCACAGGAAACACCCTCATGGCTGACTGAGGATAAAATCAGGAATAGGCTGGAAAAACTGAATGCTAATAAGTCACCGGGCCCGGATGGCTTGCACCCGAGGGTCCTTAGGGAACTTAGCCAAGTTATTGCAAGACCCTTGTACCTAATCTTTAAGAGCAGTTTTCTGACTGGTATGATACCAGCTGATTGGAAGAAAGCCAATGTGGTGCCAATATATAAAAAATGACCAAGACATTCCCCCGGGAACTACAGACCAGTGAGCTTAACATCAATAACATGCAAGCTCTTGGAGGGAATAATAAGGGATTATATACAAGACTATTGTAATGAGAACGGTATCATCATGGTTTCATGAAAAATCGCTCTTGCCAAACCAATCTATTAACCTTCTATGAGAAGGGGAGCGGCCATCTAGATAAAGGAAGGTCTGTAGATGTGGTGTACCTGGATAAAGGAAGGTCTGTAGATGTGGTGTATCTGGATAAAGGAAGGTCTGTAGATGTGGTGTATCTGGTTTTGCAAAGGCATTTGATACAGTTCCCCATAAACGTTTACTGTACAAACTAAGGTTCCTTAACATGGATAAAAGGGTGAATACATGGATTGAAAACTGGCTGCAGGGGCGAGTCCAGAGGGTGGTGATAAATGGGGAATACTCAGAATGGTCTGGGGTAGAAAGTGGGGTTCCCCAAGGTTCTGTCCTGGGACCAATCCTATTCAATTTATTCATAAATGATTTGGAGGACGGGGTGAGGAGCTCAATCTCAATATTTGCGGATGATACCAAGCTAAGCAGGGCAATAAATTCTCCACAGGATGTGGAAACCTTGCAAGAAGATCTGAATAAATTAACAGGGTGGGCAGACAAGTGGCAGATGAGATTTAACGTAGAAAAATGTAAGGTAATGCATTTGGGTACCAAGAACATGAAAGCAAACTACTCACTAGGGGGAGAGCCCCTGGGGAAATCGAGGATGGAAAAAGACCTAGGGGTCCTAGTATAGAACAGGCTCAGCAGTGGCATGCAATGCCAAGCTGCTGCAAGCAAAGCTAACAAAGTGTTGGCATCAAGAAAGGGATTAACTTCAGGGATAAATCAATAATTCTCCCACTATACAAGTCTCTGGTGAGGCCGCACCTGGAGTATGCCGTCCAGTTCTGGGCACCAGTCCTCAGAAAGGACGTCCTGGTATTGGAAAGGGTTCAGAGAAGGGCAACAAAGCTAGTTAAGGGATTGGAGGACCTCAGTTATGAGGAAAGATTACAGCACTGAACTTATTCTCTCTGGAGAAAAGACGCTTGAGAGGGGATATGATTTCAATGTACAAATACTGTACTGGTGACCCCGCTATAGCGGCAAAACTATTCAGCGCAAGGGAAAACACGAAGACACGCGGTCATTCACTGAGAATGAAAGAAAGGCGGTTTAACCTTAAGATGCGTAGAGGTTTCTTTACGGTAAGAGCAGTGCGAATGTAGAATTCTCTTCCAAAAACAGTGGTTTCTGCTGGTAGTATAGATAATTTCAAAAAACTATTAGATGCACACCTAAGGGACCACAACATTGGGGGATATACAACGTAATACTGACATAAAAAACACACACATGGGTTGGACTTGATGGACTCGTGTCTTTTTCCAGCCTCACTGACTATGTAACTATGTAACTTAAAAATCTCCATTGGCGACGTTTAAAAAATTCTACGGGTTAGCAGTTTTGCGTTACAGAGGAGGTATAGTGCTAGAATTGTTGCTCTTGCTCTAACGATTGTGGCGATACCTCACATGTGTGGTTTGAACACCGTTTTCATATGTGGGCGGGACTTATGTATGCGTTCGCTTCTGCGCGCGAGCTCGGCGGGGCGGAGCGCTTTAATTTTTTTTATACTTATTTATTTTGCTTTTTACTTTTTATTTTTACACTGTTCTTTTTTTAAAAAATGTGATCACTTTTATTCCTATTACAAGAAATGTAAATATTCCTTGTGATAGAAAAAAAACATGACAGGTCCTCTTAAATATGAGATCTGGGGTTCAAAAAGACTTCACATCTCATATTTACAGTAAAATGCAATAAAAAAAAATTGAAAAAAAATGCCAGCCCAAAAAAAAAAAAAAATGGGCCCTTTAAGACCGCTGGTCGGAAGTGACTTCTGCCGTCATTTCCGCCCTGCCGTTTTATGGAGCTGAGTCAGCGGCTTCAGACGCTCAGTTGGCTCACAGACACTGGGGGGACGGACCCGATCATCTCCGCCGCTGCCGGCGGGTCTGGTAAGCGTGGAGATGATGGTAAAGTGGCGGGAGGGGGGGCACCTCTCCCGCCACTGATAAAAGTGATCTTGCGGCGAATCCGCCGCTAAGACCACTTTTATCTGAAACAGAATCGCCTGCAGAAAAAAACAATATCTGAATGGTGCCTGCACCAGCATGCACTATTCAGATATCACTTCTCAAAGGCAGGACATCAATAGAAGCTCACCTAAAGAGAAGTGGTTAAAGTCTATGGGACTCGAACATGAAAAATCAAAAGTGCTCGTTTTAAAGGCTTAAATGCAATGTTATTGCCCTAAAAGGTGTATGGGGACCCGGGTCCTGCCCTAGGGGACGTGTATCAATGAAAAAAAAAGTTTTTAAATTGATCGTTTTTTCAGGAGCAGTGATTTTAATAATGCTTAAAGTGAAAAGAAAAATTCCTTTAAATATTGTGCCTGGGGGGGTCCCCTTAGTCTGTGTGTAAAAGGGCGCATCTCTGTGAGGTGTAGAACATAGCCAGAGCAAAATGACATTCCCATAGGAAAAATTGGTACTTAAAAATCTCCATAGGCGAGGCGTTAAAATTTTTTAAGGGTTACCAGGTTAGAGGTGCAGAGGAGGTCTTTGGCTAGAATTATTGCTCACACTCTGGCGACCGCGGCGATACCTCACATGAGTGGTTTGAACACCGTTTTCATATGTGGGGGCGACTCAAGTTTGCATTTTCTTTGTAGCACGAGTTTGCGGTTACGGTGGCGATTTACATTTTTTTTTACATTTTTTATTTATTTTTTAAACACTGTTTAACCACTTGCCGACCGCCGATCGGCATCTGACGGCGGCAAAGTGGCTCGTTCCCGCAAATCGTATGTAAACACGGAGCTCCGCTCTGTGTGAGGGGGAAGGGCTGTGATCACAGCCTTCCTTTACGTGAAGGCTGTGATAACTTCCCTTCCCCAGATAGGCAAGCCCCCCCACAGTTAGAACACGCCCAGGGAACATAGTTAACCCTTAGCGCGCCCCCTGCAGGTTAACCCCTTCACTGCCATTGACATTTACACAGTAATCAGTGCATTTTTATAGCACTGATCGCTGTATAAATGCCAATGGTCCCAAAAAAGTGTCAAAATGTTCCGCCATGTCCGCTGCAATATCGCAGTACCGCAAAAAATCGCAGATCGCCGCCATTTTTAGTAAAAAATAAAAAAAAATTAAAAACCCCAAAAATGAATTCTCATCATCCGTAAACGCGACCACTTTTGCGCAAACCAATCAATAAACGCCGATTGCGATTTTTTTTTATCGCAAATATGAGGAAGAATATAAATCGGCCAAAAACGGTGAAAAAAAATGTTTTTTTATATTTTTTTTTGGATTTGTATTTTAGGAAAAAGTAAGAAATTTGGGTTTTTTTGCAAAATTGTCGCTCTTCTTTTGTTTATAGCGGCGATCAGAAATGACGCAGCGGTGATCAAATACCACCAAAAGAAAGCTCTGTTTGTGGGAAAAAAAGGACGCAAATTTCGTTTGGGTACAACGTCGCACGACCGCGCAATTGTCAGTTAAAGCGACGCAGCGCCGAATCGCAAAAAGGGCTCCGGTCCTAAAGCTGGAAATCCTTCCGGGGCTGAAGTGGTTAAAAAAAAAATCTGATCGCTTTTATTGCTATCACAAGGAATGTAAACATCTCTTGTGCTAGTAATATATGCGACAGGTACACTTTATGGAAGGATGGGGGGTCTAAATCCCTCCTTTGCACTTCACAGTATTCAGATTGCCAAAAACAGTGATTCTGAATAATGTCATTTTTTTAAAACCGGCGCCGTTTGCCCCCGAGTAAACTGGAAGTGACGTTGTGACGTTGCTTCCGGAAATATACTAAGGAGTCCCGAATGAAGCCAATTCCGGCTTCCACAGGGACTCCACACAGCGGCCAGAATCATCGGATCGGAGCTCCGGTCTCCTGGTGGGAAGAGAAGAGTGGCGGGAGGGGTGGATGGCCCCTCCCGCTCCCTGGGATAAAGACAGAGTGGCTTCCAAGCTGGATCGGCCGTTATCACCGGATAGCCGACCGCCTGCTCTAAAAAATGGTAGCGGGGTATCGCCTGTAGCTGCAGACTGAACCCAATACTTCCACTTGAAGCTGCCGCTGTTTATAAATGGCGATTCGCTTTAAGTGGTTAAAAATTGCGATGACGCCCCAGTCCAACAGGTGGGGAAAACTTGGGGCTTGGGTGTTGTTGGTGCCAGAACACTGTAACCCCTTGCAGTTACTCTTGTTGGGCACAGGAAAGGGCCCTGCTGTTGTAAATTAGTGTAACCACTTAACGCGAGTCTATGTTTATAAACGATGGCAGCTTTAAGTGGAAGTATCGGGGTTCAGTCTGCAGCTACAGGCTATACCCTGGTACCACATTTTACAGCAGGCGGCCGGCTATCCATTGATAACAGCTGATCCGGCTCAGGAGCCACTCGGTCATTATCCAAAGCTGCGGGAGGGGACATCCCCCACTCCCGCCACCGTCCGCCTCTCTTCACCGGCCTCCCGTCTCACCAGGAGACCGGAGCTCCAATCCAGTCCGGATCCGATCTGATCTGTGTGGTATCCCTGTGGAAGCCGGAATCGGCTTTGATCGGAACTCCTTCATACATTTCTGGAAGCAACGTTACAACCTCACTTCCGGTTTACTCGGTGGCCAACGGCACAGATTTAAAAAAAATGACAGTATTCAGAATCACTGTTTTTGGTGATCTGAATACTGTGAAGTGTAAAGGAGGGATGGGGGGGTCTTTTAACCCCCCCCCCATTCCCTCCATAAAGAGTGCCTGCCACCATATATTACTATCACAAGGGATGTTTACATTCCTTGTCATAGCAATAAAATGATCAGATTTTTTTTTAAAGGAACAGTGTTAACCACTTCAGACCCGCTCTGTAGCTGATTGAGGGCTACAGCGAGGATCTCATTTGCCGGGAGGCCGTCAATAGACCTCCTCCCCTTTGGCTCGTGCTGCACACGCTCTCGCTGCCGCACGCCGTGTGAGTGTGCCCGCGTGTCGGGCGGACTCGATGTACGCTGGAGACCTGCGATCTGCTCACAGAGAGCCAGAATGGGGTACCGCTGTGAGGGGGCATGACAGATCTACTGATCCCTGTGATCGGGATCAGTTAGATCTAGAGTTGAGCGAACCCAGACTGTAAAGTTTGGGTCCGTACCAAACTTTGGGGTGTCCGGGACCCGGACCCGAACCCAGATGTTTCAAAAAAAGTTCGGGTTCGGGTCCGGGGTTTGGGTATTGTATTCCATGTGTTGAAAAGCTGCCAAGGGCAGCCAATCAACAAGTGTTTCACTGGTTTGCCCTTAGAAGCCATCACAGCCATGCCTACTAATGGCATGGCTGTGATTGGCCAGTGCACCATGTGACCCAGCCTCTATATGGGGCTGGAGTCACCATGCTGCATGTCCTATGCTCTCATAGTTTAGGGAGAGGATGCTGCTGGCTCTGTGAGGGACAGATAGCAGAACATCTCATCCTGCATTACTGAACAACCAGATTGTGGAATAGGGAGAGATACTAGTACTGCTGCTTTGAGGGACAAATTGCAGACCTCATCCTGCTGCACAGAACAATCTGACTGGACTCGGTAGAGTCTGTTGCTTTAAGGTAAAGATTATTGTTCTAAAATCATCTCCAAAGTGTGTGGGAAAAGTCTATTGCAGGCACATAGAGCCATATTACTGTTCTAAAATCATCTCCGAAGTGTGTGGGAAAAGTCTATTGCAGGCGCATAGAGTCATATTACTGTTCTAAAATCATCTCCAAAGTGTGTGGGAAAAGTCTATTGCAGGGGCATAGAGCCATATTACTGTTCTAAAATCATCTACAAAGTGTGTGGGAAAAGTCTATTGCAGGCGCATAGAGCCATATTACTGTTCTAAAATCATCTCCAAAGTGTGTGGGAAAAGTCTATTGCAGCCGCATAGAGTCATATTACTGTTCTAAAATCATCTCCAAAGTGTGTGGGAAAAGTCTATTGCAGGCGCATAGAGCCATATTACTGTTCTAAAATTTAGAACAATAATATGGCTCTCTATGTGGCTGGAAGAACAGTAATATGGCTCTATGGGGCTGGAAGAAAAGTAATATGGCTCTTTGGGGCTGGAAGAACAGTAATATGGCTCTATGTGCCTGCAATAGACTTTCTAGAAGTTCTATTCTATTTCCAGATGTATGAAGAAAAGATGTAATGTGTGAAGAACATCTTTTCTGGTGCAGAACACATGTGTGTGAATAGCAGATGTGCAATGATTGACGGTTTCATTTAAAGTGACACAGACTTTAAAAAGAAGTGTGAATAAAAGATGTGCAATGATTGACGGTTTGATTTAAAGTGACACACACACTTGAAATAATTGTGCAGAAGAGATGTGCACTGATTCCCGGTTTCATTTAAAGTGATACACACATTTTGCAGAACAGTGATATGGGTACTCCCGGCTTATTTATACTTTTTTGACACAGTTTGAAGATGATTTTAGAACAGTTCTATGGCCTCTAATGTTAATTAATACTTTTCAGACCCATTTTGAAGATGATCTCCATTTTTGCATTTTTTATGTTTTTATTTTTTTAAAAATATTTAAAGTTATTTCCCTGTCCCCATTTCTTTGTAGGTCACTTGTCCCACCCTTATCCACATTTCCTTCCTTTTGCAGACCTCTAGGACCTTCCAGGACTATTTTACAACATTTTTTGTACCTAAAAGTCCGGGTCTCCATTGATTTCAATGGGGTTCGGGGTCCGGGACAAAGTTCGGGTTCTGTCCGGACCCGAACCCGGACTTTGTCCCGAAGTTCGGCCGAACCAGCAGAAACCGGACTTCTAGAAGTTCGCTCAACTCTAGTCCCTGGTATTGGATGGTGCTGATCATTCTGCACTTGCTATCTCCAGCGCACTCTCTCTACATTATTTACAGTAAACCCAAACTGAGGGACGCCTGGAAGATGATGATTAATCGTATCTTCTGATGTAAGTCATTTGTCCAAGCTGAAGGCACATGGGGGGGTCTATTTATAAAGCAGTGAATGTGACTTTCACCAGACATTCATCCTTTTAGGTTGGGTTCACACTGTTTGTGGAGCGGCTCGCAGCAGGGGGTCCAATGTGGGGGTGTTCTCCGCTTCAGGGGAGAATCAGGTCTGAATTTTTGCCTGAATTTGGACCTGAAATGGAGCCAATGATGCACAGGACCTTTCTGTAGTGCTCTCCGCAGCCACCCTGGAGATGCGTGAATCATCTCCATTGAGCCGGTCTCCTGTCATGCGAACTGGATGTCGGGAAACCCGCATCCAATTCAGTTTTGAAGGACAATTTTACTATAGGTGGAAATCCGGGTGGCCAGATGTTAGTTCTGATCTTGGTTTTGTTTTTGGTGCCCTATTTCATTATGGCCATGACCACCATCTCAGCTGCTGGCTCCCTCATGGTTCACAGCTATAAAATGAAAGAGACTGGCGCGGTCAATACTGAGGCGTATAATAAGAGCGTCTATAGAATGATGGGGTTCCTCACCTTCCACACGATTTTCTCTTTCGTTTTATGCTTTGTTTATTCTCCGGGTCTTACCAGGGCTGGATTAAGAGCATCATGGGCCTGGTGCTGTGGAAGTTACATCCAAATTTAACCACTTCAGCCCCAGAAGGATTTCACACTTTAGGACCAGAGCCCTTTTTGCAATTCGGCACTGCGTCGCTTTAACTGACAATTGCGCGGTCGTGCGACGTTGTACCCAAACGATATTTTTCACTCCAGGGGGGGCATCGCGGGTGGCCGGCGGAGATCGACTCTGCCGCACCCGCTCCCTGGCCCTCCCCGAACACAGTGAGCGCGCCTCCGGCGGCGCGCGCGCTCACTGGGCGCGATCTCGCGCCCGCCGTCATATGACGGCGATCCGCGTTACAGAGCCACTCTGTCGCCGTCAAATGCCGATCAGCCCTTGGCAAGTGGTTAAACCCAGCCTTGGGCAGGTCTGCCCCTCTCAGAGCATGCACATGTCCTCAATCATGATCCTGTAGAGTCGTGGTGCAGTTTCTCCCCCTACTTTACAAAACTCAGCATGTTTCGCCCAATATTTTGTGGCGTCATCAGGTGTAAATAACATAAAATTGCTCAGTGCAAGTTTTCAAGGTGAGGATAAATCAAAATGGGACCAAAGCATTTCCCTATAGGCAGGAAATAGGTGCAGGAGCTTCCCCTTTCCGAGTCACCTCTTTTCTCCACCCCCTACCCACCTCACAGTACTGCCCTTTTAGAGAACACAGAGCCAAGTATAATTTGGTGGTGCTAAGTAATTTGCAAGGAATTTTGTAATGATAGCAAGAAAAACAGGAAAATTGGTGCCAGGCAGTCACTAACCGCCAGCAACCATAGATCCCCCCACCAACAATGAACCACCTGCAACCAAACCCTCCCCCAGAAACAACAGACTCCCGGCAGCAACAACAGACCTCCCTGTAGCCAACATCAATAGACTCTCCAACAGCCAGCAACAATAGACCTCTCCCTCAACAGTAGATCTCTCACAGCAACAACTGACCCCCTAGCATTATAGGACCCATCCCCAGAAACAATAGATCCCCCACTAGCAACAATAGATCCCCCAACCAACAATGGACCACCTACAACCAAACCCACCCCCAGAAACAACAGACTCCCGGCAGCAACAACAGACCTCACCATAGCCAGCACCAATAGACTCTTCTGCAACTAGCAACAATAGACTTCTCCCTCAACAGTAGATCTCTCACAGCAACAACTGACCTCCTAGCATTATAAGAACCATCCCCAGAAACAATAGGTCCCCTGCCAACAACACTAGATCCCCCCACCAACAATGGATCACCAGCAGCCAAACCCACCCCCAGAAACAACAGACTCTTGGCAGCAACAACAGACCTCCCTGTAGCCAGCATCAATAGACTCTCCGACAGCCAGCAGCAATAGACCCCCTCCCTCAACAGCAGATCTCTGGCAGCAACAACTGACCCCCTAGCATTATAAGACCCTTCCCCAGAAACAATAGGTCCCCTATCAGCAAAAATAGATCTCCTGAACAACAGTTGACTACAACCCCCCGCCCCAGCAACAATAGACTTCCGGCAGCAACAACAGATCTCCCCACAGCCGGCATTGAACACTTGCCCTCCGGAAGATTTACCCTCCTTCATGACCAGGCCATTTTTTGCGATACGGCACTGCGTTACTTTAACTGTCAATTGCGCAGTTGTGCGACGTTGTACCCAATTAAAATTTGCATCCTTTTCTGCCCACAAATAGAGCTTTCTTTTGGTGGTATTTGATGCCCTCTGCGGTTTTTATTTTTTGCGCTATAAAAAAATACTGAGAATTAAAAAAAAAAACACTATATTTTACTTTCTGTTATAAAATGTATCCAATAAAAAAAGTAAAAAATCTAATTTCTTCATAAATTTAGGCAAATATGTATTCTGCTACAAATGTTTGGTAAAAATAAAAAATCCCAATAAGCGTATATTGATTGGTTTGCACAAAAGCTAGAATGTCTACAAACTATGGGATTATTTATTTATTTACTAGTAATGGCGGCGATCAGTGACTTATAGCCGGGCTGCAATATTGCATCGGCTGACACCCACTGACACTTTTGAAGAGCCAGTGACACCAATACACTGATCAGTGCACTGTTAAAGGTTTTATTGTGTGCCTAGCTGGTGTTTTCTTACTGTGCGGGAGGTGCTTTTACTAGGGGAAGGCATGTAGAGACACAGGATCCATGCCTTCCCTACTGACAGAACGACGATTGGCCTTGTTTGCATAGGCGGACTGCCGTTTTTCCTCAGTACCGAAGTATCGGTGGGTGCCGGCGGATTTTGAATCTGCGGTACCTGCTGATCATCTCCCGCTGTGTACAATCACAGCGGGAGCGGGCCCCCGGGAGTGCACGTGTGCGCCCCAGACCCTGAAGTATCGGATCACATACTAGGTATGTAGGGCCATCTTTAACTCAGGGCAAAAGGGGCAGCTGCCCTGGGCCCAGTCATTGTTGTGGGGCCCAAAGCAGCTGCCCCTTAAGCCCACGCTGCCCCCAAACAGTTGATAAATGTATTTGATTGGGCCCAAGAAAATGTCCAGGGTCCAATCAATTTTAACCACTACAGGTCCGCGCTATAGCCAGAAGACGGCTACAGCGTGGACCTGAATTGCCGGGAGGGCGTCCCTTGCACGAGCTGCCTGCGTGCCCCTGTAAGGTGGGCTCTGTGATCACCGAGTCAATGAGACTCGGCTGATCACAGATCGTTGTGAGGGGCCAGTCCCGGCCCCTTACCATGTAATCAACTGTCAGCCAATGACAACTGATCACATGATGTAGAGAGAGATTGGTAATCAGCTTTTTTTTCCCCTCATGCTGTTAGCGTGAGGGAAAAAAAGGCGATCACTGGCTACAGAGAGAGGGACATAGGTCCTGCACATAGAGAGGCACTGCTGCTATGCAGTGCCCTCCAGTGCCATCTACCAGTGCCACCTACATGCGCACAACAGTGCAGCCTACCACTGCCCACAAGTGCCACCTATCAGTGCCCACCAGTGCCACCTATTAATGCCCATCAGTGCTGCCAACCAGTGGACATCAGTGTCTAATCATCAGTGCCACATATCAGTGCTGCCGATCAGTGTCACCTAACAGTGCATACCAGTGCCCATCAGTGCCACTTACCAGTGCTGCTTATCAGTGCCCCCCATCAGTGCATTTCAGTGCCACCCACCAGTGCCACCTCATCAGTGCCCTCCCGTGCCACCTCATCGGTGCCCACCAGTGCCAGCTATTAGTGCCCATCAGTGCCGCCTTATCAGTGCCCATCAGTGCAGCATATCAGTGCCAATCAGCACCCATTAGTGCTGCCTCATTAGCGCACATCAGTGAAGGAGAAAAATGACCTGTTTTCGAAATGTTATAACAAGCTATAAAATGTTTTTTCTTTTTTTTTAATCTCGGTCTTCTTTTCGTTTTTTAGCAAAAAATAAAAAACTCAGCAGTGATTAAATACCACCAATAGAAAGCTCTGTTTGTGAGAATAAAATGATAAAATTTTCCTATGGGTACAGTGTAGCACGACCGCGAAATTGTCATTCAAAGTGCGACAGCGCTGAAAGCTGAAAATTGGTCCGGGCAGGAGGGGGGTTTAAGTGCCCGGTAAGCAAGAGGTTAAAGATGGCCCTGTAGGCATGCAGTCTGGTGCAGCCATGCTGCTTTTCTGCCATATCTATATATAAGTTATATGGTCAGCAAGTGGTTAATAGACTCTCTGGCAGCCAGTAACAGTAGACCCTTCCCTCAACAGTAGATCTCTCAGCAATCACTGACCCCCTAGTATTATAAGACCCACCCCCAGCAACAATAGATCTCCTCAGTAACAATAGACCACCCTGCAAAGATAGATCCCCTCCAACTAGAATAGATCCCCCAGCAGCCAGCATCAATAGACCCTGCAGCGTACCCCAGCACCCCTTACCATTACATACAGTGCTGGAGGTGCCGGAACTGCATTCCCGCTGAAAAAAGCCCTGCTTATTAGTTCAATAATTGATGAAAATCATTGCACCATGACTCTATAGGATCATGGTTGAGGGTATGTACATACTCTGAGACAGACCTGATATACACTATATTACCAAAAGTATTGGGACGCCTGCATTTACACGCACATGAACTTTAATGGAATCCCAGCCTTAGTCCGTAGGGTTCAATATTTAGTTGGCCCACCCTTTGTAGCTATAACAGCTTCAACTCTTCTGGGCAGGCCGTCCACAAGGTTTAGGAGTGTCTATGGGAATGTTTGACCATTCTTCCAGAGGTCAGGCACTGATGTTGGATGAGAAGGCCTGGCTTGCCATCTCTGCTCTAATTCATCCCAAAGGTGTTCTATTGGGTTGAGGTCAGGACTCTGTGCAGGCCAGTCAAGTTCCTCCACCCCAAACTTGCTCATCCATGTCTTTATGGACATTGCTTTGTGCAATGGTGGGCAGTCATGTTGGAACAGGAAGGCGCTATCCCCAAACTCTTCCCACAAAGTTGGGGGCATGAAATTGTCCAAAGTGTCTTGGAATGCTGACACCTTAAGAGTTCCCTTCACTGGAACGAAGGGGCCAAGCCCAACCCCTGAGGGGCCAAACCTAACCCCTGAGGGGCCAAGCCCAATCCCTGAAAATCAACCCCACACAATAATCCCCCTCCACCGTGATTTTGACCAGTACACAATGCAAGGTCCATAAAGACATGGATGAGCGAGTTTGGGGTGGAGGAACTTGAGGGGCCACTATAGGTCAACTCATCACCTATGCTCTATGCTCAATCCTAATAAAATTGTAAAAAGAGGAGGTGGGGGGGGGGGGGTCCTAAGGGGAAAAATGATGAGGAATGCAACTTGGTTTCTTTTTTCATTTGCATTTTTTTTTGTTTTTAGATAAAATGTTGTTTGAAGAAACTTTTTGATGAAGTAATATTGTGCATTTAACAAAAAAAGGAAAAATAAAAACTCTTTTCTTAACTGCTATTTTATTTTAGAGAATTGTTGCAATGAAATTTGTCTGCTGGAAATGTTTTGTGTTGTCGTAAAGTGGAATTAATATTAAACGAGAGCACAGATTTGGATGCATGCAATTTTTTTTTTTTTTTTTTTTAATACCGTTGGTAAATAATTCTTGATGAATTCAGATGCCCCCATTCTACATTTAAAACATATATACATATAAATAAAAACTTTATTCTAAAATGTCGTTTTCCTTTAAATAATTGGTGCAATGAAACTCATCTGCTAGATTGTCAGAATTCTGCTGTATTTTCAGAAAATGTAAGAAAATAAAAATTTAAAAAAAGGGAAAGATGATGGGGAATGTGACTTGGTTTCTGTTTGCCTTTGTGTTCTTTTTATTATTGATAAGATATTGTTTGTAGAACATTTGTGATAGAGTGAGATGCTTAAATCCTAACTAACCCCTACAGTACCGGGCACTTTCACCCCCTTCCTGCCCAGGCCAGTTTTCAGCTTTCGGCGCTGTCACACTTTGAATGACAATTCGGCACTGATGGGCACTGATGAGGTGGCACTGATATGCAGAACTGATGGGCACTGATAGGCGGCGCTGATGGGCACTGATAGGTGGCACTGATGGGTACCGATGAGGTGGCACTGATAGGTGGCGCTGATGGACACTGAAAGGTGGCACTGATAGGAGGCACTGATGGGCACTGATAGGTGGCACTGATGGGCACTGATATGCAGCACTGATGGGCACTGAGAGGTGGAACTGGTGGGCACTGATAGGCAGCACTGATATGCATCACTAATGATCACTGATATGCAGCACTGACAGGCGACAATGATGGGCACTGACAGGAGGCACTGATGGACACTGATAGGTGGCACTGATGGGCGGTACTGATTTGCGGCACTGATGGGCGACACTGATGGGCACTGATATGCATCACTGATGAGGAGGCACTGCCAGGCATTACTAATTGGCATTGATTGGCATCCCTGATGGTCACTGATTGGCATCCCTGGTGGTCACTGATTGGCATACCTGGTGTGCACAGGTTGTCACTGATTGGCATCACAGGCAGTCACTGCTGTGAATCACTGGTGGGGCACTGGTGGGCATCACTGGGGGGGCACTGGTGGGCATCACTGGGGGGCATTGCTGATGGGCCTGCTCTGATAATGCAGTGATTATTAGCTCAGACCTGCCCCTGTCAGGAGAGATGATTATCAGCACCTTGTCAGCGCAAATAGAGGAAAGCCAATAACCATCACTGCCTAGTTACGCTGTGATCAGTCGTGATTGGACACAGATGATCACATGGTAAAGAGCCTCCGTTATTACCAAGATCGGAGATGTGTGAGAGCGACACACTGCACCACCGATCGCCACGCTGTGCGCCCCCGGGGAGCACCCACAGGAGCGGCTTATCCTGCTGGATGAATGGAACCCCCTCCCCGGCCCCCATTCTGCTATAGGCCAGACAGGAAGGAGTTAAAAAAAATTACATACATAAATAACAATAATAAAAAAAAATATTCTTAAATGTAATTTCCTTTTAGAGAATTTGTGTGATGAAATAATCAGCTGACTTTGCCAGAATCCTGTTTGTATTATTAGAAAATGTAAGAGAAAAAACAACTCGGTTTCTTTTTGCATTTGTTGCATTTTTTTTTTTTTTTTAGATAAAATACTGCCGGTAACACATTTTTGATGGAGTGAGATGCTTGAATTGTGCATTAAAAATATTAAATAAAAACTATAGATTCCTGTTGTATTATTAAGAAGTATAAGAAAAAAAAAATGATGCGCCTCCTATCAGTGCCCATCAGTGCCGCCTCATCAGTGCCCATCAGTGCCGCCTCATCGGTGCCCATCAGTGAAGGAGACAAATTACCTGTTTGCAAAATTTTAAAATAAACTATGATTTTTTTTTTTTTTTTTTTTAATTCAGTCTTTTTTAATCTGTTTAGCAAAAAATAAAAACTCCAGTGGTCATTAAATGCCACTAAAAGAAATCTCTATGTGTGTGAAAAAAAAAATGATAAAAATGTCATCTGGGTGACCGCGCAATTGTCATTCAAAGTGTGACAGCGATGAAAGCTGAAAATTGGCCCGGGCAGGAAGAGGGGAAAGTGCCGGTAGGCAAGGGATTAAACTAGTTGATGGGTAAAGTTGGATGACCCACATCAGCCAATCACAAAGTGACTTTTATTACCCTGGAACTGACAGTCAATACTTTAGATATTTTCGGAAATTCAGAAATAAGAAAGAACATTTGAAATAATAATAAATAACTATTAAATTATAGGTATTGGAATTTCCTTGAAAATTTGGCTGTCAGTGAACTTAAATACAACATTTATTATTGATCATTTAAACGTTATTTATTAGTTATTATTTCAAATGTTCTTTGTCATTTTCGGATTTCCAAATTTCCGAATTACTGCAAATTTCCGAATTTCCGAAGTACCGCAATTGCAGAATTACCGCACATTTCCAAATTTCTTAATTACCGCAATTGCCGAATTACCGCAATTCGAAAAAAACGAAAATTCGGAAATTCTAAATTCTAAATTTGCAAAATTCGGTAAAAACCTAATTCAGACCGAAACGAATTGCAAACGTCTACTCTGCATTCACATCCCGGCCAGTTACATTGTAAATCTGAAGAGATTACGTTTTAATGTTTTACTGAGGTTAGGTTTATTGGGGGGAGGATCTGAAGCAAACGGTTGAGCTGTGTACATAAAATCCACGATAACCGTTACATGCGGGAACCCCGTTTTATGCGGGAGGTCCGTTACATGCGGGAGGTCCGTTACATGTGGGGACGTTCGTTACATGCGGGTGCGGTATCTGTAGAATATCGACAGATGTTGTAAAGAAAAGGTATTATATTTTACACTAGAGGTAATAGAACTTGTACTTTACTCATAATCTACTCACTGTAGAGAGAAGTACTTACCCCTTAGGAAATAGCACCTAAAATACATGTGTCGAGTTGGCAAACGAAGTCTAGGAGGGGGGTTATTTGGATTGGAGTCATTTTGTAATTTTGCATTAGAGAAGTCTAAATGTTACATT
>BLSH010331588.1:168237-178571 GCA_018402905.1 Glandirana rugosa | reverse complement strand
CGGCGTTATGAGAGTGTGATTGTGGTGGTTGGGGGGAAGGGGGACACGCACGTTAGGTACCGGAATGGAATAACGATTAGTTAAAGACCTCTCTATGGCGCGATAACATATAAAGTTTCATTTAGAAATCAACGACGTTAATTAATCCTGTGGTGGGTCTATTTTCAATATCTTTTCTTTTTTTGACGCATAGGTTAGGGACTTATACTAACTATTTCACGTTGACGAACTTTTTAGTACATATATGTTGGTTATTCTATATTTAATATTTGTATTGTTTGAGCGTGAGTCTACCATATCTTGGGGAGTTAATAACGTGTTTATAATGTTTTGACATGGTCTATGGACGACCTCTACGAGTGTGTATGAGAGTGCCCTGAGCTTCTGAGCATCTCCAGCAGGTATCTGGTACAGTTTTGTAATATTTGTGCAATAATTGAGGGGTTCTATACCATCTGAGTGCGAGTTTGTTATGTTTATAATTTATATCTTATTGGTTGTATATACATGATTTTTCAAGCAGTTGCACTTTATCAATCATATTCAGGGATTGGATACGCAGTTTTTTTCTTTTCTATAACTTTTATCTGGGTGGTGTCCTAATTAATTGCAGCAACTAAAGATTTACTTTGAAATATACAATAGCGCGGTATCTCTCCAGAAATTGATTAGCAATAAGGTAAGGCCATGGATTGCACGCACAGGGGGAAGGGGGGTTGGTGGTGTTAGTGTGAGAGTATTGCGGCCTATCGAGGGGGGAGTGTGTAGTGCGAGTGGATCGATAGAGAGATGCGGGGGAGCCATGTCTGCTTGCGGCACCCCCAAAATTTTGACCACCAGCCGCCACTGCCTGAATGTCCACCTGCATCCCAGGATCTCCAACCCCAGCTGCAAGTTCTCCTGCCAACACCTGCTGGCACTCCTGTTTCTCCTGTCTCTCAGTACCCTCTGTTCCACTCTCAGTGGGGCCAGGGCTGGAGATATAAGAGAGGCCAACCTTGTCATATCAGTCTCCTATCAGGTACGGGACATTAACTACAAATTGGCAGTGTACATTATATTACAAATATGGTTTTCTGTGTAATTTGTAAACATCATGTTTACCCCCACCCCCCCCTACTTATACCGTACATTTGATATGTAATTGACATATATTATATTACCCTGTTGTTAAACATATATTGCAGATAGAACTACTGCTTTTGCCTAAGAATCCTCACATCTAGCTGTGTATATATAAATACTCTTACAGTGACTAAAGTGTATTCACATATATACAATTAAAGGATACGGTCACATTTTTATTAAATTTCCAAAAAGGCCCTAACTGAATGAGGACAAAATATTAGCATTGGTAAAACGGAAACATTTAAGGCTGAAAAGCATTGCAATCACCTTTAGTGTACCATGAATGCAATGCTGCGGCTTCTGCAGTCTCTACTTCTAAGCTGAAGAACGGACTTTCAGTTAAAAAAGTTCAGGAAGGACTGGCTTGACTACAAATGATGTGACAACTAGGGATGGGCCGAACGTACCCCTGTTCAGTTTGCACCAGAACTTTGAACACCATGAAAGTTCGGACCCAGATAACGAACCCCATTAAAGTCAATGGGACCTGAAAGTCAAAAATTGAAAGTGCCCATTTTGAAGGTGTATATGCAAGTAATTGGGCATACAATGGTTATAGGGGTCCGGGTCCTGCCCCGAGGGACATGTATCAATGAAAAAAAGTTTATGAAAAACGTCATTTTTAAATGAGCAGTGATTTTTTTATTTTTAACCACTTGCCGACCGCCAACCGCAGGTTGACGGCGACAAGGTGGTTCGTTATCGCAAATCGCCGTCATACGACGGCGGCTGCGATAACGCGCACTGTGAGCGCGCGCGCGCCGCCGGAGGCGCGCCCGCGCGCTCACTGTGTACGGGGAGGGCCAGGGAGCGGGTGCGGCGGCTTCGATTGCCGCCGGCTACCCGCGATGGCCCCCCCGGAGCGAATGAGCGGAGGTCCGTGTATGTAAACACGGACCTCCGCTCTGTGTGAGGGGGAAGGGCTGTGATCACAGCCTTCATTTACGTGAAGGCTGTGATAACTCCCCTTCCCCAGCTAGGGCAGTCCCCCATACAGTTAGAACACGCCCAGGGAACATAGTTAACCCTTAGCGCGCCCCCTGCAGGTTAACCCCTTCACTGCCAATGGCATTTACACAGTAATCAGTGCATTTTTATAGCACTGATCGCTGTATAAATGCCAATGGTCCCAAAAAAGTGTCAAAATGGTCCGACATGTCCGCTGAAATATCGCAGTACCGCTAAAAATCGCATATCGCCGCCATTTTTAGTAAAAAATTAAAAAAAAATAAAAACCCCAAAAATGAATTCTCATCATCCGTAAACGCGGCCACTTTTGCGCAAACCAATCAATAAACGCCGATTGCGATTTTTTTTATCGCAAATATGAGGAAGAATATAAATCGGCCAAAAACGGTGAAAAAAAATGTTTTTTTATATTTTTTTTTTGGATTTGTATTTTAGCAAAAAGTAAGAAATTTGGGTTTTTTTGCAAAATTGTCGCTCTTCTTTTGTTTATAGCGGCGATCAGAAATGACGCAGAGGTGATCAAATACCACCAAAAGAAAGCTCTGTTTGTGGGAAAAAAAGGACGCAAATTTCGTTTGGGTACAACGTCACACGACCGCGCAATTTTCAGTTAAAGCGACGCAGCGCCGAATCGCAAAAAGGGCTCCGGTCCTAAAGCTGGAAATCCTTCCGGGGCTGAAGTGGTTAAAGTGAAAGCATACAAATGAAAAATTCCTTCCAATATAGTGCCTGGGGGGTCCCTTTAGTCTACCTGTAAAGTGGCAGATCTGTACCATGTCTAGAATCTGCTGCAGCAATAATTGCATTTATAAAGCCCCCAAAAAATGACATTTTCCCTGCAAGTTGCCTTTATTTTGCTCAGCAACAGCTGGGGAGCCAGTGTGTATGATGGGGCCACAATGTAGTGCACAGGGAACACGATTAGAGATTTTTTGGATAAATTCTGGTGTCACTTTGACTTTGGATAGAAGTAATGGGTGCGGAAAAATTGGGCTTTGGCTGTCAGCGGTGCCTTCACACCATAACCCTATAGAGGGGCTCTTCATGAAGGCAAGAATTGGCCTTTCTGTAAAAAAAATTGCAATGATATGCAGCTGTCAAACAGGTGCAGACAAATTGGTCTTTCGGTGTCAGTGGCGCCTTCCCACCGTAACCCTTTAGAGAAGAATTGGTCTTGCTGTAAACAATTGCTGTCATCCTCAACCTCAGAACCAACATCTGAATCCAGTAATGGCTGGGCATCATCAAGGAGCAAGTGGCTCACGCGGTGGTCAAATAACTCAGCTGACTCCTCCTCCATGGCTGATGTTGGGGCTATGGCAGGAATAGATGTGGACAAGGAGGCAGTTTTATCCACTCTGGCAACTGCAGGGGATTGCACACTTGTCTCCGCTTGCGTGACAGAGGATGATGAGGGTGAGGAAGGTTTAGTAAGCCAGTCCACCACCTCCTCTGCATGCTGTGGCTGGAAAGCACAGGCAGACTCACTAAACAGAGGAAATAATGCCCTGCCTGAGGACTGACCACCATGTCCACCTTTGCCTGTTGACACATTTGTTGCTGGCCCCCTTACAGTGCCAAGGGAATGTCTGCCTCTCCTTGTTGTCCCCCCAGACATTATTAGGAGGGAGGGGGCGGTGTTTATTAGAAAATGTAAAGAAGAAGTGGTAATCTGCACATAGATGCACTTTAATCAATGTAAAGTGGTGTTTGGTGCACTTTAATTTGAATACTCACATTACACAGACACAATCCACGGATACACTATAATATACTGCAATACAATGCATCAAATGTACAGTGACACGCAGAACTATATGGTGTTAAACTTGCAGTAGCACACACACAGACATAAATGGCATTAAACTTGCAGTAGCGCACACAGAAGTAAATGGCATTAAACTTGCAGTAATGCACAAAACTATATGGCGTTAAACTGGCAGTAACGCACACAAAACTATATGGCGTTAAACTGGCAGTAACGCACACAGAAGTAAATGTTGTTAAACTTGCAGTAACGCACAAAACTATATGGCGTTAAACTGGCAGTAACGCACACAGAAGTAAATGGTGTTAAACTGGCAGTGACGCACACAGAAGTAAATGGCGTTAAACTGGCAGTAACGCACACAGAACTATATGTCGTTAAACTTGCAGTAATGCACAAAACTATATGGCGTTAAACTGGTAGTAACGCACACAGAACTATATGGCGTTAAACTGGCAGTAACACACCCAGAAATATATGGCGTTAAACTTGCAGTAACGCACAAAACTATATGGCGTTAAACTGGCAGTAAAGCGCACAGAAGTGAATGGCGTTAAACTGGCAATAACGCATACAGAAGTAAATGGCGTTAAAATGGCAGTAACGCAAACGGAAGTAAATGGCATTAAACTTGTTGTAACACAATCAAATAGACAGTGTTCAACTGTTACTACACTGATGCTATCTGAACTGTCCCTACTCTAGCTATATACTAATTTAAAGATTAGTGGCACGGTCTCACTACACTATACTGAAACTATCTGAGCTATCCCTCCTCTACATATACACTAATGTATGTATGAATGACAGAGTCTCACAACACTACAGTGAAACTATCTGAGCTGTCCCTACTCTAGCTGCACACTATGCAAACCTGAATGGTGTTCCTCCTCACTAAACTCACACTATCCCTAGACTGACACTAAACTAATATTCTACACTGACAATTGAAACACAATAGCACAGTCTAGCACACTAGCTAACTAATAGCACTGAACAGAGCGCTGTTCTATCTCTGTCCAGCCGAAATCACACTGAAAATGGCTGCCATTGAAAGAATACTTTTATACTGTGGGTGAGAATGAGCCATGATTGGATAAAGGCATGAGGACAGTGTCCAATTATGACTCTGACAGTGCTCTGTGCCCTGATTGGCTGAAGCTTTCACTGCTTCAGCCAATCAGGGCTTGCAATGCACTATTCAGTGCCGCAATGCATTTTGGTCGGCTTGGGCGGCCGAACAAACGTTCGAATGACCCATATGTTCAGCTGTTTGCCGAACGACCAAACAATGAAAGTTCGGCCCAAACTTATGCTCGGGTTGAACCGTTCGCCCAACCCTAGTAACGACAGTATGCTGCTACATTCAGCTATCCTTCAGAACCCTGACACTTACAGCTAAACGTTTTCAATGAGAACGCTTTCTGGAACTCTCACAGCCGATGCGGGAATCCTCTCACTCCCTCCACACAGCACACAAGAGAAAGCTGCCAGACATTATTACAGCTTCACACAGTCATTCATTAGTCAAGTGGCTCCAGAATAATTCATGCTGTAGTCCATGTCTTTTACAGCTGATCAGGTGAGTAGACAGTTGAGGAGACTTAAGGCAGGCTTAATGAGCAGGCCCTGATGGAGTTAGTGCCAAGATGCTTAGGGCATGTGCATACCAGCTAGGGAGTGTTCTTCAATGGGTCTTTATCTTGAGCCTGAGCCTACAAAAGGTTCATGAGTTGTGGAAGGCGCCCTGTCTTGCCCCTGTGCCAAAGATACCACATCATTGTGGCTTCAAGGATTATAGACCAGTTTCTTTAACCTCCCACATCATGAAGACCTTGGAGAGACTTGTTTTATATCAGTTTAGCAAATTCTTAGACCCTTTGCAGTTTGCATACCAGCCAAGACTGGGGGATGAGGATGCTATCATTTTCATGTTAAATTGCGTGTATGCCCACCTGGATAAGTCAGCAAACACTGTGAGGGTCATGTTTTTTTACTTTTTCAGTGTTTTTTAAACTATCAGGCCGGATCTTTTGGGCGAGAAGCTAGAAGCTATACAGGTTGATGATTCCCTTGAGTCATGGATTGTAGACTACCTGACAGGAAGACCGCAGTATGTGTGTTCACAAGACTGTGTGTCAGATAGGATGATCAGCAATACTGGGGTTCCACAGGGGACAGTTCTCTCTCCCTTTATTTTTACTGTCTACACCACTGATTTCAGCTACCAGACAGAGTTTTGCCATCTTCAGAAGTTTTCTGATGACTCTGTGGGATGTATCAGGGATGGGGAAGAGACTGATTATGGGACTGCGATGGAGATCTTTGTCACATGGTGTGAGGATAATCATCTGTATCTAAATGTAACAAAGACAAAGGAGCTGGTTGTGGATTTCAGAAAGAAGAAGCCACCAGTGACCCCAATCTCCATCCAAGGAGTGGATGTGAAGGTAGTAGAGAGTTACAAGTATCTGAGGGTGCACATGGATAATAAACTGGACTGGATCAAGAACACCGAGGTGCTCTATAGGAAGGGCCAGAGTGTTCTCCACCTTTGGAGGAGACTGAGGTCCTTTAACATCTGCCGGACGATTCTGAAGATGTTTTACCCCCTACCCATTCACATGGGGGGGGGTGGGATCTGGGGACCCTCTTGTTAAAGGGAGCTTCCAGATTGCAATAAGCCCCCCCACCTGCAGACCCCCACAACCACCCACCAGTATTGTAGGGAAGAGGCTCTTGTCCCCATAAACAGAGGGACAAGGTGGGTTGGGGAGAGCGGAACCCCCCTGCCCAAAAGCACTTCTCTATGTTGAGTGCATGTGGCTTGGTTTGGTCCGGGGGGGGGTCAGGGTGCTCGCTCGTCCCCCCCTTTCCTGGCCTGCCAGGCTGCATGCTTGGATAAGGGTCCAGTATGGATTTTGGAGGGGAACCCCGCCATTTTTTTAAACTACTTCCATTCTGGGCCTCTTCTGGCACTTTTTTTTTATTTTTAATAATCAGTATTTTTTTTTTGCTAGAAAATTACTTAGAACCCCCAATGTTATGTGTATTTTTTTAAGCAGAGACCCTAGAGAATAAATTGGTGGGATTTGCAATTTTTTTATTTCATACGGTATTCACGTAGCGTTTTTTCGAACACAATTATTTATGAATTTTAATGCAAAAAAAACCACAATACATAACCCCATTTTTTTGGTAAAATATAAAAAGGTGAAGTTACACTGAGTAAATAGATATCAAACATGTCACACTTTAAAATTGCGCGCGCTCGTGCAGTGGCGACAAACGTCATGAATTTTACTATCCATCGGCAATGCTTTAAAAGCCTTTACAGGTTATCACTTTAGATGTACTGAGGAAGTCTGGTGCTAGAACCACTGCCCATGATCTGACGTTCGCGTTGATACCTCACATGTGTGAGACAACCTTTTTTTTTTTTGTTTGGATAAAAGTGTGCATTCAACTTTTTTAATTTTTTCATTATTTATTTATTTATTTAATTGTATTTATTTTTACACCATTGATTTTTTTTTATCACTTTTATTGTTGTCACAAGGAATGTAAACAACCTTGTGGCAGCAATAGGCCTGCAACAGGCAGTGGCGGCCACCCCATTAGGGGTGCAGGCCCCCCTAATCCATGCGCCCGGCCCCTAATCTACATGCGGGGCGCTGGATGCATGGATTCCAATGTTTTTTTTTATTTCTGAAGCACATGATTAGAGCCTGAGACTCTAATTGGCTTAAAAAAAATCACTGCTCCCTGAACCCACCCAGTTGTGTGACCATAGCGAATTAATATTTTCTATTGTCTT
This sequence comes from Glandirana rugosa, assembly GCA_018402905.1. Taxonomy (NCBI): domain Eukaryota; kingdom Metazoa; phylum Chordata; class Amphibia; order Anura; family Ranidae; genus Glandirana; species Glandirana rugosa. The sequence continues at coordinate 170,889 of BLSH010331588.1, read as the reverse complement.
CCTGCTTCTCCTCCCGGCAAATCGGGAAACCCGCTTGCTGATTGGGCGGGAGGAGAAGCAACTGTATTGGGCCACAGAGGAGGAGGAGACACAGGGGGAAGCTGAAGCTGCCTGTTGACCTAAATGGGGTAAGTGCGGGGCTGGTGGGTGGATGGGTGAGCGGCGGGTAGGGGTGGTGTTTGGTTCATCTAATGATGGGGAGGTGGGGGGTTTGACTGACAGACCAACCGACCGATGGAACAGGGGGGCAGCGGGTGTTTTGTTTGCAACCCCACCAAAAAATGGAACACCAGCCACCACTTGTGACACTTAATGGAGAGACCCCAAATCCCTCTGTACTTGAAAGCATTCAAAACACCAAGATCTGTGTTTCTGAATGCTTTTGATTTTCAAAAAGTTCCGCCAATGGTGTCCGAGTAAACCGGAAGTGATGTCATTTCATTGCTTCCGGATTACTATTACAGCCAATCAAAGCCAATCCCAGCTTTGGGGAGGAAGGACCCCCACCGTGCCACCATCCAAACTTGTGTAGAAAAGGATTGAAGGAAGGATTCCTTCAAAAAATGGTAAGACTTTGAGGGCACACCATAGGCCAAATATATAAACAAATATAGCTTTTTGATAAATAGACAGAACTAATACATACATAACATATACCAACACTAACATGAACACCCTATACGGAGCAAGATAAAGCACCCCCCGTATACCAAAGGCTGGAGGTAGAGTTCTACACACACAATAGGTAGAGCAGACTAAAAATGTAGCTTATTTGTGGCAAATGTCAGGAACTCTGCATGTAGCCTCCACATTGGTCTGTCAACGCGTTTCACTTCCTAGAGCTTCCTCAGGACAGAATAGCAGGGTAGGTGCCTACAAGGATACAAACTGATGGATTGTAGATAGGTAAAATAGTGCCTGAAAATAAGCCACCTAACAGGGTTTGATCCCAAGGAAACGAAGTGAAGGACATGTAGGTCCAAGAGCTGTAGGTATCTCAATATGAGGGCGTCTCAAAGGGGTGAGGGTGTCACTTCAAAAATGTGGAATGAATTAGAAAATAAAAAAAAACTAATGAAACTAAACACATATTTCCATCCTGCTGATGAAACACCAAAAAAACGATTGCATTGGTCGAAGCTAAAGTTGTAATAAAGTCACACTTATCCAAGGTCGCATCAAAATCACATCAAACTCCCATCAAGTTGCATGGTAAAGTCACAGCGGAAGCTGCACTATTTTTAAGTTGAAGAAATGTGAATTGTAAAATGTAAACGAAAAAAAAAATATATTAAATATGGCAAAACAACAACAAGTAGAATGCCACTCGGTAAAAGAATAATTACAGTCATACAAATGCACATCCTTAAGATACACACAAATAAGTTTGAATCATTCAGTACCTAAATATGTTAAATAGCCACTCGCCCACTTTTGCCGGTGTTCTGCCAGGGAAATCATCCGCTACCGGACTGTATGCGCTCCTGGAGTTCTGCCGGAAAACCCAACTCGTGTAAATTAGGCTTCTGCAATTCGTTTGTTTTTGCTGAATTTTGCAAAATTCGGCAATTCGGACGAATTCCGAATCTCTAATTACCGAATTTTTCCGAATTTTCGTTTTTCCGATTCGAACATTCGGAAATTTGCGGTAATTTGACAGTTGCGGTAATTTGGAAATTTGCGGTGATTTGGCAGTTGCGGTAATTCGGAAATGTGTGGTAATTCGGCAATTGAGGTCATTCGGAAATTTGTGGTAATTCGGCAATTGCAGTAATTTGGAAATTTGCGGTGATTTGACAGTTGCAGTAATTTGGAAATTTGCGGTGATTTGGCAGTTGCGGTAATTCGGAAATGTGTGGTAATTCGGCAATTGAGGTCATTCGGAAATTTGTGGTAATTCGGCAATTGCTGTAATTTGGAAATTTGCGGTGATTTGGCAGTTGCGGTCATTCGGAAATTTGTGGTAATTCGGAAATTGCGGTAATTCGGAAATGTGCAGTGATTTGGTAATTGCGGTAATTTGGAAATTTGCGGTAATTCGGAAATTCGGGAATAAGAAAACATTTGAAATAATAATAAATGACTATTAAATTATAGGTATGGAAATTTCCTTGAAATTTGGCTGTTAGTGAATTTAAATATGAAATTTATCACTAACAGCCAAATTTTCAAGGAAATTCCAATACCTATAATTTCATAGTTATTTACTGGTTAGTTATTATTAGAGTTGAGCGAACCTCTGGAAGTTCGGGTTCTGCTGGTCCGTCCGAACTTCGGGACAAAGTCCGGGTCCGGGTCCGGACGGAACCCGAACGATCGCACGGACAACGAACCCCATTGAAATCAATGGGGACCCGAACTTTTATGCACAAAAATGGCTGTAACAAAGTCCTGGAAAGCCCTAGAGGGCTGCAAAAGGAAGTAAAATGGGGGTAAGGGTAGGGCAAGTGCCCTACAAAAAAATGGGGCCAGGGAAATAACTGTAAATATTTAAAAAAAAATAAAAACATAAAAAAAGCAAAAATGGAGGTGAATGTGGATCATCTTCAAACTGTGTCTGAAAAGTATTAATTAACGGTAGAAACCATATAACTGTTCTAAAATCATCTTCAAACTAGGGCAAGTGCCCTACAAATAAATGGGGATAGGGAA
>BLSH010331588.1:146266-157461 GCA_018402905.1 Glandirana rugosa | reverse complement strand
AGGGACGGTCACAGTAAATATGTAACTAGTGACGTAAAAATGTCGTGAAAAGTTTCTATTCTGGTCCCCCGTGGTCCTTTATAGTCCCCCATGCTTCTTCTGGTCACCCCCTTCTCAGGTCCCTCACATGCTCCTTCTGCCCCCCCTTCTCAGACCCCCCCTCTGCACCCCTTCTCAGGTCCCCCTGCAACTCTCGCCTCCTCTCTCTCTGGTTAGGTGTGCAGGGTGGGCTGAATACAGACATGATTCAGTTATGCACTGAGACGCTCATCATATATGATCCAGAAGACAGAGGCAGCCACACGCTGTAACATAACGTTCCTCGGCACTCGTTCTCCTGGTCTTATCTTTGAAAAGTGCTGTAAAAATGCAGTGATCAATGTATAAATGACACTGGCAGGGAAGGGGTTAACAGTAGGGGGCGGTCAAGGGGTTAACTGTGTTCCCTCAGTGTGTTCTAACTGTAGGGGGGATGGGCTGGCACAAACATGAGATCGCTGTTCCCGATCACTAGGAACAGAAGATCTCTGTGATGTCACCCGGCAGAATGGGGGTTCGCCTTGTTTACCTGTACCCGGTGATCGCGGTTTGCCAGTGGACATCGAGTCCGTCGGACCCAGGTGTATGCTCCCGTGTCATGCGCACGCCCGCTATCTCCCATGCACGGACCGCCATACGGCTACGGAGATTGGCGCAGGAGAGCCGACCTGCCGCCATATAACGATGGCGGCTGGTCGGCAAGTGGTTAAAGTGGATTTTTTTTACCTTTGTGCATCCTAGATTTTTTTGCCAAACATAGGGATGATTGCCACATATTTTTAAATTTTGTTTTGTCAAATTTTGTAATCCCTATTTTCTATTCACCGTAGTGTAGATTTGCTTTTGTCCACATGATGGCGCTTGATATGTGGTGTCAATCTGGCTTAGATAATTGCCATCAAAATAATATCCACTTTGCACTTGACAGTCCCTTTAGGGGGCGCTTGACAAGCATCTAATGAGTTGACTTTGTCGCGCTGAAGTCGTTTTGCCCTGTAGGGCGTTAATAGGTTTGGAGCCTAAATAGCTCTATCCAATTAGAGGGCAATCCTCCCTATGTAGTTAGGTATATAAGAGATATCAGTGATGGCGTGTGTTCTGTGCCCCTGATGACGTCACGTATGACGAAATGCGTAGGGGGGAGGTGGGAAACATGCTACTGCGAATGCACAAACCAGCCACTGCCATCTTGCTTTTGGGAAAATGCGAGTACACATGGTTTGAATCGCCTGTTTAGCTCCCAGCCATTGTAAGTGCATCTTTTTTATTAAACTTTGCTGCTTTTTACAGATTCACACTATAGAAAGTGTTGCTTTCTTCTTCTACGGTATTATTTGTGTACGGAGTCTCATCGCACACTGAATTTCCGGATTTTCTGTGGTACAACTGTCCTCATGAGTTCCCCAATATTAGATTGGAGGTTTTGCTGAGCATTTAATTAACACAGTTTGACCTTTCCTTAGTGAGGGTCATTGAAATCTGGGACTGTAGTGGTCCTAGCATCTGGAAGTTTGGAAACTTTCTTTGGGATTCACTTCTCTTTCTGTCATATACAAAGGAGATCACCTTGACAGTATTTGGCTCTTTTTGTGGGACTTTTGCAATTTCAATTTATTCTGATGCACTTACAGTATAAATATATAAATTGTGTAAATATTTTCTTCTATCTTTTCATGTGACAACACTGAAGAAATGACACTTTGCTACAATGTAAAGTAGTGAGTGTACAGCTTGTAGAACAGTGTAAATGTTCTGTCCCCTCAACATAACTCAACACACAGCCATTAATGTCTAAACCGCTGGCAACAAAAGTGAGTACACCCCTAAGTGAAAATGTCCAAATTGGGCCCAATTAGCCATTTCCTTCCCCAGTGTCATGTGACTCGTTAATGTTACAAGGTCTCAGGTGTGAATGGGGAGCAGGATGTGTTAAATTTGGTGTTATCGCTCTCACTCTCTCATGCTGGTCACTGGAAGTTCAACATGGCACCTCATGGCAAAGATCTCTCTGAGGATCTGAAAAAAATAATTGTTGCTCTACATAAAGATGGTATAGGCTATAAGAAGATTGCCAAGACCCTGAAACTGAGCTGAAGCATGGTGGCCAAGACCATACAGCGGTATAACAGGAGAGGCTCCACTCAGAACAGGCATTGCCATGGCCAACCAAAGAAGTTGAGTGCACGTGCTCAGCATCATATCCAGAGGTTGTCTTTGGGAAATAGACGTATGAGTGCTGCCAGCATTGCTGCAGAGGTTGAAGGGGTGGGGGGTCAGCCTGTCAGTGCTTAGACCATACGCTGCACACTGCATCAAATTGGTCTGCATGGCTGTCGCTCCATAAGGAAGCCTCTTCTAAAGATGATGAACAAGAAAGCCTGCAAACAGTTTGCTGAAGACAAGCAGACTAAGGACATGGATTACTGGAACCATGCCCTGTGGTCTGATGAGATTAAGATAAACTTATTTGGTTCAGATGGTGTCAAGCGTGTGTAACAGCACCCAGGTGAGGAGTACAAAGACAAGTGTGTCTTGCCTACAGTCAACCATGGTGGTGGGAGTGTCCTGGTCTGGGGCTGCATGAGTGCTGCCAGCACTGGGGAGCTACAGATCAGTGAGGGAACCATGAATGTCAACATGTACTGTGACCTACTGAAGCAGAGCATGACCCCCTACCTTCAGAGGCTGGGCCGCAGGGCAGTATTCCAACATGATAACAACCCCAAACACCTCCAAGACAACCACTGCCTTGCTAAAGAAGCTGAGGGTAAAGGTGATGGACTGGCCAAGCGTCTCCAGACCTAAACCCTATTGAGCATCTGGGGGGCCTCCTCAAATGGAAGGTGGAGGAGCACAAGGTCATCGACCAGCTCCGTGATGTCGTCAAGAGGAAGAGGACTCCAGTGGCAACCTGTGAAGCTCTGGTGAACTCCATGTCCAAGAGGGTTAAGGCAGTGCTGGAAAATAATGGTGGCCACGCAAAATACTGACACTTTGGGACCAATTTGGACATTTTCACTTAGGGGTGTACTGACTTTTGTTGCCAGCGGTTTAGACATTAATGGCTTTGTGTTGAGTTATTTTGAGGGGACAGTAAATTTACACTGTTATACAAGCTGTACACTCACTACTTTACATTGTAGCAAAGTGTCATTTCTTCCAGGGCTGTCTTTAATGCAGGGCAAATGGGGCCCAGGGCCCTGTCATAGTTGGGGGGCCCTGGCTGCCCGCGCTCTTGAGCCCTGTGCTGCCAGCCGGAGTTCGGCCACCTCCGGCGGTACTTGTCTGTTTGCCTATAACTTGTATATGCAGAAGCGCTGCTTCCGTAATTACAATTGACCCACCTCACTCTGCACCCACCCCACCCTGCCCCCACCTCACACTGCACCCACCTCACCATGCACCCACCTCACTCTGCACCAACCTCACTCTGCACCCACCTCACCATGCACCCACCTCCCTCTGCACCCACCCCACCATGCACCCACCTCACTCTGCACCCACCTCACCATGCACCCACCTCACTCTGCACCCACCTCACTCTGCACCCACCTCACCCTGCACCCACCTCACCCTGCACACACCTCACTCTGCACACACCTCACTGCACCCCCCTCACACTGCACCCTGCACCTACCTCACCCTGCACCTTGCACCTACCTCACCCTGCACCTACCTCACCCCTGCACTTTGTACCTACCTCATCCTGCACTCTGCACCTACCTCACCCCTGCATTCTGTACACAGCACACCCCTGAACCCTGCACTTAGCGCACCCCTAAGCCTTGCATGTAGTGCACCCCTCAACTATGCACTCTGTACATAGCGCACACCTGCACTCTGTACCTAGCGTACCCCTGAACCCTGCACTCTGCACATAGTGCACCCCTCAACTATACACTCTGTAATGATGTACAGTAACCTCTAGCAACCAATCAGTAAACAATAATGATTTGCAGTAATCTCTAGAAACCAATTAGTGAGCGGTAAAGACGTGCAGTAACCTCTACAACCAATCAGCAAGCAGAAATGATGTGCTGTAACCTCTAGCAACTAATCAGTGAGTGGTATTGATATGCTGTAACTTCTGGCAAACAATCATTGCTGCCTGATCTGCTGCAGTAAACTCATTATGCTGCTAATTACTGTATGTCACAGAGCGGGGACGGGGGGGGGGGGCAAGAAAATGTTTGCCCTGGGCCCAGTCAACATTAAAGATGGCCCTGATTTCTTCAGTGTTGTCACATGAAAAGATAGAATAAAATATTTACACAAATGTGAGGGGTGTACTCAGTTTTGTGAGATACTGCATGTCCACTCAGAACGGGGTAGATCCCACCTGGCCATTTATGTACATTAGTGGGGTGGGAGGTGGATATTATAAACATATATATTCATCAGTCACTTCCCTCAAGGTGCTTACAGTCTATGGTCTCTACTTCACATTCATACATACACATAGTAGGGCCAATTTAGACAGGAGCCAATTAACCTACCAGCATGTCCACCTCTGAATGGTTCAGAAGAAAGTGAAGGTTTGGGAGTGGCCTAGTCATAGTCCAGACTTAAATCTTCTTTATATGCTGTGGCATAGCCTTCAACAAGCCGTTCATGCTGGAAAACTCTCCAATGTGGCGGAGTTAAAGCAATTCTGCAAAGAAGAGCGGACCTAAATTCATTGGCAGTTATCACAAACGCTTGATTGCCGTTGTTGCCTCCAAGGGTGGCCCAACCAGTTATTAGGTTTAAGGGGCACTTACTTTTTCACATAGGGCCAGGCAGGTTTGGACAGCTTTTTTTCCCCTTAATGAATTAAATCATTATTTAAAAACTGCATTTTGTATTTACTCGGGTTATATAGGTTTAACTGTTTGCCGACCAGCCGCCGCAGTTGTACTGCGGCAGTTTGGCTCGGCTGCGCAAACCACCGTCATTGTACGTCGGCCCTGCTCCATGAGGTCTGGCCGACTCGATGTCCACCGGCTACCGCGATCGCCTGTTACAGGGGCAGTACGGGGACCCGCCAATGCAAACATGGCAGATCCCCGTTCTGTCGGGGGACATGACACACATCTACTGTTCCCTGTGATCAGTTAGATCTGTCATGCCCCTGCCAGCCCAGCCACCCTACAGTTAGAACACAGTGAGGGAACACAGTTTACCCCTTGATCGCCCCCCCTAGTGTTTAACCCCTTCCATGCCAGTGACATTTATGCAGTAATCAGTGGCTGTTTAAAGCACTGATCGCTGTATAAATGTCAATGGTCCCAAAAAAGTGTCAAAAGTGTCCGATCTGTCCGCCGCAATATCACAGTCCTGATAAAAATTGCTGATCGCCGCCATTACTAGTAAAAAAAATAAATAAAAATGCCCTAAATCTATTCCCTATTATGTAAACGCGATAACTTTTGCGCAAACCAATCAATATACGCCTATTGCAATTTTTTTTTACCAAAAATATGTAGAAGAATATATATCGGCCTAAACTGTGGAATAATTTTGCTTTTTTATATTTTTTTCGATATTTATTATAGCAAAAAGTAAAAAAAAAATATTTTATTTTCTAAATTGTCACTCTTTGTTTGTTTATACCGCATTGAAATCCGCAGAGGGGATCAAATACCACCAAAATAAATCTCTATTTGTGGGAGAAAAAGGACGTCAATTTTGTTTGGGTGCAATGTCGCACGACCGCGCAATTGTCGGTTTAAGCGACGCAGTGCCGAAACGCAAAAAGGGCTCTGGTCAGGAAGGGGGCAAATCCTTCCGGGGCTGAAGTAGTTAATATTAACATTTTTTTGGTGATCAGAATCATTTAAGTGTGACAAATAAAAAAAAAAAAAAACATGAAAGGGCAAATATTTTTTCACAGCATTATAAAGTTTATTATACAAAGATTAAAACGAACCACACAGCTCCATTACAAAAAAAAACCCCAAAAAAAAAAACACATAATATGAAATCAGTATCACATGATTGTCATATGAATACCCATCAATCCACGAAAGGGGACCCATAAAAGTCACTAATACATTAATAGAACTCCAACGTGTTTCAACACCAGTCATCTTCCTCAGGAGGTTGATGAGGTATTTTTTTTTACAAAAGAACATTATAGTAAACAAAAAATACAAACACATATATACACTATATTACTAAAAGTATTGGGACGCCTGCCTTTACATGCACATGAACTTTAATGGCATCCCAGACTTAGTCCGTAGGGTTCAATATTGAGTTGGTCCACCCTTTGCAGCTATAACATCTTCAACTCTTCTGGGAAGGCTGTCCACAAGGTTTAGGAGTGTCTATGGGAAGGTTTGACCATTCTTCCAGAAGTGCATTGGTAAGGTCAGGCCCTGATGTTGGATGAGAAGGCCTGACTCTACTTCATCCCAAAGGTGTTCTATCGGGTTGAGGTCGGGACTAAAAGTATTGCCTTAACTTCTAATCGAAGAAAAAAAAATCAAAATGATAAGAAGGGAAAAAGAAATATTTAATTTGAATAATTTCCCCATGTATAAAATAACTTATTGATCAAAGATTTATAAACATCGTTTTGACCTGCCTTGTTAATGTTTCTTCTTACAGTTCATCAAGTCTGAACACACCTGCCTCAACTTGGAGTTCCCTGTGATGAGTACGATGGATTGCAGGGTGGGAAAGAATAAAATGAGCATAAAACACATCCAGTACAATTGATTGGTCTGTGAGAGGATCCCAAGGCCCAGCTCCACCACATAGAAAATGAGATAAATCACGAGAAGCAATGACATGGTTCTAGCAGCCACTTGATGGACTTTCAGGCTCGACCCACGAGAATCCTCCATGTTCTGCTTCATGTGACGGGCGTGCAAAGAGAGCGAAGCGATGATGCGACCGGTGGTGGCCGTGACGATCAAAAACGGCACAAAGCAGTTTATGAATAACGAAATGTAATTGTAAAAACTGTTGGTTTGATATCCGATAACTAAGGCATTAAGCTCCGAAGATGTGACATTTTCGGCAAACAATTTTGTAGTTGTCCAGAAAGAAGGAAGAACGCTGGCGAAGGACATAACTTGAGACATGAATATCAGCCAAGGGACCAGCAGTTCAACCTTGGTCTTCATCCACCCAAAGCAGCCGCCTTGGAAGTTGATGATTTTCAAAAAAAAGAACAAGCACAGCCAGGAGGAAAGCCAGGAACTAGAAAAGATGGCGTAGGTCATCAAACCGTACAAGATGTAATAAATGTAGTCCACAAGCATGAGCCTTGGAAAAAAGAAAGCGCACGTGGTGCTGGCAGTATTTGCAAAAGAAAAGCATGTGTTTGAAAGGGCGAGAGAGACCACCAGCTTATCGCTGGAGTTCAGGCTTTGGCCTTTCAGCCAGTCTCGGAGGTTGACTAGTACAATGAAGGCATTGGTCAAAGTCCCTATAGCAATCTCGACCATAAGGATGGCAAAATAGTCATAGGGGAGCAAACCAAGAAATACTGAAGCCATTGCAGGCAAAGAAGGTGAACAATCCTTCCACCCACAACAACTTCCTGATGTTGAGAAGTCCTATTTATCCATTTGCCGAAAAAGTGACCTCTTACAATCTTCAGGCATCTTTCAGGTAGGTAGGACAAGACTGGAGAGGTATGGAAGAATTTATAGGCAATTTTGTTTAACTTTAATCTACCTGATGACGTCAGTGGGTGGATTGTTGGATTATTCTTTGATCCTTAGGTTAATAAGGATGCAAATACTGAAATGTTCTTTGGCTGGAAGCTCCATCGGCATTTACATTGAAGTCGTTTTAGGCTTTTCAAAGTAATTCCAACACGAAACTAAAAAAAAAAAGCCTAAAAAACCTGAAGAGACTAAAATACCATGAGTGTAAATGCAAATATAACTGGCTTGACACGATTTGCATCCAACTTAACCTAAGGCTCAAGGAATGATCCCACCGTCCACCCAATGATGTCATGGAGTAGATTAGAGTGAAACGCCATTATCTATGGCACAAAGGTCAACTAATCTTGCAATTGCTGTCTACAAGGAGTCGTAAAAAGACTTTATAAGGTGAAGGGGCCTTAAATGGACCAAAGCTAGAGAGGGGCCACCACTTTGCAGAGAATACCCAATAGTCTGGATGGCTTGATTGGATAACTGAAGTCACCTTACTTCATTCAATAAGCTAAGTGAAAATTTCCTATTCAAAGTTCACCTCTCACGGAGAAATTTCTCCTAGCTTATCGAATGAGGTGAGGTTGTGCTGATCCAATTATATGCAAGGAAAAATCTTTCTTTTTACATTTTCCTCACACGTGATTGGATATTCTATGCAAAGCAACACCCCCTCCTTTCCTTCCCAGCTGGTTTTGGTCCATTTTAGCTCCTTCTCCCTTTAACCTCACTTGTTATTATTTTTTTTATAGACGGTTAGTACAAGAAGACTAGTTGGACTTTTTGCTATAGATAATGTTGTTTCACTCCGATCTCCTCCATGACCTCATTGGGAGGATTGTGGGATTATGCTTTGATCCTCGGGCTAAAATCGATGCAAATTTTGAAATGTTCTCTGACTGCCAGCTCCATTTGCATTTACGTTGAAGATATTCCAGGCTTCGCAGTGTAATCCACACACGAGACTGATGTAGGATCATTGGAAGGACTCGTGGTACAGATTTATTGCTGTAATGAGCTGATATTAGAGTTTGGGGCTTATTAGCCATTTCCACTCTCACCACCACAACAGTGTCATTTATATATAGATAAAGTGTCTCACAAAAGTGAGTACACCCCTAAGTGAAAATGTCAAAATTGGGCCCAAAGTGTCAATATTTTGTGTGTTCACCATTATTTTCCAGCACTGCCTTAACCATCTTGGGCATGGAGTTCACCAGAGCTTCACAGGTTGCCACTGGAGTCCTCTTCCACTCCTCCATGATGACATCACAGAGCTTCACAGGTTGCCACTGGAGTCCTCTTCCCCTCCTCCATGTCGACATCACAGAGCTGGTGAATGTTATAGACCTTGCGCTCCTTCACCTTCCATTTGAGGATGCCCCACAGATGCTCAATAGGGTTTAGGTCTGGAGACATGCTTGGCCAGCCCATCACCTTTACCCTCAGCTTCTTTAGCAAGGCAGTGGTCATCTTGGAGGTGTTTGGGGTCGTTATGTTGGAATACTGCCCAGCGACCCAGTCTCTGAAGAGAGGGGATCATGCTCTGCTTCAGTAGGTCACAGTACATGTTGGCATTCATGGTTCCCTCAATGAACTGCAGCTCCCCAGTGCCGGCAGCACTCATGCAGCCCCAGGCCATGACACTCCCACCACCATGCTTGACTGTAGGCAAGACACACTTGTCTTTGTACTCCTCACCTGGTTGCTACCACACACCAGTGTTGCCAACCCCCCAAAGTGAAATTTACTGGCAGGACGCCAAAATTTACAAATGGTACCAATTTTATACTGGAAAAAATCATGAAATGTACTGGCAGAGGCACTTTTTTTTACTGGCGCTACAATAAAGTACCTAAAATGGCTGTTTTCAGTGCTAAACAGTGCAAATATCAATATTTAAACTATAAGCATGTCAGTGGTGCTATTAGCAATGTGTTTAAGTTAAACAAAAGTCAAAAAACAACTTACTCCATTTACATGAAGATCAGGTAATGCAACCCAGCCAACACAGAGTTCCCTCATACATCAGAGTCTGCAGGATCCCCCCTTACATTGCAAGGGATCTCTGACATAACGGGGAAAGCTTCAGATCATGATCTAAGGGGAAACTTTAATGTAAGGGGGCTCTGGTGACCACCGTATATCAGAGTCCACTCTAGTGACCTGTGACTAAGAGAGGGTTACTGATCTAAGGGGAACATTTATATCAGTGCCCCCTTACATTTTTGTATTCACTACCCCCTTACATCAGTGACCCCCCTTCCCCCAGACTGGCCTGGCGGTGCTGTCACTGACCTCCTCTCAGGTGCACCATGCAGGCTCCAGCTGGGTGGCTCTTTTTTATCCTATGGTCTCCTCTCCACAGTACACACACGTCAGAATTATCCCATGACCCCCATCCTCATAGTGCTCCACTCTTGACTCCTCTCCAGACTCTCCCTCAGAGACTGCAGACATGATAAAAGAGAGATGGTCAGAGATTGCGGACATGATACAAGAGATGGATAGAGGCTGAGGACATTGTACAGGAGATGGTCAGAGACTGCAATCATGATACAGGAGATGGTCAGAGACTGCAGACATGGTACAGAAGATGGTCAGAAACTGCAGACATAGTACAGGAGATGGTCAGAGACTGCAGACATAGTACAGGAGATGGTAAGAGACTGTAGACATGATACAGGAGATGGTCAGAGACTGCAGACATGGTACAGGAGATGTTAAGAGACTGCAGACATGGTACAGGAGATGATCAGAGACTGCAGACATGATACAGGAGATGGTCAGAGACTGCAGACATGATACAGGAGATGGTCAGAGACTGCAGACATGGTACTGCAGATGGTCAGAGACTGCAGACTAGATACAGGAGATGGTCAGTGACTGCAGACATGATAAAAGAGATGGTACTTCCGGTTCCGGCGCTGTATGGAGAGGAGCTGAGAAGGACGAGCTCCGCTCCCCTGCCACAGAAAGCTGCTCCAGCAACGGCCAAATCCAGGAGGGACACCCCTTCCCAGGCACCCGGTGACCACCAGGACTCAGATGGATCGCTTTGTGGAGCGATCCGCCCCGCGATCGACAGCCGCCACACAAGTCCAGGGAGGAGAGGCGCCGCACGCCGCAGCCATCATGGCCGCCGGCACTCAGGTACCAACATATGCTGCAAAGCTCGCGGCCCCCCCTCCTCAGCCCACAGACACAGGCTCACACATTCCCCAAAACTCTGCCACTGTCAGCACAGCTGATCTATCCTCCCCGGCCAGCATTGCCCAAGCAGTGGTGCAGCTGATTCAACCCATTATAACAGAGGCAGTGGATACAGCCATACACAGGGGATTGGAACAGCTGCATACCAGTCTCCAGCTGCAGGCTAACAGGTTAGACCAGGCAGAAAGCAGGATTTCATCTGTGGAGGATGACACCACAGCACTCACTGCTGCTGTAGCCAGACTGAACACCATCCAAAAAGAAATGCAGGAAAAGGTCATTGACCTA
>BLSH010331588.1:120862-135359 GCA_018402905.1 Glandirana rugosa | reverse complement strand
ACCCGGCCTGTACTACATACAGGAAATTGTAGGCGTCCTTCACTGCCGTCTCGGCCCCGTTGAAGGCCTTGCGGCTCCTCGGGTGTGCTTATTAAAGATGTTTTCTTTAACGGTCCCGTTGATGGCACTGGAGCCGATCACTATGAGAGATATACCACATGGGTAACTAACGAAAAGAAACCCCAACCGTAGCCCAAAAAGGGGGAGGGGGTGGGAAATGGGTAAAGGACATTCTACTGCAAGGTTGTCCCAACAGATTGCTGAAGCAAAGAAAAAAGCCCATTACCTGCAAGTGGTGGCCTCACGTTCTGACCAGGTTAGAAGAAAATCTTCATACACCTTACCTTGCCTTTTACTGCTCTTTAAATACTTCTGTTTTTGACATTGTAGCCACAAAAACAGCTGATATGTATCAGCTGGCCGCTAATGGCGGCCCTCGTGTGGGCTCCTCGGCGTTCCGGAAGTTGCCCCGGCTCTGCCGTCACTTCCTGCGGATGTTAAAGGACATACATCATGTCCGGCCCATTTCGTGACTGCGCACGCGCGTCACTGGAAAAGAGCCGTCCCGGAAGTTGCCCCGGCAATGCCGTCACTTCCTTCGGATGGTCAGGGACATACAACATGTCCGGCCCAATTGTGTGGCTGCGCATGCGCGTCACTGAAAAGGAGCCGTGCGGAAGGGATCCGGGATGCCGCCGGCCTGGATTGGCTCAAATGGAAGATCCTAATTGGATCACCAAGGGAGACTATAGGAGGAATCTATTTCCTCCTTTTCCAGGCCGGGAAGTTTCCAAATGGTAGAGTTACGTCGCGGGTGCTCAGGCAAAGGACTCATGCTGTCGATGCAGCCTCATACATACGTGTATCAAATTCTGAAATATACAAAACAGAAAACTGATAATAAGAATTGTATTCACTTTTTAAGGGTTATTAACAAATTAACAATAGTTCAAAATTGTATAACACAAATTGGATGTATAACCTCAGGGGGGAGGAATTTTGCACCAAAATATTCATCTCGACCACCTGAGGGAGAGCTATAAAATGGAATGTTTTTTGCCCAGGACATGTGTTAATGAGTTTTTCCAGATGCAAATCCCTTCAAAAAGGGAGCATATGAGATGGCTTCATTCAGGCCTGGCGACACCGTCGCCTGTAGTCTGAAGATCCATCTCTGTTCTCGTTGGAGCAGTATTTTATTCCAGTCTCCTCCTCGATCGGGAGGATGGACCCGATCAAGGACTGTAAACTGGGCCTTGGGCATGTGGTAATTGTGTTGCACCACCACATGACGCCCGATTGGAAGATAATGGTTCCCAATTTCCATGCTGTAAATGTGTTTGGCTATTCTTTTGGGAAATTCTTGTTTTGTTTTTCCCACATAATATGCCCCACATTCACAAGTCATAAGGTACACGACACCTTTAGTCTGACAGTTGGCAAAATGCTTGGCATGGAAAATCCTTCCATTTGGAAGCACTGTGGTTTTGCCCTTTTTAATTCGTGGGCATTGAGTACAATGCCCACAAGGATAGGTACCGAAAGCCGGGCAGTGTGATTTTTGAAGTACACCTTTGAATTCACTATGTACTAATCTGTCCTTGATAGACATTGCCCTCCTATAACATTGGTCTATTCTGACTGACGACCCCAATTTACAAAGATTTTTACCATCAACTCCCTCCATTACCTATAGGAGGGCAATGTCTATCAAGGACAGATTAGTACATAGCGAATTCAAAGGTGTACTTCAAAAATTTTTAGTGGCTACAATGTCAAAAACAGAAGTATTTAAAGAGCAGTAAAAGGCAAGGTAAGGTGTATGAAGATTTTCTTCTAACCTGGTCAGAACGTGAGGCCACCACTTGCAGGTAATGGGCTTTTTTCTTTGCTTCAGCAATCTGTTGGGACAACCTTGCAGTAGAATGTCCTTTACCCATTTCCCACCCCCTCCCCCTTTTTGGGCTACGGTTGGGGTTTCTTTTCGTTAGTTACCCATGTGGTATATCTCTCATAGTGATCGGCTCCAGTGCCATCAACGGGACCGTTAAAGAAAACATCTTTAATACTGTAAACCTCCCAACCAATAGTGAGTATGGGGTCTTTCTATTTAAATATAACCAATACATCCCTACCTGTTGGATATAAAGTATTATCCTGTCCAAACACTGCAACATGTGTATATTTGTGATGACTTTTCATAAACAAAAGTCTTTGGGAAATTACTTTGGATCATTCTGTTTTTTAGGAGCAGTAGTCACAATCTCCTCTTCTAAAGAGGATTGAGTGTGGTCTCTTGCAAGTTTCCTTTTTCATTGGGAGAGGTTGTCCTGTGTGTGGCGGGCGGAGATCTCCTGTGTCAAGTCGTTGCAGCCTTTTTTACTTAACCATTTCTTTTAATAAACTCTGGATATCTGGGACTTGTTTGTAACAATCAATTGCAGCAATGTAAGTGTTCGAAAATGTATTATTCTACTGCTAATTCATCAATATATGCACTTTTCTGATTTTTTGATTTAATGACATTTAATATCTTTTTAGAAAGGGTTATGCCTATGATCCCCCTGAGGAAGACCTAGACATACGTCATAAAGGTTGAAACGCGTAGGGGACCTCATGCGGCCTATGGCTGCACAGTATGGCAATTTCCCTCTTTCTGTTCCTTTCTACAGTTGATTTTATGTAAAACACATGTCCCATTGCTGTGTAACCGGAGTTCATTCTTTATTTTGTCATTTTTTGGTTTTTGTTGCTAGAAAAATATTATTACATTTTCCACGTCAATTGATTATATAAATAAATTGTGATATATTTTTACAACTCAGTTTTTTGGATAATTACTTCCTTTTCTTTTCTGCCGAAAAACCCTATTGGGGGATATGCTCCTAGATTTATCTGTAAATTTAAAGGGGAAGGCAGAATTGATTTTGGTCTCCCAGTAGCACCCTTTTTTTTTTTTTTTCTTAGTAATCTAAAGCCTGTCCATATACTACCCTAGCCTGTCCATATACTACCCTAGCCTGTCTATATACTACCCTAGCCTGTCTATATACTACCCTAGCCTGTCCATATACTGCCCTAGCCTCTCCATATACTACCCTAGCCTGTCTATATACTACCCTAGCCTGTCTATATACTACCCTAGCCTGTCTATATACTACCCTAGCCTGTACATATACTACCCCAGCCTGTCTATATACTACCCTAGCCTGTCTATATACTACCCTAGCCTGTACATATACTACCCCAGCCTGTCTATATACTACCCCAGCCTGTCTATATACTACCCTAGCCTGTCTATATACTACCCTAGCCTGTCTATATACTACCCTAGCCTGTCCATATACTACCCTAGCCTGTCCATATACTACCCTAGCCTGTCTATATACTACCATAGCCTGTCTATATACTACCCTAGCCTGTCCATATACTACCCTAGTCTGTCCATATACTACCCTAGCCTGTCCATATACTACCCCAGCCTGTCCATATACTACCCTAGCGTGTCCATATACTACCCTAGCCTGTCTATATACTACCCCAGCCAGTCTATATACTACCCTAGCCTGTCTATATACTACCCCAGCCTTTCTATATACTACCCTAGCCTGTCCATATACTACCCTAGCCTGTCCATATACTACCCCAGCCTGTCCATATACTACTCCAACCTGTCTATATACTACCCTAGCCCGTCCCTATACTGCCTTAGCCTGTCTATATACTACCCCAGCCTGTCCATATACTACTCTAGCCTTTCCATATACTACCCTAGCCTGTCTATATACTACCCCAGCCTGTCCATATACTACTCTAGCCTTTCCATATACTACCCTAGCCTGTCTATATACTACCCTAGCCTGTCTATATACTACCCTAGCCCGTCCATATACTACCCTAGCCTGCCCCCTTGGAATTGAACATAATGCTAGGTCATATTACTTTGCACATAGACAAGGTGCTGTTGCATGTAAATCGGACTTCCTGATACATTTAATCTAATTTAAATTGTAATAATTTAATTTTAGATGTAATTAACATGATTTAAAATAATGGATGTGGGGGACTTTTGGTGGAAGCATTTTTTTTTTTTTTTCTGTGGGGTGTGGACAGCATTTCACTCTTGGACCCAGCATTAAATCAATTTCATTCAGTAAAATGCTCGCATATAGCAATGAAATTCATTGCTATATGCAAAAATAATGTATTAAAAAATCACTTCCCCGGAGTAGTGCAATGTTACTAATCGTGACCTTCTATTGCTCTGGTCAAAGTGTGTTAAAAAAAATCGTAAAATCTCCACCGGGGCTAAATATACAAGCTTTCAAGTGGTGGCTCAACAAGGACCTATTTAGAATAGGTCACTTCTTTACACGACAAGGCCCGATTTCCAAATCTTATTGCGTCATCTTTGTTTTTAACCCTTTGTATGCCAGATTTGTATCATATATTGTGCACACCTCTATCAATAAAAGTTTTTTTTTTTTTTACGGACGCACACAATGTGGAGCTTTTCTTCATTTTTTCACTATAGGTGATCCATCTATGGGCTGTTTTTTCTGGTGTTTCTGTCTGTGGGCTGAGCGGAAAAGCCACATCAATTGGAGAAGATTGTGGATAATCTGACTTGCTCCTCCCATTGAGGACCGAATGGAATAGCTGCCTACATTGGAGACAGTTCCCACAAGTCCAACGTTACTTACAGAGATTTGGTGGGAATATCCCACACAGGCTCGATTGATTCATTGGCCGTATGGTCATGTGGGTCCAACTTTTCTGGTAAGCAGACACCCTCCCCTTTCTGTCGTGGTGGCACCTGGAAATACTACACCTTAACCACTTGCTGACCGCCAACCGCAGGTTGACGACAACAGGGTGGCCCGATATCGCAAACCGCCGTCATATGACGGCTGCTGCGAGATCATGCATTGTGAGCGTGCGCGCTGCCGGAGCCTGTGTCCGGGGGTGGCAGGGAGTGGGTAAGGCGGACTCAATCTCCACCGGCTACCCACGATGCCCCCCGCGCAGTGAAAGAACGGAGATCCATGCATGTAAACACGGATCTCCGTTCTGTGAGAGGGGGAAGGGCTGTGATCACAGCCTTCCTCTATATGGAAGCCGTGGTCACTCCCCTTCCCCTGCCAGTCAAACACTAACACAGTTAGAACACACCCAGGGAACACAGTTAACCCTTAGAGCACCCCCCCCAGGTTAACCCCTTCACTGCCAATGGCATTTACACAGTAATCAGTGCATTTTTATAGCACTGATCACTGTATTTGTAATTGTTTGAGACGGAGCTCTCTTTTTTTTTGGCTGGAATAAGAACCAAACTCTAATGCCACCTTGTTATAGAAATGAACAACGCGTCCGTCTCGTGACCCTACTGCAGTTTTCAATTTTGATTGCTTTGAAAAGTCTAAAATATTTTCAACTTAAATGCAAATGGAGCTTCCATGCGGAGAATATTTCACTATTTGCATTAGACTTAAACTGAGGATCAAAGAATAATCCCACAATCCACCACTGATGGATTAGCATGGAAAAAAAAATCTCTACAAATACTTCCTCACCTATCCAGTGTTGGCTACCTGAGAATCAGAAGAGGTCATCATGTCCGGGGTATGGATAAACAACCAACGACTTCTCTCCAAGAGGAAATCTTAAAAACAGACAGAAAACAAAAGGGCGCAAGGGCCTGGTGTGTTACCAGCAGTGGTGGCTGGTGGGTTTTTTTGGGGGGGTTGGCAAACAACCCTCCCCCCGGCACTAGCACAACAATTGCCCCCACCACCCCCCCGGTGGTGCAGCACTAACCCAGCAAGCCCCCCCACCTGCTGTCTGCTGGTCAGTCCTTCCCCATCACAGTGGCGGTCTCCGGTGTCCTCCTGCGTGAGGCAGCCAGGTGTCTCGATGGGCATGTGGCAAGGTCTGGGGGTGTTGTAAGAGCTGTATGCGGGCAGTGAAAGCAGTGGCCGGGTCCTTATGGAGTGCGCTGGGCAGCCGAGGAGCCAAGCTGATGTGGCCATCTTCCAGAGTGGTCGCCCCGGTTCGGCATCCTTAAGCGCGGCAGACTCGGGAAAAGCTGCTCCGGTGTCCTCTCCTGGAGCAGCTTCCGTAGTGCATCTCCTCTCTGCTCCTCCTGGCGCTAGGTGTCCTGATGTTTTTGCCAATTGGGAAATGGGTTTCAAACCTGCTTCCTGATTGGCCAGGAGGAGGAACAGTGTTGCAACAGTGAATATTCATTGCGCTGTTGCAACACACCTGAGTGGGCTGCGGACACAATTCTCTGCACCCCAAGCCCACCCTATTTTAAAGCCTCTGGCTCTAATCAGGTGCTTCAAAAAACACCCCCACCCCCCCATTCCTGCCATAGGCATTCATGCGCCCAGCTTCCTGAAAGAGGGCGGATAGATAGCCAGTGTTAGGGGGCAGCCCACAATGCACGGGCCGCCACCGGTTACCAGATACAACTTTATTAAAGAAGAACAAATTATGAGTACATACAATGGCCAAAGGCTAAGACAGCAGTATAGACCAAGCTCAAGTGGTAAGGTGACCCTCACAGGGAAGTCACATCACATTCCTGGCACCACCAAGACTCACCAGCTTACGCGTTTCAAGAGACGCACCCTTTTCTTCAGAGCTTTCTGATATGGGTTTTGGATATGAGTGATTCCTCCACTACTGCACCTCATCCCAGGGACAGAACAAGGTTCTCAGCCCCCTCTCATTCTCCATCTTCTGAAACCCTGGTAAGTAAATAGCATTATGCATCTTACAGCACAGATAATTATGATGGCGGAGAAGACACTGAGGGGTGGTGATGGTGGAGAAGACACTGAGGGGGTGGTGATGGCGGAGAAGACACTGAGGGGGTGGTGATGGAGGAGAAGACACTGAGGGGTGGTGATGGTGGAGAAGACACTGAGGGGTGGTGATGGTGGAGAAGACACTGAGGGGGTGGTGATGGTGAAGACACTGAGGGGTGGTGATGGTGGAGAAGACACTGAGGGGGTGGTGATGGTGGAGAAGACACTGAGGGGTGGTGATAGTGGAGAAGACACTGAGTGGTGGTGATAGTGGAGAAGACACTGAGGGGTGGTGATGGTGGAAAAGACGCTGAGGGGTGGTGATGGTGGAGAAGACACTGAGGGGGGATTCAATATGCTGTGACACTTTGCTGGTGCTAATCCCCCTGTATTGCATCAAATTCACGAAGCGTCTGCAGCACGTTTGGTCCTGACAACAATGCGAGCACCAAATTCAGGTAGCTCTAAAATGCGTCAGTTTTACATTGTGCCGCATTAAACGTGCCAAAATGTAAAAATGGAGGTAATTAAGACCAACTCTGTTTGGCATAGGTGCAAACGAAGAAAGGTGGAAGCCCCTGGAAGTCGCACATCCAAGATGTCCTACAGAGGTGAATAGAGTGGCAACCTCAGCCTGGACTCCAACCAGGCCAAGCCCCCAACCAGGGCCAGATTAACGAAGGGGCTATTGGAGCTGAAGATCCAGGCCCCTACCTTAATATAGGCCCAGCCGCCCAAGAACTTTTCCCTGGCACCATGGTGCCTCCACTCTGCCCACCACTGCCCAGTGTCCACTGCTGTGAAAATTATTGGTGCAAGCACAGGCCCTGGCAGAGGAGGAGGATGTAACTTACTCAGCGCCAGGCCCATGATGCTCCAGCCATGCCTTTTAGAATGCACTCAAGACAATATGTCTGTGCCAGTTTTTCTCTCTGTATGACAACAGATGATCCCCATGACTATACTCCGGGGGTGGAGTGAAACGCGTTGGGGCAGGGCTGGATTAAGAGCATCATGGGCCTGGTGCTGAGTAAGTTACATCCCCCTCCTCTGCCGGGACCTGTACTTGCACCAATAATTTTTGAAGCAGTGGACACTGGGCAGTGGTGGGCAGAGAGGCGGAACCGTGGTGCCAGGGAAAAGTTCTCGGCCGGCTGGGCCTATATTAAGGTAGGGGCCTGGAGCTGCAGCTCCAATAGCCCCTACGTTACTCTGGCCCTGCTAAAAGGTGGTTCAGCGTGAGCCAAATTCAAGTACAAGTTCTAGACCAGGGGTCCTAGCAAAAGACAGACTGAGCAGTAGCACACAATGTCAAAACAAAGCAAGCAGAATATTGGCATTAAAGAGGGAATTTACTCCAGAGATAAATCTATAATCCTATTTAACCCCTTCCCAGCCACTGTCATTAGCACAGTGACAGTGCATATTTTTAGCAATGATCACTGTATTAGTGTCACTGGTTACCACAAAGTGTCAGTTAGTGTCAGATTACCTGCTGCAAATGTCGTTGATTGCCGCCATTAGTAGTATAAAAGGAAAATAAATACTAAATAATTTCTAGTGTATATACCACAGTTTGTAGGCACTATAACTAATCAATATATGATTGTTGGCATTTGTTCACTAGCCACCTGACCTCCAGAAGATTTACCCCCACCCCCCCAATGACCAGGCCATTTTTTGCGACAAGGCACTGCGTCGCTTTAACTGACAATTCTACAGTCGTGTGACATTGTACCCCAAAAAAATATATATATATATTTATGTCATTTTTTTCCATAAATAGAGCTTTCTTTTGGTGGTATTTGATCACCTCTGAGTTTTTTTTTTTTTTTTTTAAGTTATAAACAAAAAAAGAGCAACAATTTTGAAAAAAAAAACAATATTTTTTACTTTCTGCTATAAAACACATCCAATAAAAAAAAAAAATTAAATTTCTTCATAAGTTTAGGCCAATATGCATTCTGCTACATATTTTTGGTAAAGAAAGCGTCTATTGGTTGGTTTATGCAAACGTTATAGGGACTACAAACTATGGGATAGATTTATGGATTTTTTTTTATACTAGTAACGGCGGATTGATTTATAGCTGGGCTGTGATATTGTGGAGGGCAATCGGACACTAAGTGACAAATAGACTACTGGGTTGGAGGGGGGGAAGCCTGTATCATAAATTCTGGCACAATCCCCTAAAAGATTAGGAGGGAAGAAGTGTGCCCCAGGTCTTCTGAGGGAGGGGGGGACTGGGAGATAGGGATCTTAAATGTACCCACAAGTCACTCACCATATACTCTAAATAAAATCAATACTTTTTTTTATTTTTTCCCACACGAAAAATGTTAAACATGCAAAATAAAATATAATTTTCATAAAAGATATGTTATGTGGTACACGTCACCATACAATACAAGTATCTGGATAGATCCCACAGGATTTGGAGCAACGCGTTTCACCCAAGGTGCAGGCTTCTTCAGGATGCAATTTTCAATATTTATAAACCTTGTAGCAGATAGACGTTACAAACAATATAGCAATGCCAAATAAATATACACACATTATAGCATATACAGATATGTTCATTCTAATAAATCGAAATGCAAGAAATGAGAGGCAGGACATCATTTGATCAAAAGATAGATATACAGGGTGGGGCATTTATATGGATACACCTTAATAAAATGGAAATGGTTGGTGATATTAACTTCCTGTTTGTGGCACATTAGTATATGTCAGGGGGGAAACTTTTCAAGATGGGTGGTGACCATGGCGGCCATTTTGAAGTCGGCCATTTTGAATCCAACTTTTGTTTTTTCAATAGGAAGAGGGTCATGTGACACATCAAACTTATTGGGAATTTCACAAGAAAAACAAGGGTGTGCTTGGTTTTAACGTAACTTTATTCTTTCATGAGTTATTTACAAGTTTCTGACCACTTATAAAATGTGTTCAATGTGCTGCCCATTGTGTTGGATTGTCAATGCAACCCTCTTCTCCCATTCTTCACACACTGATAGCAACACCGCAGGGGAAATGCTAGCAACACTAAGTGACACATTGTGGGAGCCAGTGACACCAACACGGTGATCGGTGCTAAAAATATGCACTGTACTAATGACACTGGCTGGGAAAGGGTTAACATCTAGAGCGATCAAAGAGTTAACTGTGTGCCTAGCCTGTGTTTATCTGCACAGTGTGCTGCTTTCTGTGTGCTGATATTTAGTACAGAATACACCCCCCCCCCCCCCTCAGAACTGTGATTTGCCTTTATTTACATAGGCAGATCTCAGTTCTGTGTGTATTACCGATGACTGGCGGGTGCCGGAGGACACTGATTGCCTGGCACCTGCAGGCCAAAGTGCAGAATCACACATATATACATGATTCTGTATCAGTAAAACTGCTGTGTGGCAGATGGAAAGCGGTTCATTTAAAGGTATAAAGCAGCAATTTTTGCTTTTAAATATATTACATGGTTGTATCTGTGTGTTTTTGAGTGCCGTTGTATATTTATCTTCTCACGGTTATTATCATTGAATATTTTTTGCACCCCAGGTTCGAATCATTTGGTGGAGGGGGGGGTTATGGTGTGGGGGGGGGATTATGGTGGTGTGGGGTTGTTTTTCAAGGGTTGGAATTGGCCGCTTAGTTCCAGTGAAGGGAACTCTTAAGGTGTTGGCATACCAAGACATTTTGGACAATTTCATGCTCCCAACTTTATTGGAAGAGTTTGGGGCTGTGCACCACTGCACAAAGCAAAGTCCATAAAGACATGGATGAGCGAGTTTGGGGTGCAGGAACTTGCCTGCCCTGCACAGAGTCCTGACCTCAACCCAATAGAACATAGTTCAGCTTTTGTAATATGTTGAAAGGTCGTGTTTCTGTGGGATTGTGCAAGTGTGGTGAGGTCCCTCTCCACCAATCTTTGATACAGATACAGATTCTTCCCCCGACATCCCACTGGATAGAAGTCAGACCTAAGATTAAGGGAAATATACACAGTATATCACAAAAGTAAGTACACCCCTCCCGTTTCTTCTATCTTTTCATGTGACAACACTGAGGAAATGACACTTTGCTACAATGTAAAGTAGTGAGTGTACAGCTTGTATAACAGTGTAAATTTGCTGTCCCCTCAAAATAACTCAACACACAGCCATTAATGTCTAAACCGCTGGTAACAAAAGTGAGTACACCCCTAAGTGAAAATGTCCATATTCGGCCCAAAGTGTCAATATTTTGTGTGGCCACCATTATTTTCCAGCACTGCCTTAACCCTCTTGGGCATGGAGTTCACCAGAGTTTCACAGGTTGGCACTGGAGTCCTCTTCCCCTCCTCCATGACGACATCATGGAGCTGGTGGATGTTAGAGACCTTGCGCTCCTCCACCTTCCGTTTGAGGATGCCCCACAGATGCTCAATAAGGTTTAGGTCTGGAGAAATGCTTGGCCAGTCCACCACCTTTACCTTCAGCTTCTTTAGTTGAGGGTACATTGTAGCAAAGTGTCATTTCTTCAGTGTTGTCACATAAAAAGATAGAATAAAATATTTACAGAAATGTGAGGGGTGTACTTACTTTTGTTAGATACTGTAAAGTGAAGACTCAAAAGGGAAGCCCAATATTACTTGAAAGATAAACAAAAACATTGATACAAATCACAACAACCATGACCCTCAATGTTCTTGAACCCCATTTGTCTGATGGATGTAATTACTTTAGACCAGGGGTCCTCAAACTATGGCCCTCCAGTTGTTCAGGAACTACAATTCCCATCATGCCTAGTCATGTCTGTGAATGTCAGAGTTTTACAATGCCTCATGGGATGTGTAGTTCCGCAACATCTGAAGGGCCATAGTTTGAGGATGCCTGCTTTAGACAATAGGTGTACTCGTGTTACTCCTCCCTCTGGTGGTGCTGCCCCACCTGCCCCCATCCTTCCCTCCACCCTCTCCTTTCCCCTCTCCCCTTTTTCCCTCACGTCCCTTTTTTTTTTTGCTTCTTCTCTCTCCCTTTCCTTCTTTTCCATGCCTACACGTCTCTTGTCGTCCATCCCATATACCCCTCCACATTGAGTTGGGCTTCATGACAGGCTATTGATTAATAGACCATCTAGTCTCTTGAATTCTGTTGGGCTACACTTTTGGCCCAAGCTGGGTTTATGTTGTGCCCATGTTTAATATTCGATACCTAGACTTATGATGGTATCCTAACGGTACCCTTTCTGAATTTGTACATGGGTGGTTAGGTCTATGTATTTTATGAATGGAATGTCTATGTTTTTCTGCTTATTGTGGTTATTAAAACTTTCTAAAAAAAAAAAAGAATGCATAAAAAATAATCATAAAGAAGAAAATATATATAGAAAAAGAAACCAATAAGTTGTGGTGGTCCAATGGGCTTAGCCAAAAAATAATGGGAAATGGCAAAAGCGACAGTAGTGTCCAAGGGTGGACTCTACTGAGGGTGGGCTTGGGCGCCAATATCAACCATCTCTGAGGGTGAGCTTGGGCGCCAATATCAACCATCTCTGAGGGTGGGCTTGGACGCCAATATCAACCATCTTTGAGCGTGGGCTTGGGCGCCAATATCAACCAACACTGAGGGTGGGCTTGGGCGCCAATATCAACCATCTCTGAGGGTGGGCTTGGGCGCCAATATCAACCATCTCTGAGGGTGGGCTTGGGCGCCAATATCAACCATCTCTGAGGGTGGGCTTGGGTGCCAATATCAACCATCTCTGAGCGTGGGCTTGGGCGCCAATATCAACCATCTCTGAGGGTGGGCTTGGGCGCCAATATCAACCATCTCTGAGGGTGGGCTTGGGCGCCAATATCAACCATCTCTAAGCGTGGGCTTAGGGGCCAATATCAACCATCTCTGAGGGTGGGCTTGGGGGCCAATATCAACCAAGGAATATGAACAAAACGCACCTTAGCTATACAAATAATATTATTCACTTTAACTTTTAAAACAATTGCCGATCTTGCACAAGGTTTTCATGAACTTGGGATTGCTGTGTATCAGAATTCCAGACTGTATTGGGCTGAAGAAGGACATCAGTATGAGGTACAACCAGTTCCCCCATCCATGCTGGGTGAGAAAAAGAAGACAAATGACCAAGTAAAAGACGGAATAAGTTATTAGAAGCTGTATCATTGTCCGTACCACTCTTCGATGAACTTCCAAATTCGCATTGCTGGATATATTTTGTCCCATTTTGCGAACATGCAAGTTGAGGGAAACAACGGTCAACACCGTGGTGATCATCATAACTATAAATGGCACGACATTGACAATATAGATGATGTTCAGAAATCGAGATGTGCCTATCGCACTTTCTTCTGTATTGTTGATCCTTGAACTGCCCATGGTAGTTTTAACCGCTAAAGATAAAATCGGAGAGTTTATTAAAGCTCCACATAATGACACCGTTTCCACCACAACAATCATCCATATCACCATTCTATCGATTTTCATCTTGGTCCAAGCTAGGCAGGCAGATTTGAAATTTGCAATTTTAACAAAGTAGAAGAAGCAAAGAGAGGAGGTCAGCCAGGAGCAGGAGGAGATGCTGTACATGTTCAGAATGTAGAAGATGTATCCAACATAACCCAACTGAGTTGTCTCAGGCAGGACCAGTCCAATGATGTTATTGGTGGTCAGCATGGTGCCGAAACATAGAGCAGAAAAGCACAATGGAATGAGGAGCTTATTGCTGGTCATAACTTGATGTTGCTTGATAAACTCTAGACCAATGACCATGACAATAAAGATATTGGATACCACTCCAACACCAGTCTCAAGTATTATTACAAGAAGACCAACTATGGTTCCAGGATCAACCTCCATGATTCTATTCATACTTTAAACTCATCTACTTGTGTCTGACGCCATATGACTTGTCCATAATATACAGCTGGTGGTGATTTGGTTCTTCACAGAATATATTTTATGCAAATAACTTTGTTTCCACTCTGCCTAATGACTTTGCTTTGGGCAAATGTAAATCCTCGGCTATTATCTTTATGCTTTCAGGGAACAAGAAGGAATAGCAGCTGATGGCAGTATCAGAGACTCAAATTGTCTCCCTGTCCAGGCTCAGAAGATGCATGGCATGAGCTGCACAGCCTCCATTCTAATGCTTTTGTCAAGTGCAGTCTGATGAACTGTTGGGATTTGATGCACAGTGAATGGGACACATGCTATAGTAAGTAGAGCAGCCTTTCTCACCTTTTTACCCAAGAGGAACTCTCTTCAAATAATTTTCAGGTCTCAGATGACACCTGCTAAAATTAATTAATCATGGTCAGTGAGAAGAATGTTCCTTACATTGGTGGTCAGTGAGAAGAATGTTCCTTACATTGGTGGTCAGTGAGAAGAATGTTCCTTACATTGGTGATCAGTGGGAAGAATGTTCCTTACATTGGTGATCAGTGGGAAGAATGTTCCTTACATTGGTGATCAGTGGGAAGAATGTCCTTTCCATTGGTGGTCAGTGGGAAGAATGTTCCTTACATTGGTGATCAGTGGGAAGAATGTTCCTTACATTGGTGGTCAGTGGGAAGAATGCTCCTTACATTGGTGATCAGTGGGAAGAATGTTCCTTACATTGGTGATCAGTGGGAAGAATGTTCCTTACATGTAAGAAGGGTGACTAGTGGTTACATTCCTTGTAAGAAGGGTGAC
>BLSH010331588.1:96483-110697 GCA_018402905.1 Glandirana rugosa | reverse complement strand
AAAAAAGGACGCAAATTTCATATGGGTACCGTGTTGCATGACTGAGTAATTGTCATTCAAAGTATGATAGCGCTGAAAGCTGAAAAATGGCCTGGACAGGAAGGGGGTTTTCGTGCCCGGTACCGATGTGATTAAATTTCGAATTTCCAAATTTTCAAATTTCAGAAAAATTTGTTAAATTTTCATTTATTCAAATATTTTTGTAGTTGAAAAACAAATTCAGAAGGAAACAAATTGCACGTCTATTTAATATATAAAATAGGAGATAAGCTCAGAGGATGAATATAAGAACCGGCGTTGTAGGAGGGTCATCTGCTCTGCTGTCTGTGGCCCCGCCGGTGGCTCCCAGTGCTTTGAGGGAACTCATCTCTGAGGCTGAGGAAGAAGCATGAATGCTCCGAATATAAATATATTTTCTATATTAAACTTTTACTGCTGTCCGTTCAGTCAGTGTGAATGGGCTGATTAACCCCTTCTATCCCGGGCACGCACCCCCCTTCCCGCCCACACCAATTTTCAGCTTTTACTGCTGTTGCACTTTGAATGAGAATTGCGCGGTAGGGCACCCCGCTGTACCCAAACAACATTTTTATCAATTTGTTCCCACAAATAGAACTTCCTGTTGGTGGTATTCAATCCCCTCTGCGGTTTTATTTTTTGCGCTAAAATAATAAAACGTTGAAAAAAAAACTTTGTCTCAGTTTTTGTCACAAAACTTTGTATATAAGTACATTTTCACCATCACTGATGGGCACTGATGAGGCAATACTGATTGGCACTGATGAGGTGGCACTGGTGGGCACTGACAACGAAGTACTTATATGCAGCACTGATAGGCGGCAAAGATAAGCAGCACTGATGGGCACTGATAGATGGCACTGATATGCAGCACTGATGGGCACTCATAGGCAGCACTGATGGGCACTCATAGGCGGCACTGATGGGCACTCATAGGTGGCACTCATATGTGGTACTGATAGGTGGCACTGGTGGGCACTAATAGGTGGCACTGGTGGGCAGTGATAATGAGGGACGTATATGCAGCACTGATAATCACTAATAGGCGGCAAAGATAAGCAGCATTGATGGGTACTGATAGGTGGCACTGATATGCAGCACTGATGGGCACTGACAAGCAGCACTGATGGGCACTCATAGGCGGCACTGATGGGCACTCATAGGCAGCACTGATAGGTTGCACTCATAGGTGGTACTGATATGTGGCACTGGTGGGCACTGATAGGTGGCACTGGTGGGCACTGATAATGCGGGACTTATATGCAGCACTGATAGTCACGGATAGACGGCAAAGATAAGCAGCACTGATGGGTACTGATAGGTGGCACGGATATGCAGCACTGATGGGCACTGATAAGCGGCACTGAGGGGCACTGATAGGTGGCACTGATAGGTGGCACTCATAGGTAGTACTGGTAGATGGCACTGGTGGGCAATGATAGGTGGCACAGGTGGGCACTGGTGGGCACTGATAGGTGGCACAGGTGGGCACTGATAGGCAGCACTGATTCCCTGGTGGTCTAGGGTGGCATCTGTAATTGGCACTGAGTGCCATCAATGCTGGGCATTGTGCCCCTTACTTGGTGGTCTAGGGTGGTCTCCATGGTGGTGTCCCTGGTGGTCCTGGTCGGCTCCCTGGTGGTCCCTGGGCAGGCGCTCTCTGATAGTCCCTGGGCAGGCGCTCCCTGGTGGTCGCTGGGTGGGCGCTCCTTGATAATCCCTAGGTGGGTTCCCTGGTGGTCTAGTGTGGCGATCCTAGGGGGGCTGCGCTGATAAACATTCAGCGCAGACCCCCCTCTTAGGAGAGCCACCGATCGGCTCTCCACTACTTACTCTGCAAACGCAAGTAAAGGTAAAGCCGACACACAGCTCTGATTGGTCACAGCTGATCACGATGTAAAAAGCTTCCGATGGAAGCTTTTTACCAAGGTCGGTAAGGCGGTGGGTCAGACTGACCCACCACACCACCAACCGCCATGATGCGCGCCCCGGTGGGCACATGATCACAGGCTATCCTGAGGACGTCATAAGCCTCCCAGTAAGGATAATGAACACCCCGCCCGGATGTCATTTGTCTATACGCCGGGCAGGAAGTGGTTAATGAAAATATATTGGAAATACAAGAATCGTCATTATTGATGCACAATTTACTCTTCTCCGTGGTCATCTTTTTCTCCCGCTTTAGTAATGAGGTGGAATATCTTCATCCACGCTTTCTTTAGCTTTGTTGTAGCAAGAGATAGGAGAATTGATTGAGTTGGACTATAAGAGCAAATTATAACCAGGAAAACCCAAAAGCCAACGCTATACGGGGCAAAGACATTCAAGTAAAACAGAAACAACACTACATAGGTCAATGCATAGAAGATCAGAAGATGGATCATAATCCTCACGGTGTCCTCATATGGGCTCACACGGTCGTTGCGGGATGATGGCCTTTTGTTTTTTGCCATTTTTCGTCTGTGGAGGTGTAAAGAAAAGGTGGTGGAAGCCGTGGTCACCACACTAATCAAAAACGGAATGAAGCTGCAGACGAACAAGATGTAGAGGTTGTTATTAAATATACCGGGTGTAGACGTATACGACCCTGAGCTATTGATGGAGGGGACAACTGGGATGCTTTCAGAGAATGTCTTCTCTATAAAAAACTGAACTATATTGAGAAAAGAACTAAAAGAGGACAACGTCACAGACATAAAGATCATCCATGGAACAAGGGAGGAAATCTTTGTCTTCAGGCGGCAGAGAACGTCGGAGGAGAAGTTCTCTATCTTGACAAAGTAGAAGAAGCAGAGGGAGGCTGTCAGCCACAAGGAAGTGCTGAAGATAAAGGTGATGCCAACAAAGATAGCAAACGTCATATGATGGGACACAAAAACCAGAGGCCAAAAGTACAATTTTAAAATATTGCTAAAAGCTATACAGGCGTAACCTACATTGGAGATGCTTAGGGCTGCAATGATTTTGTCGCTGCCAGATACAGGCTCCCGGGATTGGAAAAAATTTAAGGAAATAATGGAAATGATGAAAACATTTGTGAAAATTCCCACAAAGGACTCTAAAAATATTATAATAAAACAAGCCAGGCCTAGAAAGCTGTTAGTCTCCATTAGTCAGTGAAAAACACAACTCATAGACCAGGAAATTTGGTCTGAAGTTCCTAGGCCCCCCGATAGGGTTACTGAGCATTAGGAACTCCAATAATGTAAGGGAAAGTCTATTGTAGGCTTCTATGTTGAGATCTTGGACATTAAGCATGAAAAAGTGCTGCAGATGACTGAAGTTGAACCAAATGGACTTTGCAAGGAATCCAATCCACCAATCAGCATCAGCTACATGATATCAAGGCAAAGTGGGGTAAGATCCAAAAATCTAAATAGACAGGGATACGTGGTCAGTATAGTTGGTCAGCTTGAAGAACACTGGGCGATCTGAAAATGTGTAAACATGTAGACATTAGGGATATGAAACAACTACATTTCAAATCTGGAGATCTTGTTGCCAAAGCAAAAGAAGAACACAAACATATTATGTGCCAAAAACATTTGCTTTTTGTGAATTCTAAACTTTTTTTTTAGTGGGCCAACAATTAAAAAAAAAAGGAAGAAAGTCCTTCTTAGGGGCCACATGTCAGGAGTCAGTATGGACATTGATGTCCCCATTACCTGTGGTGAGTCCCTCCATAGTTGTCTGTATCTAGACTTTCTTCACATTGTTGGCCCCTACGGAGTGACTGCTTTGAGTTTCCTCATATATATTCCCTGTGGTGGATCCCTCCATAGTTGTCTGTATCAACATTTTCTTCACATCGTTGGCCCCTACGTGACATTGATGTTCCCATTACCTGTGGTGAGTCCCTCCATAGTTGTCTCTATCTACACTTTCTTCACATCATTGGCCCCTATGGAGTGACTGCTCTGAGTTTTGTCCTATATATTTCCTGTGGTGGATCCCTCCATAGGCGTCTGTACCTACACTTTCTTCACATGGTTGGCCACCTACAGAGTGACTGCTCTGAGTCTTGTCCTATATATTCCCTGTGGTGAGTCCCTCCATAGTTCTCTGTTTCTACACTTTCTTCACATGGTTGGCCACCTACGGAGTGACTGCTCTGAGTCTTGTCCTATATATTTCCTGTGGTGGATCCCTCCATAGTTGTCTCTATCTACACTTTCTTCACATGGTTGGCCCCTACCGAGTGACTGCTCTGAGTTTTGTCCTGTATATTTCCATTCCTCTATATCTAAATATACTCTAAACATTAAATGCCAGGGAGGTTTATAGATCATTACGCAAAACAAACACCTGTTGCTATTGTGGCCGTGAATGTGTTTTCTCTCCTGAGTGGTGGTTTGGAAACATGCAAAGTCCTAGCCAAACACGCTAACCTCACCTTCTGCTCAGCTATGTCAACACAGCCGGGCTGAGGATTTGCATCTGGAAGCTCGTGTTGAGGCTTTGACAGATGAGTGGAACAGATGTTACCTACTCGAGCATGGCAATCAGATCCAGATTAAAATTTAAAAGAAATCCCAGGCATTGAAGTGAACCTGTCCCCAGAGCAACAAAGAACAAAAACGTGAGGGCAATACCTGACCTCCAAAACGTGTTAGATGTCCATCATGTCAAAATTCCTGTCTCAGTTCTTTCCAAGCCAATGACCTGAAACAAATATGCTCAACACAAACGTTAAAAATCTCAATCTGTATTCTGGTGCTGGGTCAGAAACTCACAGGGGTTGATTTACTAAAGCTGGCGATTGCAAAAACTGCTGCAGCTCTGCATGGTAGCCAATCAGCTTCTAACCTCAGCTTGTTCAATCAAGCTTTGACTATAAAACCTGGAAGCTGATTGGTTTCTGTGTGGAGCTGCACCAAATGTTGCACTTCCAAGCTTTAGTAAGTCAACCCCACAGTATTTAAACTATATGATCCATATGATAGGCTCCATGTTTCCCATGTAAAAAGTTTAATCTAAAGTAACCAAAAACCGTGTCCTTTACTAATCCCATACCATTTTGAACACCACTGTCAGGTCCTGAGTCACCCCTGACATCATCCGTTCCATGAGAGATAGTCACCTAGAGGTCCTGAGTCACCCCTGACATCATCCGTTCCATGAGAGATCACCACTGCCAGGTCCTAAGTCACCCCTGACATCATCTGTTCCATGAGAGATAGTCACCTAGAGGTCCTGAGTCACCCCTGACATCATCCGTTCCATGAGAGATAGTCACCTCCAGGTCCTTAGTCACCCCTGACATCATCCGTTCCATGAGAGATAGTCACCTAGAGGTCCTGAGTCACCCCTGACATCATCCGTTCCATGAGAGATAGTCACATCCAGGTCCTTAGTAACCCCTGACATCCTCCGTTCCATGAGAGATAGTATACCTCCAGGTCCTTAGTCACCCCTGACATCATCCGTTCCATGAGAGATAGTCACCTAGAGGTCCTGAGTCACCCCTGACATCATCCGTTCCATGAGAGATAGTCACCTCCAGGTCCTTAGTAACCCCTGACATCATCCGTTCCATGAGAGATAGTCACCTCCAGGT
Organism: Glandirana rugosa; assembly: GCA_018402905.1. NCBI lineage: Eukaryota > Metazoa > Chordata > Amphibia > Anura > Ranidae > Glandirana > Glandirana rugosa. Next base: position 105,122 of record BLSH010331588.1, on the reverse strand, counting down.
CCTTAGTAACCCCTGACATCATCCGTTCCATGAGAGATAGTCACCTCCAGGTCCTGAGTCACCCCTGACATCATCAGTTCCATGAGAGATAGTCACCTGCAGGTCCTTAATAATCCCTGGCATCATCCATTCCATGAGAGATAGTCACCCCAAGGTCCTGAGTCAACACTGACATTATCCGTTCCATGAGAGATAGTCACCTCCAGGTCCTTAGTAACCCCTGACATCATCCGTTCCATGAGAGATAGTCACCTCCAGGTCCTTAGTAACCCCTGACATCATCCGTTCCATGAGAGATAGTCACCTCCAGGTCCTGAGTCAACAATGACATCATCCGTTCCATGAGAGATAGTAACCTCCAGGTCCTTAGTAACCCCTGACATCATCCGTTCCATGAGAGATAGTCACCTCCAGGTCCTGAGTCAACACTGACATCATCCGTTCCATGAGAGATAATCACCTCCAGGTCCTTAGTAACCCCTGACATCATCCGTTCCATGAGAGATAGTCACCTCCAGGTCCTGAGTCAACACTGACATCATCCGTTCCATGAGAGCTAGTCACCTCCAGGTCCTTAATAACCCCTGACATCATCCGTTCCATGAGAGATAATCACCTCCAGGTCCTGAGTCAACACTGACATCATCCGTTCCATGAGAGCTAGTCACCTCCAGGTCCTTAATAACCCCTGACATCATCCGTTCCATGAGAGATAGTCACCTCCAGGTCCTGAGTCAACACTGACATCATCCGTTCCATGAGAGATCACCACTGCCAGGACTGGAGTTGTCACTGACATCATCAGTTCCTTGAGAGATAGTCACCTCCATGTCCTAAGTCACCACTAACATCATCAGTTCCATGAGAGATCATTACCTCAAGGTCTTGAACCACCGCTGACATCATCAGTTTCATGACAGATAATCACCTCCAGGTCCTGAGTCACCATTATCATCAGTTTCATGAGATATAGCCACTGAAAGGTCTAGAGTCAGCACTGACATCATCAGTTCCATAAAAGATAGTCACTCGCAGTTCCTGTGGACATCACCAGTTCTGTGAGAGATAGTCACTGCAAGGTTTTGAGTCACTACTGACATCATCAGTTCCATGAGACAAAGGAACCTGCAGGTCCTGAGTCACTGTGGACATCACCAGTTCTGTGAGAGAAAGTCACTGAAAAGGATTTGAGTCACCACTGACCTCATCAGTTCTATGAGAGATCACCACTGATGCAAGCTTTTGAGTCACCACTGACATCTTCAGTTCTGTGCGAGATATTCACTGCAAGGTCTTGAGTTAACTTGACGCCATCAATTTCATAAGAGGTGGTCACCTCCTGGTCATGAGTCACCACTGACATCGTCAACTGCATGAATGATCATCACTGCCAGATTAAGAGGCACCACTGACATCATCAGCTCTGTGAGAGATCATCACTGCCAGGTCCCACCAAGTTGCAGTTGACAAGATCAATTCCATTAGAGATAGTCCCCTCCAGGTTCTGAGTCACCCCTGACATCATCCATCCATGAGAGATTGCCATTCCCAGGTCCGGAGTTGGTTCTTGTTCCAGAGAGAGGGAGAAGGTGAAATCACAGACCTTTGAGATAGTGTCAGCCATTTTTTTCATACAGTTTAGGTACTTATATCTAGTATTGGGGGATCTACTCAAGTCTGAGCGCTCCAGTGCAGTACATTGACCAGTAGGATGAGTTTGGAGAGACTGATGGAACCTTAGCTCCCTTTCGTTAGGACGCCTCTGGTTTTAGGGTTTGGGGGCACATTTGGTCCTCCAGTAATTTTTGGTGTTGTACAGAATTTGTGTCATGTTATTTTTCTCTGGTATTAACATTTTCTTTATTGAATTGTCTGGTGTGTAGCACAGAAAAATACTCCCTTATCAGCCTTGGTGTGTTGGAGAGTCTGGAGCTGTTGATGGCACTGGGAACAGGGGACCCAAGTAACAGCGACTCCTTCAGGGTAAGTGTTACATGAGTGTTATTTATATATCACAACATAGCAGAGAAAGGCAAATATGTTTGCTGGAATAGTTCAGTTGGGAAAGCGTTAGACTAAAGGTCCCTGGTTCAATCATAGTTTTTGGCAGCTGTTGTAAGTTTAACAAGGATCTCTCTATATATGTAATTATAAACTACAAGGCCTCATTTGTACTTGCAACTGAGGGGCGGTAAAACCCTTTGGTTGAGCCACATTTTTACCGTCTTGCAAATGCTCCCCCGTTAGCTGCTGAGTCAGTGGCTGGGGCTATGCACATGCTGTGCTTTGCAATCATGGCAGGAATTATACCCCCTGTTGCTCTCAGTGGGCGGGGCCCACCACCAAGCATAATCTATTAAATTGATTGGGACTGTGCTGCAACTGCCCCACAACTGCACACCGTGTGCATGGTTGTGGCATGTTTGTCTGGCATTTAGGGGGTTAAGAGGTGATTCAACACCCTCTTATTGCCTGTCTATTGCTGCCCGAAGAGTGATCTGACCTCTGATCATGCTTCAAACAGCAAAGCAGGTGTAAATGAGCCCCAAGAAACATTTTATGAACTGCAATGTGGCCCCTAGGAGGTATTATATGAGCAGGATAGGGTGAATAGGTGACTAAGGACAGTTTATTATGGCTAGAAAGTTAATCTGAGGTTCCAGACTATAATGTCTGAGAGGAGAAAGCTGAGCTTTTGGTTTTCTCCAGGTTCTGTAGCTCTGGATCGGAACACGTAATCCTGTGTCCAGGTTTTACCAGGTGGCTGCAGCCTGTCTGAGGACACAGGTATGTACCATCCAGCAGTCAGGAGACAGGAGGTCTCACCCAGGGCTCAGAGGTGCTCCATTCAGCAGTCAGTAGACAGGAGGACTCACCCATGGGTCAGAGGTGCCCCATTCAGTAGTCAGGAGACAGGCGGTTTCACCCAAGGGTCAGAGGTGCCTCATTCAAGTGCCCCATTCAGAAGCCAGGAGACAGAAGGTCTCACCCAGGAGTCAGAGGTGCTCCATTCAGTAGTCTGGAGACAGGAGGTCTCACCCAGGGGTCAGAGGTGCCCCATTCAGTAGTCAGGAGACAGGAGGTCTCCCCCAGGGGTCAGAGGTGCCCCATTCAGTAGTCTGGAGACAGGAGGTCTCACCCAGGGGTCAGAGGTGCCCCATTCAGTAGTCAGGAGACAGGAGGTCTCCCCCAGGGGTCAGAGGTGCCCCATTCAGTAGTCTGGAGACAGGAGATCTCCCCCAGGGGTCAGAGGTGCCCCATTCAGTAGTCAGGAGACAGGAGGTCTCCCCCAGGGGTCAGTGGTGCCCCATTCAGTAGTCAGGAGACAGGAGGTCTCCCCCAGGGGTCAGAGGTGCCCCATTCAGTAGTCAGGAGACAGGAGGTCTCCCCCAGGGGTCAGAGGTGCCCCATTCAGTAGTCTGGAGACAGGAGATCTCCCCCAGGGGTCAGAGGTGCCCCATTCAGTAGTCAGGAGACAGGAGGTCTCCCCCAGGGGTCAGAGGTATCCCATTCAGTAGTCAAGAGACAGGAGGTTTCACCCAAGGGTCAGAGGTGCCTCATCCAGCAGTCAGTCCTAGAATTAAGTGATCATACATATATGCATATATCACAACCAAGTAAGAAAGGAATAAAAAAGGTTACAAAAACTTAGTGTAAATAAAAAGTTCATAACATAAATGTCCACAGAGGGGCCACTATTGAACCCATGCATAATGAAAGTTCACAAAAAGTGCTTAAATTGAGAATCCATAAATAATGTGTAGCGTCCCCATAGTGACAGGTGAGTTTTTGTAGTAAGTTTTTGCTAGGAGAGGCCAAATTTAGTCAGGCCTGACTGTAAGTGCAGGCCTGAATGCTTTGATCTGGGCCTGGGGAGTGGCTCAGGGAGGATTGAATTGATTCAACAGAAGAGGTCACCAGGACCTCCCACGTCTTTCTAGAAACTGGAGGAAGGTTTCTAGTCAGAGAGCTGGGAGGGAGGTGGAGCCATTTGGAGTGTATTAAGGAGCCCTGACCAATCCCCAATCAGGATTGGGCAGGGGCAGGCCTCCTCAAATACTCAGGATCAACCCAATCTGGGAGGAATTGTTGAAGGTGGAAGTGTGAAGATGTAGCAGAGGTGCCGTGGAGGCCCCTACCAGGGAGGGAGCTCCCGGTCTGTGTGTGTGGGGGGGGGATGACCTTGAGGCCTGGAGGTTCGGATGCAGCCAGGAGTGGAGGTGATTCCTGGAGTCGCACAGGGGAACAGTATAGCAGCAAAAGTGCTACTGAGACACTTTAAAGAATCCACTAAAGTCGTTGAGTGACAGACCCTGGGAGCTGGAGGGCAAGGCTGGAGCAGGCTGGGAGAGGAATAGTGGACAGTCTGTGGAGGCCTGAAGGAGCTAATAAGGGAAAGAATGTCACTGAGAGGAAAGCAGGTCAGTGTGTCCTGGAAGTGGCATGGGCTGGAAGTTGTAGTCCATCAAAGGCCCAGCTAGCACCCAAGTACTTTACTACATATTCAGAGGCCCGTGATCCCTGGACTTTGGAGATGGTCCTGAGGCCCTGCTGACATAGTGCAGGCCTCACCGTGTGCTAGCTGCGGCGAAGAGAAAGGAGTAACAAAGCTTGATAAATTTCCTTTCAAGCTGGGAACCAAGTAAAGTGCTGGAGAGAGTTATAAGGAGTAACAGTCTGCAAGTAAAGTGCTGGAGAGAACTGTGAGGAGTAACAGTCTGCAGGTGGATAGTCTGCAGGGCAAAGTGTGCATATACAGGACTGTATATGGAAGTCGTGTAAATTAATTTCTGGGGTATCCCACAGTCACCCCTTTTCCCCATCCAAGTTATTTACCCTAAATAAAACAAACAAAAACAAGGTCCGTGTCTATGGATGTGTGAGATGTGGTGGGATTGAGGGCAGCTATCAGGTGAACCACAACTACCAGCCACTCCTAAGGGAGCCCATGGCTACATTTATATACAGTGTGTATTCCTATGATCTGTATATATATATATATTCTTATATAAAGTGTGTATCCCTATGATCTGTATATATATATTCTTATATACAGTGTGTATTCCTATGATCTGTATATATATATATATTCTTATATACAGTGTGTATTCCTATGATCTGTATATATATATATTCTTATATACAGTGTATATTCCTATGATCTCTATATATATATTCTTATATACAGTGTGTATCCCTATGATCTGTATATATATATATTCTTATATACAGTGTATATTCCTATGATCTCTATATATATATTCTTATATACAGTGTGTATCCCTATGATCTCTATATATATATTCTTATATACAGTGTGTATTCCTATGATCTGTATATATATATATTCTTATATACAGCGTGTATTCCTATGATCTGTATATATATATATATTCTTATATACAGTGTGTATTCCTATGATCTGTATATATATATATTCTTATATACAGTGTATATTCCTATGATCTGTATATATATATATATATATATTCTTATATACAGTGTGTATTCCTATGATCTGTATATATATATATTCTTATATACAGTATGTATTCCTATGATCTGTATATATATATATATATATTCTTATATACAGTGTATATTCCTATGATCTGTATATATATATATTCTTATATACAGTGTATATTCCTATGATCTGTATATATATATATATATATATTCTTATATACAGTGTGTATCCCTATGATCTGTATATATATATTCTTATATACAGTGTGTATTCCTATGATCTGTATATATATATATTCTTATATACAGTGTGTATTCCTATGATCTGTATATATATATTCTTATATACAGTGTGTATTCCTATGATCTGTATATATATATATTCTTATATACAGGGTGTATTCCTATGATCTGTGATCTGTCAGTCTTTATATCTAGACTAGGATAGAGATGTGTGGTTCACATGCTCCCTCTGGTGGACACAAATTATTATGACATGACCACATTTCTTGCTTCTGTCAGTGAACAGGAATATACAATATCTGAGAAGTGATTGGATGGTTTGGATTTTCTTCTACAATACTGGACATTATGTATGATCATTTTACACCTATGGGGACCTTATTGTATCTTCAAACATGTTGTGCCTACGATTAAGAAAAAACAAATATACATATAAACAGAAACCTCCAATGTGCAGCACCGCCTATGTTTATAAGGAGAGTAAAAAAATCATCAATAAGAAATCAAAATAACAAACAACGTTTTGGATCGATTAAGACCCTTCATCATCACCTGGGTGTAATGTGAGATCTGAGGGCCAGGTCACACCCTAGAAATGCAGCCCAGATGCATTCCAGATGCTTTTCTGCATGCACTTTTTGATGCGTTTTTGCTGCAGTCCAGTGCATTTTCGCCCTCTTTTTTCTTAACCTTAAGACCAGGTTCACCCTGTAGAGATGTGGGAACCAGTGCTTCGCACCTACCCCGCAGGCAGTTCACATTGCCCTTTGTGAACCACTACGGGTATCAATATATTGTTAATGACACCCCCAGATCGGTTCACAGATCGCAGTGCTAACTGTGGATTCGAATGGAGATCGGATTGCATTGGGTGAGAACATACATACCATCCGATTCCTGTGCGGGGGAAAAAAAGTCCCTGCACCCTTTTCTGTGCGAATCCAATGTGAAATCCGGCCATGCAAATTTGTACGGCTGAACTCGCATTGCTCAGACATTGCATTTGATCGGCACCGCAGTGCGGGTGCGAATCATATGCCATGTCTGACATTGCACAGGCTAAATCAGGACATGTGTGTTCCAGTGCGTTTTTGGTGCGTTTAGGTGTGATGCGGTGCGTTTATGGTGCATTTATGCGTGTTCTAGTGAGTTTTTGGTGCGTTTAGGTGTGTCACGGTGCATTTTTGACATGTTTAGGTGTGTTCTGGTGCATTTTTGGTGCGTTTAGGTGTGTTCCAGTGTGTTTTTGGTGTGTTTATGTGTGTTCAAGTGCCTTTTTGGTGTGTTTAAGTTTGTTCCAGTGCATTTAAGTGTGTTCCGGTGAATTTTTGGCACGTTTAGGTGTCTTCTAGTGCATTTTTGAAGTGTTTAGGTGTGTTCCGGTGCATTTTTGCCATGTTAAGGTGTGTTCTGGTGCAGTTGTGGTGCATTTAGGTGTGTTTCAGTGCATTTTTGGCTCCTCTTGGTGTTTTCTGGTGCGTTTTTTGTGTGTTTAGGCATGTTCTGGTGCGTTTTTGGTGCATTTAGGTGTGTTCTGGGGAATTTTTGGTGCATTTAGGTGTGTTCTGGTGCGTTTTTGATGCTTTTTTCAGCATTCCAGTACAGTTCAGTGCATTAAAAATGCAGCATGTTCTACTTTTTTTTTCTGAAACTGCTTTCCATGCATTTTTGATGCAGAAAAAAAACGCACTGGACTGCATGTGGTGTGAGCTGGCCCTCAGTGAAGATTGTCCAGGTGTTGTTAATGTCCAGTCGATGAGAGAAGTTGCTATATAATGAATGTGATGAGAACCTAATTTTCATGTTTGCCCTTTCTGATGAAAAGTCCTAATAAATACAAAATGTTGTTATTTGTTATTTTGATTTCTTATTGATGAGTTTTTACTCTCCTAATAAACATAACGGGTGCTGCACATTGGAGTTTTTTTTTTTTTCTGTATACCGGAGTCTGGGTGATCTCTGCACCCGAACCCATCCACACCAGTTACATGCTGGATGTGTGTAGTCCTGTTCTGAGTGTAAATATATATGTATATATACTGTATATACAGATCATAGGAATACAAACTACTATATATATATATATATATTGTGTAGGGTTCAATTTTGAGTTGGCCCACCCTTTGCAGATATAACAGCTTCAACTCTTCTGGGAAGGCTGTCCACAAGGTTTAGGAGTGTCTATGGGAATGTTTGACCATTCTTCCAGATGAGCATTGAGTGAGGTCAGGCACTGATGTTGGACGAGAAGGCCTGGCTCACAATCTCTGCTCTAATTCAGCCAGGTGGGTGTCCTATCTGGTTGAGGTCAGGACTCCATGTCTTTATGGACCTTGCTTTGTGCACCGGTCCAAATCATTTGGTGGAGGGGGATAATGGTTTGGGGTTTATAGGTTTATGTACTATGGATTATGAACTATGGACTATAAATTATTGACTATAGATTATGGACTATGGGTTATGGACTATGCATGATAACGTATGGAACTATGGATTATAGATTGTGACCTATGAACCATGTATTATAGACTTTTGATTATGGACTATGGATTATGACGTATGGAACTATGGACTATGTACTAGGAACTATGGATTGTGGACAGTTAGACTATGGACTATGGACCATGTATTATAGATTTTTGATTATGGACTATGGGTTATGGACTATGCATTATAAAGTATGGAACTATGGACTATGGATTGTGACCTATGGACCATGTATTATAGACTTTTGATTACAGACTATGGATTATGACGCATGGAACTATGGACTATGTACTAGGAACTATGGATTGTGGACAGTAAGACTATGGACTATGGACCATGTATTATAGACTTTTGAGTATGGACAATGGGTTATGACGTATACCAGGTATCAGGTATCAGAATGACAGGTGTTAGGTATCAAGGATCATGTATCAGGTATC
>BLSH010331588.1:16341-31494 GCA_018402905.1 Glandirana rugosa | reverse complement strand
AAACCGCCGTCATACGACGGCGGCTGCGATAACGCGCACTGTGAGCGCGCGCGCGCCCCTGGAGGCGCGCCCGCATGCTCATTGTGTTCGGGGGGGGCCAGGGAGCGGGTGCGGCGGCTTCGATTGCCGCCGGCTACCCGCGATGCCCCCCCGGAGTGAAAGAACAGAGGTCTGTGTAAGTAAACATGGACCTCCGTTCTGTGAAGGGGGAAGGGCTGTGATCAAAGCATTCCTGTATACAAAGGCTGTGACCACTTCCCTTCCCCTGTTAGGGCAGTCCCCCCACAGTAAGAACACGCCCAGGGAACACAGTTAACCCTTAGATCGCCCCCTGCAGGTTAACCCCTTCACTGCCAATGGCATTTACACAGTAATCAGTGCATTTTTATAGCACTGATCGCTGTATAAATGCCAACGGTCCCAAAAAAGTGTCAAAATGGTCCGACATGTCTGCTGAAATATCGCAGTACCGCAAAAAAATCGCAGATCGCCACCATTACTAGTAAACAAAAAAAAACCAAAAATGAATTCTCATCATCCGTAAACGCGACCACTTTTGTACAAACCAATCAATAAAAGCAGATTGCGATTTTTTTTATCACTAATATGAGGAAGAATATAAATCGGCCAAAAACGGTGAAAAAAAATGCTTTTTTATATTTTTTTTGGGATTTGTATTTTAGCAAAAAGTAAGAAATTTGGGTTTTTTTGCAAAATTGTCGCTTCTTTTGTTTATAGCGGCGATCAGAAATGACGCAGAGGTGATCAAATACCACCAAAAGAAAGCTCTATTTGTGGGGAAAAAAAGGACGCAAATTTCGTTTGGGTACAACGCCGCACGACCGCGCAATTTTCAGTTAAAGCGACGCAGCGCCGAATCGCAAAAAGGGCTCTGGTCCTAAAGCTGGAAATCCTTCCGGGGCTGAAGTGGTTAAACATTGTTGCAGTTATGACCGAGAATCACCCTTCCAATACAGCCACTTACTGGTACGTTGCTGGATGGGAAGCAGTTAAAGGGGATTGGTTTGGGGGGCAGTAAAAATGCAGCCCAGCTGCATGTTTACTGCTCCCCCAAATGAAGTGTAAACTAGCATCTCAGCATTTCTTATGAATATCAGCATTACAATAATCATCACACAGGCAGTGAGGCAGCACAGTAAGCGGGGGCTCTATCATGGCTCTGTGTCAGTGTTGTTGGGTGCTGACTTTGTTAACTTACAGCTGCATTGTATATAATAGATTGTAACCCAGCACAGCCATAACAAAGTCAGCACCCAACAACACTGACACAGAGCCATGATAGAGCACCTGCTTACTGTGCTGCCTGTGTGATGTTTATTGTAATGCTGATAACCTGCTGTGCGATATATAATGGGACACAGTGAGGATTCTGTGCTCTACTCACTGTGTCCAGTGTAGCCATGCTGTCCTTCTCCTCTTCCCTGTCAGCGACAGCAACTTTTCATATCTCGTGCGGACTGCACCCGGGAGCCGAACGGATGATCAGAGTATCACTCTGCCGGCCGGGACTAATAGAATAGTGGGGCAGCATGATATACATGCGCCCCAAAATGAAGAAATAGTCCCTCCACTGCATTCCCCTCCTGGGCCCCTCTGTTGCTTTGATGGGGCCCAGGAAAATGATATAACCCCCTCTATATGTAAGATGGAGCGGGGTATGAGTTTAAAAAGTGATTTTTTTTAAATGCAGCAATAAACTGTAATGCTGCTCGGGCCACCCTGTGGAGATGATGGGGGCGGGCCCAGTACAACAGGGCTGGTTGTACTGCCCTATCAGCGGCCCTGCTGACCACCATGTGCCAATCTAATGAGGGAGGCACACCCTAGAAACATTGTCATTCAGGAGAGCACAGAGGGGTTATAATCAATGGCGGCTGGTGCTGTATATGTTGGGGGAGTGGCAAACAAGACATCCAAGCGACCGACCCAGTCCATCCGTCGGTCGGTCGCTTGTTTGTCCCCCCACCAGCCCCGCACTTACCCCATCTAGAGCAGCTTCGGCTCCTTCTTGCGTCTCCTCCTCCTCCATGGTAGCGGCTTCATCCTTGGCGGCTTTCCTCCTCCTTTCCTCAGCAGCCAATACGATCGCTTCTCCTCCTGTCCAATTGGTTTGACCCCAGTTCCTGATTGGCCAGGAGAAGAAGCAGGAAGGCAATAGTAAAAATGAATTCACTATTGTCACACAACTGGGTGGGATAGGCTTTTTTTAAGCCTATTAGAGCCTCGGGCTCTAATCACGTGCTTAAAAAAAAAAGAAGAACCATTGGAATCCATGCATCCAGCGCCCTGCATGTACGAGATGTGCAGCACCTGAAACTACGGATACTGGAAGCTGTGCTAGCATTTCTCCTGCGGTGTTGCTATCAGTGTGTGAAGAGTGGGAGAAGAGGGTTGCATTGACAATCCAACACAATGGGCAGCACATTGAACACATTTTATAAGTGGTCAGAGACCTATAAATAACTCATGAAAGAATAAACTTACGTTAAAACCAAGCACACCATTGTTTTTCTTGTGAAATTTCCAATAAGTTTGATGTGTCACATGACCCTCTTCCTATTGAAAAAACAAAAGTTGGATTCAAAATGGCCGACTTCAAAATGGCCGCCATGGTCACCACCCATCTTGAAAAGTTTCCCCCCTCACATATACTAATGTGCCATAAACAGGAAGTTAATATCATCAACCATTCCCATTGTATTAAGGTGTATCCATATAAATGGCCCACCCTGCAGATTAGGAAATGGGGGGGGGGGGGGCGGCGCCCCCTGTGCCCCTAGTGAACGAGCCACCATTCATTATAATGGGTGTCTGTTTGAAGTTCTAAATCATTTATCCTGTTTGATCCCCAGAAGATGTCTTTCTGAATTGTGCTGTGCCTTTAAGAAGATCTGGATTGACCAGTTAGTAATCTTTTCGCCTTACTAGACACATTCCAATGTCGGCACTCTCATAGAGTGGAGCAAAGTATGGGGAGTATTTATGAAAAAAACAGCAATTCACCTAGGAAAAGTGCAAGAGCATTGTAGGGGCACAACTATTAGGCTAAGGCTACTTCCGGTGCAGGACTGTTTTTCATTGATTTAAAATGTAATATACCACATTTGGCCACTAGATGGAGCCTAATATCACAAGAAATTATCATGACGCTTAGCGCCATTAAGTGGCCGAATGTGGTACTTTTCTTTTAAAATCAATGAAAAACATTTCCCCAGCACAGAAAGTAGTCTAACTTTTTTTTTTGTAGGGGCACAACTATTAGGCTAAGGCTACTTCCCGTGCAGGACTGTTTTTCATTGATTTAAAATATAATGTTCCACATTTGGCCACTAGATGGAGCTAATAGCATAAAAAATTCATATGATACTTAGCAACATCTAGTGGCTAAATGCATTGATTTAAAATGTAATATACCACATTCGGCCACTAGATGGAGATAATGTCATAAGAAATTCGTATGATACTTAGCGCCATCTAGTGGCTAAATGCATTGTTTTAAAATGTAATATGCCACATTCGGCCACTAGATGGTGCCTAATATCACAAGAAATTCTCATGACGCTTAGCCCCATTAAGTGGCCGAATGTGGTACTTTTCTTTTAAAATCAATGAAAAACATTCGCCCGGCACAGGAAGTAGTCTAACTTTTTTTTTTTTTGTAGGGGCACAACTATTAGGCTAAGGCTACTTCTTGTGCAGGACTGTTTTACATTGATTTAAAATATAATGTTCCACATTTGGCCACTAGATGGAGCTAATAGCATAAGAAATTCATATGATACTTAGCGCCATCCAGTGGCTAAATGCATTGATTTACATTTGGCCACTAGATGGCGCTAATAGCATAAGAAATTTGTATGATACTTAGTGACATCTAGTGGCTAAATGCATTGATTTAAATTTTATAATACCACATTTGGCCACTAGATGGTGCCTAATATCAGAAGAAATTCTCATATCACTTGGCGCCATTAAGTGGCCGAATGTGGTACTTTTCTTTTAAAATCAATGAAAAACATTCTCCCAGCACAGGAAGTAGTCTAACTTTTTTTATTTTTTGACCCATTCACACATAGCTAATATACATGCGCTTTCACTGGGAAGAATTGATATACAATTTTTTTTTTTTGAGTGGTGTGTGGCTTTTGCCAATATTTATTGCATGCTAGAAAAACCTGTTTATTTTTAGACCTAGAAGAAGGTTTTCATGTCGTCCCCCTTTGTTGGCTGGCAGCACCCAGGATTTATCTAGCAGAGTAAGCGGTCCAACCTGAAGTACGTTAGACAAGGAAGCAGAGGCTGGGACAGAAGGAACATTCATCCCTCATTTCCTGGTGAACGAGGAGTTCTTGGCTGCAGAAGGAGGAAGCTGTGTCTGATGATGGCTCAGAAATAAGGAAATAACTCCTAAAACAATGCAACTCATCTGTAATATTTGGAGACAAGGTGTGCACACAGCTCCCATCATTGCTCCAAGGATAAGGTCCCGGAGTGGAGAGCTGAAGACAGCTGTTTCAGGGGGGCACATTGTTCCTGTGTGGGATTTACAGCCCAGCCTATAGTCAAGGTCACATGATGACCCTGGTCACTGCTCTATTCAGGGGCCCCTAGGGATAGGAAAGGTAATTGCAGGGATAAGTTACATTTGAGGTTTAAGTATCGCTTTGATAGTCGGAGGAGTCTAGAAGAGTACATGCAAAATCCCAAGGTAAATATATGCACACTCACCAGCCACTTTATTAGGTCCTCCTTGCTAGTGTCGGGTTGGACCCCCTTTGGCCTTCATTCTTGGTGGCAGAGATACAACAAGGTGTTGGAAACGTTCCTCAGAGATTTCCCTCCATAGTGACAATGATGACATCACACAGTTGCTGCAGATTTGTCAGCTGCACATCCATGATGCTGATCTCCCCGTTCCACCACATCCCAGAGGTGCTCTATTGGATGAGATGTGATGACTGTGGAGGTACAGTGACCTCATTGGAGTACAGTGACCTCATTGTCTAGTGGTGAGAGGATTGGATGAGATGTGGTGAGTGTGGAGGCCATTGGAGTACAGTGACCTCATTGTCCAGTGGTGAGATGATTGGATGGAGATGTGGTGAGTGTGGAGGCCATTGGAGTACAGTGACCTCATTGTCCAGTGGTGAGATGATTGGATGAGATATGGGGAGTGTGGAGGCCATTGGAGTACAGGGACCTCATTGTCCAGTGGTGAGATGATTGGATGAGATGTGGGGAGTGTGGAGGCCATTGGAGTGCAGTGACCTCATTGGAGTACAGTGACCTCATTGTCCAGTGGTGAGATGATTGGATGGAGATGTGGTGAGTGTGGAGGACATTGGAGTACAATGACCTCATTTTCCAGTGGTGAGATGATTGGATGGAGATGTGGTGAGTGTGAAGGCCATTGGAGTACAGGGACCTCATTGTCCAGTGGTGAGATGATTGGATGAGATGTGGGGAGTGTGGAGGACATTGGAGTACAGTGACCTCATTGTCCAGTGGTGAGATGATTGGAGCTTTGTGACATGGTGCTAGACATGTGCAGTTAGTTGCGTTCCCAACTAAAATTTGGACGAATTTTCGTTTTTTTTCCCCGGAAATTTGGACGCTTCGTACCAAATTCAAACGTATCTGAAATAACGAAAAAAAAAAAACCCAATCGGATGAAATTTGAATTTTTTTTAATTGTTTTCGAATACTTTTCGAATTCGGATAGTTTTCAAATTCGAATTTGAAAAATCATTTTCCCGGTTTCCAAAGTGAACAAAATAGAATATAAAACAAAGGAATAGTACAAAAAAAAGAAAACAATAGACTAGAAAAGAATATAACAGAATTAGAGTTGAGCGAAACCGAATTTAAACCAAACTTTCGGGTGTCCGCGTCCTGAATCCGAACCCGAACGTTTGAGAAAAAGTCCGGGTTTGGGTTCTGGGTTCTGGTATTTTATCATGCATGTTGAATAGCTGCAGGGCAGCCAATCAACAAGCGTTTCACAGGTTTTCCATAGAAGCCATCAGAGCCATGCCTACTAATGGCATGGCTGTGATTGGCCAGTGCATCATGTGACCCAGCCTCTATATGAGGATGGAGTCACAGTGCTGCATGTCACATGCTCTCAGGTTAGTGTAGGGAGAGGATGCTGCCGGCGCTGTGAGGGACAGATTGTGAGGGACAGATTGTGAGGGACAGATTGCAGTGATAATAACTAGGTAGAGATTACTACTACTGCTATGAGGGACAGATTGTAGATCCATAACATCTCATCCTGCATTACAGAACGATCTGATACTGGACTAGGTAGAGATCACTACTGCTTTGAGGGACAGATTGCAGATCTAATAACATCTCCCATTTTTCTTCTTTTTGCAGCCCTCTAGCACTTTCCAGAACTTTTTTACAGCCATTTTTGTGCCGAAAAGTTTGGGTCCCCATTGACTTCAATGGGGTTCGGGGTCTGGGGTCAAGTTCGGGTAACGTTTGGTACCGAACCCGAACGTTTCCGGAAAGTTCAGCCGAACCCGAACATCCAGGTGTTCGCTCAACTCTAAACAGAATACAAAAGAATAGAATACAACGGCTCTGTTTCCCTCCACCACATTATATCCTTTCATTTTCTGTTCTATTCCCCTCTGTTGTATTCTATCTTTTTCCATTCTATTCCTCCACTTTCCACTCCACCCCCCCATTCTCCTTGGAAATTGGAAAACTATTTGAATTAGAAAACCGTTCAAATTTGAAAATGATTTGGATTTGCTAACGATTCGAATTTGAAAACGATTCGAATTAAAAAAAAATTGAATTCGGAAAACTATTCGAATTGATTTGAAAACGAATAAACAAAATGAATTCTGAAACCTAAATAAACGAATGAAACAAATCTAACTGAACAAATTTATGTAAGCAAAGAAACCAAACAAACCTAAACTAAACAAATTTATTTCGCTCGGCACATTTCTACATGGTGAATTATCCAGCTGGAAGGAGCCATCAGAAGATGGGGGCACTGTAGTCATGAATGGATGAGCATGGTCAGCAACGATACTCAGGTAGGCCTTGGTGTATTAACCATGCTCAATTGGTGCTAAGGGGCCCAAAGTGTGCCAAGAAAATATCCCCCTCCAGGCCTTTACACCACCATGACCTGTGTCGGCCGCTCAGGCTCGTTAGGGATGAGGTATGTGGACAGTGCATCCGCGGCTGCTGCTAGAGTGCTGACAGGGGGTGGAGCCCATCCTGGCTCCTACAAAGGTTCAAGAAAGAAAGGATGACCCCTAGAAGTCGCACATCTTTGGCCTCCTACTGCAATGAATAGAGTGACAACCTCAGCCTGAACTCCGACCAAGCCACGCCCCCAACATTTTTCACTTCACCCCCCCGGAGCTTAATCATCCAGTATGAAGGAAGATGTCCCTGTGACCACACATCCATATCATCCCAAGTTATGGTAGTAAGTGGGGGATTCCCATGATTAAGCTCCTGGGGCGGAGTGAAACGCGTTGGGAGCTTGGCCTGGTCAGGGGTTGAGGCCAAGGTTGCCACTCTATTCATTACAGTAGGACGCCATGGATATGGGACTTCTAGGGGTCATCCTTCCTTTCTTGTTACCACTACCACCAACCTGAACTGTTGATACAAGGCATAAATTCTGACCCCACCATCTGAATGTCGCAGCTGAAATCCAGACTCATCAAACCAGGCAACGTTTTTCCAATCTTCTATTGTCCAATTTTAGTGACTCTGTGCAAATTGTAGCCTCAGTTTATTGTTCTTAGCTGACAGGAGTGGCACCTGGTGTGGTCTTTTGCTGCTGTAGCCCATCTGTTTCAAGTTTCGATGTGTTGTGCTCACATAAATCATATTTATATACAGTAGGATAATATGGCCCATCATAAAGTGGTTGTACACTTTTAGACATGAAAAATGAACAAAGCATATCCCACTGTAGTGTGTACTAGCCTGAATCAAAAACACTGAGTCTGGTTCCGCTCTGATCTCCCCTCTTTCTGAAATCTGCACGAGTCCCTGATGCTCTCCATCCCAGTAGATGGCCCACCCCCTTCCAGTCCTCTATTTTTCCCTATGAGCCTGTTATAGGGGGTGTGTCCCTAACCTCCAATCAGCTATGAGATTTCACAGAGCTCTGTGCTTTAGTTCTGCAGTGGGTGTGAAGTAAGAGCCCTGCCCCCTGCTGCCTGCTGCTGTAGCTGAGAAAAATCCTCTGATCCATCTGTTGTAGGAGGCTGTAGAGGAGAGAGTGCTGCAGATAAACAGGAACAACTTATGTAGGGGCATTTGATTCATCTCTGTCTTTCACCTGAGGCCTGTCACTTCACTACTGTAGGTGTATGGAAGGGTTTACAACCCCTTTAAACCTGAATTCCAGGCACATAAACTTTAGTCTATATAAAATATATTCCCCTCTAGCCACCAAAGATATAAATCCAGCGGCAAATGCCTTCACATTTTCACACTTGTGAAAGTAAAACGTTACATCATCACTGGGCTGCAGGGAGCAGAGCTGTGGAAGGAGACCCAGCAGGCTCCACCCACTACAGGATGCCTGCAAAAAAACTACAAGAGGGGTGGAGACAAGACCAGTCACCCTGTACAAGGAGAGACAACAGAGCTGTGGGAGGGGCCCAGCAACCTCCACCCACTACAAAAACTACAGGAGGGGCGGAGACAAGACCAGTCACCCTGTACAAGGAGAGACAGCAGAGCTGTGGGAGGGGCCTAGCAACCCCCACCCACTACATAAACTACAGGAGGGGCGGAGACACGACCACTCACCCTGTACAAGGAGAGACAGCAGAGCTGTGGGAGGGGCCTAGCAACCCCCACCCACTACATAAACTACAGGAGGGGCGGAGACACGACCACTCACCCTGTACAAGGAGAGACAGCAGAGCTGTGGGAGGGGCCCAGCAACCCCCACCCACTACATAAACTACAGGAGGGGGCGGAGACAAGACCAGTCACCCTGTACAAGGAGAGACAACAGAGCTGTGGAAGGGGCCTTGCAACCCCCACCCACTACATAAACTACAGGAGGGGGCGGAGACAAGACCAGTCATCCTGTACAAGGAGAGACAACAGAGCTGTGGGAGGGGTCCAGCAACCCCCACCCACTACATAAACTACAGGAGGGGCGGAGACAAGACCAGTCACCCTGTAGAAGGAGAGACAACAGAGCTGTGGGAGGGGCCCAGCAACCTCCAGCCACTACATAAACTACAGGAGGGGCGGAGACAAGACCAGTCACCCTGTACAAGGAGAGAGAGCAGAGCTGTGGGAGGGGCCCAGCAACCCCCACCCACTACATAAACTACAGGATGGGCGGAGACAAGACCAGTCACCCTGTACAAGGAGAGAGAGAGCAGAGCTGTGGGAGGGGTCCAGCAACCTCTGGATGATCACCTGACCAGTCCTTACCTGACCAGTCTGCTATATACTGGAGGATGATGACCCTACCAGTCTGCTATATACTAGAGGATGATGACCTGACCAGTCTGCTATATACTGGAGGATGATGACCCTACCAGTCTGCTATATACTAGAGGATGATGACCTGACCAGTCTGCTATATACTGGAGGATGATGAACCGACCAGTCTGCTATATACTGGAGGATGATCACTTGACCGGTCTGCTATATACTGGAGGATGATGACCTGACCAGTCTGCTATATACTGGAGGATGATGACCTGACCAGTCTGCTATATACTGGAGGATGATGACCCTACCAGTCTGCTATATACTGGAGGATGATGACCTGACCAGTCTGCTATATACTGGAGGACGATGACTTGACCTGTCTGCTATATACTGGAGGATGATGACCCTACCAGTCTGCTATATACTGGAGGATGATGACCCTACCAGTCTGCTATATACTGGAGGACGATGACCTGAGCAGTCTGCTATATCCTGGAGGATGATGACCTGACCAGTCTGCTATATACTGGAGGACCATGACCTGACCAGTCTGCTATATACTGGAGGATGATGACCCTACCAGTCTGCTATATACTGGAGGATGATGACCTGACCCGTCTGCTATATACTGGAGGATGATGACCTGACCAGTCTGCTATATACTGGAGGATGATGACCCTACCAGTCTGCTATATACTGGAGGATGATGACCCTACCAGTCTGCTATATCCTGGAGGATGATGACCTGACCAGTCTGCTATATACTGGAGGACCATGACCTGACCAGTCTGCTATATACTGGAGGATGATGACCCTACCAGTCTGCTATATACTGGAGGATGATGACCTGACCCGTCTGCTATATACTGGAGGATGATGACCTGACCAGTCTGCTATATACTGGAGGATGATGACCCTACCAGTCTGCTATATACTGGAGGATGATGACCCTACCAGTCTGCTATATCCTGGAGGATGATGACCTGACCAGTCTGCTATATACTGGAGGACCATGACCTGACCAGTCTGCTATATACTGGAGGATGATGACCCTACCAGTCTGCTATATACTGGAGGATGATGACCTGACCCGTCTGCTATATACTGGAGGATGATGACCTGACCAGTCTGCTATATACTGGAGGATGATGACCCTACCAGTCTGCTATATACTGGAGGATGATGACCCTACCAGTCTGCTATATACTGGAGGATGATGACCTGACCAGTCTGCTATATACTGGAGGACGATGACCTGACCAGTCTGCTATATACTGGAGGACGATGACTTGACCTGTCTGCTATATACTGGAGGATGATGACCTGACCAGTCTGCTATATACTGGAGGATGATGACCTGACCAGTCTGCTATATACTGGAGGACGATGACCTGAGCAGTCTGCTATATACTGGAGGACGATGACCTGAGCAGTCTGCTATATACTGGAGGACGATGACCTGAGCAGTCTGCTATATACTGGAGGATGATGACCTGACCAGTCTGCTATATACTGGAGGATGATGACCTGACCAGTCTGCTATATACTGGAGGATGGTGACCTGACCAGTCTGCTATATACTGGAGGATGGTGACCTGACCAGTCTGCTATATACTGGAGGATGATGACCTGACCAGTCTGCTATATCCTGGAGGATGATGACCTGACCAGTCTGCTATATACTGGAGGATGATGACCCTACCAGTCTGCTATATACTGGAGGATGATGACCTGACCAGGCTGCTATATACTGGAGGAGGATGACCCTACCAGTCTGCTATATACTGAAGGATGATGACCTCACCAGTCTGCTATATACTGGAGGACGATGACCCAACCAGTCTGCTATATACTGGAGGATGATGACCCAACCAGTCTGCAATGCCTCAATGCCATAGGTCAGTATGGATTGCTTCTTAGTAGCAGCCATAAAAAGCATTCCTGTGATGTGAAGTCTACGAATTGTCTGGTCTTCTCTCATAGATCAAAAATGAGAAAAATAACACTGCGCATCCACAAGGAGAATAAAGCAGCTAACAGCACAATTTCAACAGCACTCGTCAATACAAACAATATAAAAACGTGCAGCGCTAAAAATAAGTATAGAATAAGCAAAGTTTAGGACCCGGGAACCACCCAGGGATAAAAGTGTCCCTAAAACAGTCCTTCCAAAAATCCGGTGAACAGAAAAGGTGAATTAATCATAATAATAATGAGACAAAAGTGTTCAGTGCTTCAAAGTGTTCCACCATGAAGAAGTGTACCCACTACCTTGAGTAGTTAAACACCCTTACCAGAGGTAGGCTGGTAAACAGCATGTAGGGCCAACCTGGGCAAATGGAAATTTGGCACCAGAGATAAATCAGCACCCCTCATAAATGGATAACAATCGCCAATCCAGGTGGGAGATGCATACGCCAAAATGTTTCCTCATAACCAGGAAGCAAGAGAAGCTTCTATCTGTCAGCTCAGTTTTCCTGCCCACACGGCGCCCTTGCTCACTGCGAGGGCACCGTGTGGGCAGGAAAACTGAGCTGACAAATAGAAGCTTCTCTTGCTTCCTGGTTATGAGGAAAAGCGGCCTGATACTAACAGAAAAACCCATCTCCACCACCAGGAGCTCTGATCAATACCAGTTAGTGTTTGGACTCCGAACTTTGGGTGAGCCCTGGACATCTGCCAGGGTGACCACTCATTCTGCTAGTCGGTGGGAGCCTCTCTACTGCTATCCAAACCTGACCCCTGACTGTGACCACATCTGTACATACCTGTCAAGGTCAGTGTGCTCTGGGCTTTGATTATGGTTTAATTTAATGGTTTGTTCTTCTTCTGCCATATGCAGATGCTGTGCTTTATAAAGGTCTAGGGTAGCCTCCTAGCATGGGCGTCAGCAGGTAGGGGCAAGGGGGGGCAATTGCCCCCCCTGGAATCAGGCATCAGATCAGGGGTTCCCCACTAGGTCCTTATCCTCTTGAGCCATGTATGCAGTTTCTGACAGTCTCTTGGGCCATGTATGCAGTCTCTGACTGTTTCCTGTACCATGTCCACAGTCTCTGACTGTCTCCTGGACTATGTCTGCAGTTTCTGACTGTCTCCCTTATCATGTACGCAGTCCCTGACCATCTCCTGTATCATGTACGCAGTCCCTGACTGTCTCCTGTATCACGTCTGCAGTCTCTGACCATCTCCTGGATCGTGTCTGCAGTCTCAGACCATCTCCTGTATCACGTCTGCAGTCTCTGACCATCTCTTGTATCATGTCTGCAGTCTGTGATCATCTCCTGTATCACGTCTGCAGTCTCTGACCATCTCCTGGATCATGTCTGCAGTCTCAGACCATCTCCTGTATCATGTCTGCAGTCTCTGACCATCTCCTGTATCACGTCTGCAGTCTCTGATCATCTCCTGTATCATGTCTGCAGTCTCAGACCATCTCCTGTATCATGTCTGCAGTCTCTGACCATCTCCTGTATCACGTCTGCAGTCTCTGATCATCTCCTGTATCACGTCTGCAGTCTCTGACCATCTCCTGGATCGTGTCTGCAGTCTCAGACCATCTCCTATATCATGTATGCAGTCTCTGATCATCTCCTGTATCATGTATGCAGTCTCTGATCATCTCCTGTATCATGTCTGCAGTCTCTGACCATCTCCTGTATCACGTCTGCAGTCTCTGACCATCTCCTGTACTATGTCCGCAGTCTCTGACCATCTACTGGATCACGTTTGCAGTCTCTGACCATCTCCTGGATCACGTCTGCAGTCTCTGACCATCTCCTGTACTATGTCCGCAGTCTCTGACCATCTACTGGATCTTGTCTGCAGTCTCTGACCATCTCCTGGATCATGTCTGCAGTCTCTGACCATCTCCTGTACTACATCTGCAGTCTCTGACCATCTCCTGTATCACGTCTGCAGTCTCTGACCATCTCCTGGATCATGTCTGCAGTCTCTGACCATCTCCTGTACTACGTCTGCAGTCTCTGACCGTGATAATGTAATTATGACATTGTCAAAAAGGGGCAGAGCATGGATGACCTTGAAATTATGCCCCCCCCCCCCTGGAAAAAGTTCTGCGGACGCCCATGCCTCCTAGTATCTCTGCTCATAGCTATACACATTCTAATGCTGGTACTCTCATATGGTGAAGTAGGAGCCAACTTTACAGTGGTACTCGGTGGTGTGCATCTTTCATGGATATCTTTATTATATACAACAGAAATCTCTCTTTATTTTAGGACTAGAAGAAGTTTTCATGTCACTTCCTTTGTTGGCTGGCAGCACCCAGGATTCATCTAGCAGAGTGAGCGGTCCAACCTGAAGTACATTACACGAGGAAGCAGAAGCTGGGACAGAAGGAACATTCATCCCTCATTTCCTGGTGAACGAGGAGTTCTTGGCTTCAGAAGCAGGGAGCTGTCGTCAATGAGGGGCCCATAAAATATGGAAAGAAATCCTAGCACAATGCAACTCATTGATAATAATTGGAGGCACACTGCGCACATCTCTGATCTCCATCACTGAAGGTGGCCAGCCGGTCATGAATGCATCATTTCTCTGCATGAACTGCAATACTTAGTTGTCCCCACCAAGCAAAATAGACACTGAATTATGCAAAGTGCTGGGGATTGGAAATTAGACAATCTTAAAAAGTATGAGAAAGATTTGAATAGATCAGTGGTTCTCAACTCCGGTCCTCGGGACCCACCAACAGGCCAGATTTTAAGTATTACCTTGGGGAGATGCAGCCTAGAATACCGCAATCACTGAGCAGCAAATGATATCACCTGGGATGTATTTCAGTTATCCTGCAAACCTGGCCTGTTAGTGGATCCCGAGGATAGGAGTTGAGAACCACTGTAATAGAGGGAATAGAGATGCCCACCAATCAGAGCCACTCCATGTAAACCAATAAAGGAGAGGTCTATAGCAATACACAGACTAGATGGGGGGGGGGGTCTTTGGAACTCCAGTTACCAGACTGGGGCCCTCATGCACATTTCCATGGTAATTATCATAGGCGTGCGCACGTAGGGTGGAAGGTGTGCCTGGGCACACCATAATCACCCTGTACTGTGCAGCTTCCCCCCTGCTGCCTGGCTGCAGAGAAAGGGACGGGGGATTCTCTGTCCTCCGTCTCTTTTTCTCTCTCAATTGTGAGACATCATGGGTCTGTTCAGACCTCTGATATTTCACCAAAGCCCCCCAGCATGACTCCTAAATAAAATTGTAAAAAAAATAATATTGTTAAAAATAAAAAATTGTAAAAAAAGAAATAAAATAAAATAAAAATAAACTACTGACAGCGATCTCTGCCCTTCTGACATTTATACACTCATGTTTGTTTGCGCCTTGTGGTGCACCCTAATTATGGAATGTATCCCCGGCACTTATATCTAAATGTTTTCTTATGTATTTCCTCTCTCATTGATTATATTTAGTAATATGGTGAAGCTCTCTTCATAATGTTTCATTTCTGTAACCTGATAGATTGTTTTTGTAAGTTTCAGACCTTCGTACCATTTACCAAATCATTCCTATTGTTGTGTTGAAGCTTTCACGTTTGGGGTAAGAACTCCAAATTATATCAAAGAAATGTTAAATCTCATAATTTATAGATTTGGTCCTCTCCTCTCCTCCCCTCCCCTCTCCTCTCCTCTCCTCTCCTCCCCTCTCCTCCCCTCTCCT
>BLSH010331581.1:994234-1007722 GCA_018402905.1 Glandirana rugosa | reverse complement strand
GAAATCGGTACTAAAGGATAACCCTCATAGAGTGGTTTTTACTTTAAAAACAACGTCCCTTCGGACTTTAGACTGAACATAGAATCACGTCTGAAGACCCTTTTAACAACTCGGTAAGTGCGTTCGTCCTTTAATTCAAAGACCCCCGTAAGACACATGTCTTGTGGAGGCCCATCTGTATAACGTAAAAGACTTTTATTGTCGTGACGTCTAACCTTTCCATTAAAAATTATTGTAAATTAATGTTATACTGAACATAGCGTTAACATTTGTGATAAAATAAAAAAGCAATAAACGGTAAAAAAAAAGGGAATTGGTGAACGGGAGCGGAGGTCCGTGTTTACATACACGGACCTCCGCTCATTCGCTCCGGGGGGGGCATCGCGGGTGGCCGGCGGCAATCGAAGCCGCCGCACCCGCTCCCTGGTCCCCCCCCCGAACACAGTATCTCTGTATCGCAGCCGCCGTCGTATGACGGCGTTTTGCGTTACAGAGCCACTTTGCCGCCGTCAATCTCCGATCGGCGGTCGGCAAGTGGTTAAGGGAAAAAAAAATGGCAAATAACGAAAAAATAAAATAGTGTTTACAATTGCGATACAAGTCATATTGTAATTAAATGTTATTAAAAATTACCTTTCCAATCTGCAGTGCTGTTATTTTCAGAAAATGCAATATGTCTACCCGGAGGTGTTCTGTACACAGAATGCCCCCAGAAACTTAATTTCCTGCTTGCGTGAATGGCTCAACAATTTTCCCAGAAGTCTGCACTAAGATACAAGTCAGATTTCAGGCTTCCCTGCAACAAAAATTTCATTTTTGGTGAGATACTCCCAATAGGAAATCATGGCTAAAGTGATGCAGACCAGCAGCTTACCTCATTAGAGCCCTGCAGGTGCGCAGCTGACTGATAATTATGAAACCACTCCCATTAGACTAACTTTCCCATATGGATACAGACAAGCACACAGGGATTTCTTTCGAATAACAAAAAGTAGGAATCTGCAACAAAGTTTGGTAAAATCCCTGCAATGTATATAGATCACCCAGAGGGGAATGTTTTTCTCATCAAAAGTGGAGTTGGGCATTAAAAAACACCCTAAGTTGGAGAACATGGATGTTAACCAGCCACAGGAAAAAAATTGAAGGGGATTTCTACCTAAATTGCATACAGTATGTTTAGGGTTTGCTGCATATGTGTGTTGGGATGCAATTCAGAATAACTTGCAGTACAAGATAACGCAATGTGTGTGTACAGTATGTTGTCATTCATTCTGAATTGCATCCCAAAAGCTCATTACAAATGAATAGAGTGCCTTAATTCAACACTAAATACATACATTAACAAATGCAAAGATGTTCAGAATGAATGGGAACGTCCGAATATATTGTTACCTTGCAATGCAAAGGTCTTGGGGTAGCCTTACTGTAAGGAAACAGATGAGTATGAATAGGACATAAAGGATCAAATTAAATAATGCACATCATGTAGGGCTTGTTCACACCAAGTGCACTGGGCAGCTTTGCCAGTACAGTCACAATGCAAGACAAGGCAAAAAATGTTATTCTCTATGGGGGCAGTACTTTTTTCAGTACAGAGGGTTGTGCTACACAAACTACTGCATCGCAATGTCGCTGTGTGAACAGAACTTTACTAAAAAGGCACTTGTGGCATTTCAATAAAGTTCTAGCAAAAAAAAAAAATATATGAATTAGTGTGATGCACCAGGATTGGTTTATTGGCACTATTTCTCCCAGCACACACCAGCAGCCTTGTAAACAGTGTGAATGACCCCCAAAAATGTTTATTATTCAATTTCCCTGTTTTGCATTATTAAATGTGGCAAAATTGTGAAATCCTATTTTAAAGTGGTTGTTAACCTCAGATGTGAAATATGAACAAAGCATATCCTTCTATAGTGTGCACATGCCTAATGACAGTATTAATGTACATATACATGCAAGCCTCCTGCGTCTTTCCTGTAAGCACTAGCAGCTCTGTAAAACTCTGAAATCAGTGGGTGCCTGTGTTTGCTGGAGTTTGGTGGGTGGAGTTGTGATGTCACAAGCCTCCCCACCCACCTCTATACTGAGACATTGAGGAGGGAGGGGGGGCGTGTAAAACTTTCTCTGCTGTGTGAAGGAGATAAGCAAATTGCTTGTCACTCACAGAACAAGGGGCGGATCGACTGTATTTCCCCATTAGTCTGACTTTCTCTTCCTAAAAAAAGATAAGCTCATTACTCACAGCTGGATTAACTCTTTGTGGCAAGACTGGGCACAGATGACATGACATGCTATACTCCACCAGGCAGAATTATTCAATTTTTTTTTTCGGGTTTACATCCACTTAAAGGCAGTCATTCATGCTTGTCACAGATCAATAAGGCTTTTCCTCCAATATGGGATAGCTGGTGGCTTAAAATATACTGTCCTCCTTTTGCTGGTATTTAATAGTATTTTCTGTCATTTCCGTATCTTACATCAGAGATTCTCAACCATTTTTCAATCAAAGCACCCTTTAAAATTCTGCACAAATCTCGAGACGTCCCATCCAGTGCTGAAGGAGAGGGGCAAACAACAAAACACTTCCTGAACATGAAGTGTGAGTAGAGTTGCTGATTGCTGGCTCCTTCAATAAATACTTCAATAAAGGCCCTTACACATGGTACAATTAGCGGCTGAAAACTGTCGTACAATAATCCGACCGTTAGTACACTCCATTCGACAGCCGATTTTCAATTATCATCCAACAGAAGTTGTATGAGCAAACTAGAAATCTTTTGCCTGCCAACAAGGTGCCGTCCGATTTTCGGCTCGTCTGTACAGAAGTTGGACAAACAAAAGTTGTTAGTACAAACACGCATGCTCGGGATCCAGGAACTATTCGGTCGTGTAAACCTGCGTCTGTAATTCACAATTCACATTCACCTGAACTTCCTCTTTATATGCTCGTAACACGTCACTACGTTCGGCTTTGTCGAACGATAATTTGACTACCGTCAGTACGCTAGACAAAATCACTGACAGCCAATTTTGAGAAAAGTTGGACGTGCGGTCATACAACAATCGCATCGTGTGTACGAGGCTTAAGGAAGATGTTTGGTGCATAGGCAGCATCCTTGTTTGCCCCTTTCCTTTAGCACTGGATGGGACGTCTCCAGATTTGTGCAGAATTTTAAAGGGTGCTTTGACCGGAAAAAGGTTGAGAATCTCTGATGTAAGATATGGAAATTACAGAAAATACTATTAAATACCAGCAAAAGGAGGACGGTGTCTTTTAAGCCACCAGCTATCCCATATTGGAGGAAGAGCCTTATTGATCTGTGGCAAGCATGAGTGACTGCCTCTAGTTAGACAGTCCACTCGTTCTAGTAAGAGTCAGTGTGTCTCTCCCTTCCTGGTGACCGATCTCTTCCTTTTCCTTCACCTCTGACCGTGTATGGGCTTGCACTAAGTGGAACTATATGAGGACTATGCACATGGACTCTCTCTCTATATGTGTGTGTGTGTGTGTATATATATATATATATATATATATATATATATATATATATTTGTGTGTGTTTCAGCGCTGCACATATGTTTTAATATTTTTTATTCTATCCCAGGAGAATTGTGCTACCAGCTTTTTGTACTATCTTGTAATAGCATATACCATTTATTAGCGTGGGTGTATTGTGTTTTGTTACGCAAAAAAATGTGTTGTGCTTTAGGTGCAATTCTTTGGTAATGAATAGCAAACAGATGTACATTTTTGAGCATGAAAAGGATGTGCAAAAAGTGCAGCAAAACTTGTAGCCATTCTTTGCTGTGTTAGTTGTGTGTTGCCCTATGCATGTAGTGTGACAACGCACATATGTGTAATGCATTGTGAGTGAGGTCTAAATGTTTTGTTTGCAATAACAATCAGGATTTTCAGCAGTGAGCGCTTTAAATAGCTCATGCATTATAACTTGGTGAATTGAGTCTACAGAAACTAGTTGCTGTGAGCATTTTTTCTTATGATTAAGCCAAGCCTTATGTTTTCTGCATAAGAGGTGAGGAAGTAGTATATTTATTGCTGTGATGGTCCATGGTTTGTTTGGCATGTAAAACTGAGCCTGGTCTCATTTTCCCCCTAATCAGCTTCTGTGCATCAAGCCTTCCAAAAGCAGAACCTCCCATCCCTGGGCCATGTGATGCGCTGACGTCACGGTGACGTCACTGGCTCTTTCTCTGCATGGGAACTAGACACCACCCTGCTTTTGCTGCCATTGGCTGGAGGGAGCCGAGAGAAAAAAAAAAAAGCTTTCTGGAGAGAGAGAGAGAGAGAGACACACAGTGCAGAGCTCACTGCTGCTAGAGTTCTGCAGCTCAAACGTGACTTCCAACATCTGCTTTTTTATTTTATTATTTATGCACACCCTCGCGCCCCTTTTTTAGGTACGGCCACCCCTAGTCCCCCAGGTGACATTACTGTGCAAGATGTAGCTGCTGATCACAAGCCAAAACCATGTTCCATTTGTACTGGAGACTGTGAATACTAACAACAAAAAGCACAGGGCGGCGTTTTCCTTCCTAGCTTCTCTTCTCAAGGCGATTACAACAAAACCTATCTCTCCACTATGATTATTTTATTAAAGTGTTAGTTCTTCGTATGCATCGACTGGCTTGCCGTTTCTTCCCACAAAGGATTGCTTTCAAGGTGAACGGGAGAAGCTACGAGGAGGATTAGCAGACACAGCACCAGCATCGGGATTACTTGGTCTTCTCCTATTGGCGTCGGGGCTTTAATTCATGAGTCAGTGGTTGTCTTATGCTGATCAAAATGAGCAAGGAAAGGCCCAAGAGGAATATCATCCAGAAGAAATATGTAAGTACATGTGATGGGGATTGTGCTGTGTTATTGTTATGCGGGCTCCCCTCCAGGCGGACCTTTAAATGCCCCCCCCCCCCGGGATCCAGGGATGGGACTCTGCGGCCGGGGAGCTGGATGTGTGCTGACCTCGGATGACACAATGCCGGCCATAGAAGAATGTGGAATGGCTGTTGATGGGCGATGTGTACCCGGATCGGGGGAGAAGTTGTGTTGGCAGTGAGGGGGGTTTCCTTTGTGTCGGGCTTCTGTCACCATCCGGTTGTATAGGACTATGTTTAGAAAAAGGCCGTTTCCGCACACGGCGCAGCCTGCAGCAGCAGGTTTAAATGTCTCCGAGGAGGAGGAGGAGGGGAGAAGAGGCCTTTGATGTGTGCAGACTGGCAGGAAGAAAGCTGTGATCACACACACAGGCCATCACAAAGTTGCTCCTTTGTCATGCCGGGTGCAGTGCTCTCACGTTGCCCGGACAATACACGACAATACGGACTGTGTATGTGTGCGCTTATCATTTGTAGAGAGCCGTCCTCCGCATTGCAGGGATTGCTGGCAATGGTGGATCACTTTGAAGTTGCATAGTGCAGTGTGTGTCTTTGTTCGTGTCATGTGTTCTGCTAGGAAGGTATATTATAGGGGAACGACGGGGAAACTTGCATGGCTGGATGGCCCCGTGTGTGCCCCCTCCCCCCTCCTCTGTATGTATTGGTGAAACTCGTGCCACCCTAGAAGGAATGGTGTCGCAGAGATTCTGCCTGGCAACATCTCAACTCCCCCAAATGGTGACGGGAGGAGGAGAGGAGGAGGGGGGGGGGTGGTGGTGTTTGTTTGGAGATGGGGGGAGTGTGTGATGAGGAAGGAAGGGGGCGCCGCCGCACGGAGGTATAATGGAGAGCTGAGCAGACCGGGGCCATCAATCAGCTGCCTTTCTCCCTCCCACTTTGCTGCCATAAGCATGGCTGCTGTCTGCTCGCTGCTGGCCTTGCCCCCTTCTTCTCCCCTCCTCCTCCATCACATCCTGCCTCTACCCCGAGGACGAGAGCAACAGGTTCCACTGGACGAGCCGCTCCAGCGCCCGCAGACATTGGCGGGGGCGGGCGGTGCGGGGAGCGCTATGTGACGTCACCCAGCTCATTCCCGGGGTTCACTTTTCCACTCTGACATCACACGGCCGGAGCTGGGCACGTCAGTGGAAGCAGGCAGGGCCTGTGTTTGGCCTCGGGAGACCGTAAGGGGATGTTGGGGTTAAGTCACAGACACCCCTCAAGCAATGCATTGTCTGTGCTGGGAGGCATGAAGTCAGCCATGCACCATTCCTCCAGCATCAGAAGATCCTGTGCGGATAGGGAACATAAGGTCAGACGAGGAGGGATAAAAGCATCCAAGGTTAATCAATGACACGCTTACATAACTTCAAGTGTAGCTATTTTCTTTAGTTGTAATAAAGAATGGAAACAAAAAAGAATACATTTCATGTGTCTGCTGATCATTTCAGTTTTCAGATCCAGGATCAACCTCACCTCCCAGATGTTTGATCCCTCACAAAAGATGCTATGGCTATATAGTTTAAAGCCACATCGTTTTATGGGGGATTAGACCATACACAAGAAACTGTTTGTTATGGCTAAGATAGGACAAAGTGTTGTTTTTTTTGGCTGAAATTTTAGAAAAGGTGCGGCCCATTTCCCTGCATTTTGTGATGGTACAACCCTTATCTTCAGAGAAACCTATACCTAACAACCAGACTTTTATTTTCTCCATCAGCTCAACCCCCACAGCTATTACTTTTGGTATCACTTGACCCTCCCTCCTAGATTGTAAGCTCTGAGCATGACCCTCTGATTCCTCCTGTATTGAATTGTATTGTAACTACTGTCTACCCTCATGGTGTAAAGCGCTGCGCAAACTGTTGGCGCTATATAAATCCTGTATTATAATCATAATAACTTGCATCAGTTTGGGAGATGTACCCTCTCTGTCCTGATGACCACTGTTCCTGGAACAGACATGTTTTGGGACATCAAACCTTTATGATTGTCATCAGGACAGGAGATCTTCCAATGGAGACAGCTATTCCAGTTATTGACAGTTATCTAAGGGCCCATTCAGATGGCCATTATGGACTGTTTGCTGCCAAGAATCAGCATTTCTATGCAATGGGTAGCACAGGAGTTTGCAGTCAGCAGCCTGTACAAATCAATGACAGGTGCTGCAGCTGCTCACATGCAACTGCACATCTACTAGTTACATGTGCTTAGGGACAGATGAGCAACCTTGGATGTAAAGTCTATATCCTGGGCTGTTCATCTGTCCCTAACTGCATGTAGGCTCTATGTGATGTGCAGTTACATGCCAACAGCCATTGTTGGCTGTGGCATGTTGCAAATGCTTGTGTTACCAAATGCACAGAAATGCTGATTCTTGGTGGCGTACAGTCATTTATCAGTTGTCTAAATGAGCCCTGAGGGGAAATTTCCCCCTTACTTTGGAAATTTCATCTGACTTCCTGATGTGCCTTCAGAACAGGCAGTAAGGCCCCTTTCACACTGGGACGCTTTACAGGCGCTATTTAGCTAAAAATAGCACCTCTAACGTGTCTCCCCAGTAAACCCAGTGTGTCCTTTCACACTGGGGGGGCTCGGAGGGTGCGCTTGCGGGAGGAAAATCAAACTCCTGCATGCATGATTTTTGAGGTGCGGGAAAGGAGCGGTGCTGGCACTTTTAACCCGTTTAACCCCTTGTGTGGGGGTTGAAAGTGCCGTGCTGCCGCCCGAATAGTGGCGCCATAGCACCGCTATTACAGCGGTAGATCGCCGCTAAATTAGCTGCGGTTTACTGCTGGCGTTCGGGCGGTTACAGTGTGAAAGGGGCCTAAGTCTAGGTTCACTGCAGGTGCAGGACTGTGTGTAAGTCACACAATTTCCTGCACAAAAAAAAAAGCACTGCTGTTAGACTTGTGGGGATGCCATTCATTCTCAATGGCTCCCTCACGCACTGGAAACTGCAGTGCAGTTTCCCAGGCTGAGAAAAGCATAGCATTATGCAGTTTCTTGCGGCTGCAATTTTAGAAAAGGTGCAGTTCATTTATTTCCCTGTGTGTTTTTTTCCAAAGGTAAAGGTTTTATTTAGTCCTTTCACACTGGGGCACGGGCCGCATTAGCGGTAAAGCACCGATTGTTTTAGCAGCGCTTTTCCGCCGCTAGCGGGGCAATTTTAACCCAAAAAGGGGTTAAAAGCGCCCGTGTTGTGGCGCTTCTGAAGCGCTGCCCATTCATTCCAATCAGCAGGGGCGGTGTATACAGCACTCCCAAAACACCCCAAAGATGCTGCTTGCAGGACCTTTTCTAACGTTCTGCAAGCGCACTGCCCAATGTGAAAGCACTCAGGCTTTCACACTGGGGTGTCATGGGAGGCAGTTTTCAGGTACTATTTTTAGCGCTAAAATGCTTGAAAACTGTCTCAGTGTGAAAGGGATCTTTTATACATTTATGAGAAATATCATTGTAAGGCAGGGCTTGACAAATTTGCCTTGAATCTAGGAGCCAGCTAAAAAAGTTAGGAGCCAATTTTTTATAGCGTAGTGTTGGGGTAAGACAAGTAATTTGCGCCCCTAACTTACTCACAGCAGAGCAGCCAGTCAATAACTCCACCATTACATCAGGGTTATAGACTGGCCAGAAAGAGTGACACTAAAAAAATCTGTTATAGGGGAAATTCCTTATTATGCCGAATGCATTGTGACTGCGGCATGAAAAACGCCCTCATCTGCTGCCTAATGGAGCTTATGGGAGGCCAATGGTGGGTGGCAAAAACATGTCTCTACTGCACATTTTTACCACCCAACTTGCACATCTAAACAAAGCCTTAGTGACATTGTAAATAAAATACAAAAAAAAGGTGAAAAGTATTCCAGCGCTGCTGATCTTCTGCTGCCTCTTTGCAGCCACTTCCTGCCTACATGTGTGTCCCCCACAGTGACTTTTCATTGCTCTGGTGGGTTTCTGGTCACCATAAAATACTGGAGCCCAGCTGCACATAGAGTGGTAATTGTTGATGGTACTCAGGGCTTTATTACAATCTTGTTGCTTAGAATAAAGGTCACATTTCTCGCGGTGTAACATCATCTGTCACATTATACAAAAAAAAAAATGGGCTAACTTTACCTTTTCGTTTTTTTTATTCATTAAAAGGGTATTTTTTCCAAAAAATTGCGCTGGAAAGACCACTGCGCAAATACCATGTGACATAAAATATTGCAACACCCGTCATTTTATTCTCTAGGGTCTCTGCTAAAAAATAATATATAATGTTTGGGGGTTTCAAGTCATTTTCTAGCAGAAAACACTGGATATTTAATTGTAAGCCACTAATGTGAGAAAGGGTTTAGTCTTTAAATGGTTAAACTTTCCTGACGCAGCCCAGAGATCATTGCTTTGAAAGAATACATTGTTGTTCCTTTATTCTGCTAACTATCAACAACTATTTCTGGGCAGCCAGCCAAGTTTAACAGCTGTTAGATTAGCAGAGAAAGGCTCTCGCTGAATCTGACACTGAATCCGACACACTGTTTTAACATGGGAAGAGAAGGAACGGCAGTCACTCGCCAGGACGCGATTTCTGGTCGCCATGGCGACCTGGCACCCGGGGTTTGTCGAGGCCTGTTGTAAGGGATTTCAAAGATTCCCTCCTGTATCCAAACCTTAGAAAAAAAAAGTGTGGTTTTAGGTACACTTTACGCTTTGTGAACAGCAGCATCGTTATTTAGAGTGCACTTCTAGGTTACCCCAATTATGTTACTACTTATTGATAAACTCCTCAATATAAATTGTTAGTGAAGGTTATCATTGAAACACAAAATTACAAAAAAAAAAATATAGGGGAGTGAATGTAATGGCCATAGAAAAGACTCACAGGGATGTTTGTAACAATTTATTATGTAAGGAAGGAAGGAAGTAGTAACACGTGGACTAAAAAAAAAATCCCAAAAACCTGAATTCCCATTCAGAAGAAATGGCAGATAAAATGTCTTTTATATATTCCAGTCTCTTGTTATAAATGTTCTCCAAAGGTATGTTACAACTGAGTGTGGTTGTCATTTTTCTTCAGACATGTGGGATATTATTCGTATTGAGTGAACTGAATTCTGTCCAGGCCTGTGGTCTGTTCACCATTTTGAGTTTTAACTATGCTTGGTAAGTGTGGTTGCATTAACCACAAGTTAACTTTGTAAAATATGCATTGTGCACATATCCCAAGCCCAGCAAAATGAAATCCTGCCTTTCCTACATAATCCTGCTGAAAGAATTACATGAAACACATCACAAGCAGCCATCTGCAAGTTGGCTGTTATTTTAAGTAATTTCAACTTCTTTTTGCAGTAACTGAAGGGCAAAGCAACAGGTTCATTTAATGCCCCCCTCCCCATCAACAAATACCTTTTTGCTTTTATCCCCTGCCACTCCATTTAGCTACCAAGAATGAGGAATGACAACCCCGTCTAAGCTCTAAATTGCTCCAGTCAGAGCTTATACAGGGCCATATACTTTTACTTCTCCCTTACAAAACACTGGGCCAAATACCTGGCATTGGTAGGTCACAGAGCAAGTCACATGTTCCTCCATACCCAGAAATATTGGGTATTTTCCTTGCACGGGAACAAAAGTAAGGTGAATATAGCTGCTGGAAAGGGGTGTTTTTAGGACTTGATTGCTTTTAGTGTTGTAGGAAGTACAGTGACTCCTCTTGGATTAACCATTTGGAGCCCACAGGTAAAATATTGCCATTGAAAATAAGTGGACATTGCCCATTATGCACTGAATGAAGCTGTGTATGTCTAATGAAGGAAGCTTGTAGGAATTTTCCACTATGTTCAGTGTCTTCCTTTTTAGTGCAAGCTCTATACAACCTGCAGCACTTTTTGTGCTTATTTTGTGCCTCCAATGCTCCAGCATAGAGTAGTCATTGTTGTCCCTGCATATGTGCTTGGAACCTGCGGCTCTGCGTCATGTGACTGGTGACACAGGGACAGCCTGGAAATAATCTTCCTTACTCTGTGCAGTATCTTATGCTAATGAAAAGGTCAGGGAAAGTACTTATCTTTTGATTCTGTTGACCCTCTCGGTAGGAATTTCCTCCAGTTTTCAAGTGCCTTTTATGGTGTAAGAAACTGTGACGCTGACACCTTGACTTTCTTTGCAATTTCTTTAAAGAAAAGACCTACATTTTTAAGGGTTATAATGTTTGGTCTTTTTTAAATTAGCCTTTTTTTCGCAATTTTAAAGGCAATATACTACTTCCTGCAGTGCAGTACTGTCCAAGAGGGTGTAGTAACAGTCTGTTTCAACACTGCTTTTATACAGAGAGCTTGTAAGTAACAAAAGTTGGGACACCTGTAAGAAGTGTTAGCATAAACGCAAGCCTTAATTTAGGCCTTGTTCACATTTGCTTGATATACTGACGCTGAGCAAATGCGCCTATAGCATCAATGTGCATTGTTGGACACGTTTGAGAGTTTAATGCCCATTTAAAATTCTCCTCAAATGCCCCAAGCTTGATGCATGTTTAAAGTGCACCCTAGACTCTTTTTTTGTTGTTGTGAACATGGCCTAATGTGGCAAAAACAAGTGCTGTCTTTTTTATGGTGCATTACCATAGACTTGAATGGAAGGTGTTGAGGTTCTTCAAGTCCTTCCAAACTCAACACATAGCTTCATTTTTAAAGTGCAGTGAAACAAACACATCATGTGTGATGTCCATTTTCTTAATTGCAGGCTGGTTTACCAGGCGTTTGAGGAGTGTTAAAGGATACATTTACCTGCACCGTGGTAATTCATCGAGAACTACAAGCCAACACCCGCAAAGGCTGCTGGATCTTGTAGTTTTCATGTCACAAAACTCTGTGAATCGGAGCCCCACACGGCCACATTCTCTGCAGAGTCTAACAGAGAGCAGGAGGGTTAGATACCCCACTGCCTGTGACATTGGGGGGTCGGGGAAGTGTGGGGACTGGTGGATTTGTAACATGTTACACCCTGAATATGGGTGTAACATGTTACCAAAGGTGAACCTCTCATTTAAAAACATGCCTCAATGTCTGCTTTTAGGCTGGGTTCACACTTGTGCGATGTTAGACTTTGCATGTGATTGGCATCGCACTGCTGCGCAGATCACAAGCGATGTCTGTTTGATGCGAATTCAGGCATTTGCAACAAAATGGTGCAGGACCCTTTTTTTGGTACGCGCTTGAATTGGATTGCATGGGTGTTCATGCACCATTTTGACAGTTCACACTGCGATATGCAAACCCGATCTGGGGGTGTCATTAACTTTCTATTGACATCCACAGCGGTTTGCACATGGGCAGTGTGAACCGTCTGCAAGTTCTATGCAATGTGAGAACCGGCACTGGAATCGCGCTATTGTGAACTGAGCCTTAATGGAAGTGTGAGCAGGGCCTAACTTACATTGTTGCAGAACAATCGCGAGTTGTTAACCCATTACTTCTTCCCTGAAAAAGGCCTTTTTGTATAACTCCTGAAATGTACATTATTTTTCAGTTTTTGCTAACCCAAACTTTTTTTTCACCTCAGGCAGTTTACCATTTGTACCATTTCAGGTTAATCATTGGACTTGAACTACTTATATTTCAATAAAAACTGGAAAAATTTGGTGTTATAAAATTTTCAGCTTGCTACACTTATCAGTTTTCCATGTAAATGTGTCCTAATATTTACTGATGTGTTCATATATTCTATCCAATTCTACATGAAGATCATTTTGTGGAATATGTTTTGGGATCAGTTTATTACTAAGCAGCTTGGTGTTCTGTTTATTTTGCTTTTAAATCCTGTATACTAGTCATAAAAATCCCATGGGCTGTGTTGTCCAGTTTTGTTGGTCATGGCCCATAGTATAGCACGGGTCTTGTCTGGCTCCAGCTTTAGTGATGGCTACATTAGTGTAATGTCTTCCCCTCGTACTTCCAAAGTGTTATTAAACAGTTAGTGGTAAGCTGGAAGATGTAAGTTTGCATATCTGTACTGCAACAAAGCCTAGCTCGCAAGCACATTACTGTATACATAGAACAGAATAACAAACAAAGGATTCATTGTTATGCTTTGTTTATCTGCATTGACAAAATACAAACAAGCAGCCATAAAAAGTATCGTATTTTCCAAAATTACTATCTACAAGAGGTTGTGGGAAGCTGCTGAAATATTGCTATTTTCTTTTGACAGTAAGCTATTTTATTTTGAAATAGTTGTTTGCCAAAGAGTTGGAGGGCTGATTCCCCCCTGCCTACTTCTACTATTTGAGGAAACAGTTACCCCCCACCTATTATAAGGGAAATATAGGACCTGTCACTGTTTACCTAATTCTGAAAATGATGGGTGCCTGGCCATCTCTGGCTTCAATACTTTCTGAGAATTACTGACCCAGAACAAGCCTACTGATAGGGAAAGTCAGAAGTCATAGGTCATCTTTCTATTAGTTCCAGGTTCTATTCCAAGGGTGTTGGAGAACATCTATCATTAAAACCTTTTATGCTATGAAAAATACCGACGAACAAACATAAAACAGTTACGTCTATTTGTTTCGTATTGTTACTTAGGAAACAAACAATAAGACAAGATACA
>BLSH010331581.1:938635-953659 GCA_018402905.1 Glandirana rugosa | reverse complement strand
TAAAAAGAAGAAAGATTACGGGGCATGTGTGCTAGGCTTTTAGGATTGTGTAATATGAAAGTTTGTAGACTCTTCTTTCAGTGGGTATCTGATGAAAGTCTGCTTGAAATCTGATATTTGTCACCTAAAACGGTAATGTTTTTGACCAGTCTAATGGCCCGTACACACGATCCGAAAATCGGACGAAAAATATCGCATACGATGCGATCGTACGATAATCGGATCGTTAGTACACAGCTTACGAGAGCCGATCACGACAGTTCATCAGATAATATTCGATCGGACAAGCATGAAAATTTTGATCGCATGGTGCCCGATCGTACGATTTTCGTTTAATCAGTACAGTTGTCGTCCGACAATGCAATACAAATACACTACAACACATTACATCACTTCCGATTTTTTATTCTGTCGTACGAGAATATTTGTGACTTTAGTATATTCTTCCGATTCGATCTGAGATTAGCATGCAAAAAAAAACGGACGATCTGTCGTCCGATTTTCGGATCGTGTGTACGGGGCATTAGAAAGAAGAAAAATATCACTCAGCATTGTGTTACATCCTTTATATGGGTGTAATATGTTATTAAAAGTGAACTTTAAATCATACATACACTGGCTACTACAAAAATTAGTGGGAGCGTGTTTTAAAGCTCATTTACTGCTTGCTATGAATGTGGAAATATTTGAATGTCTCTTGCCTGACTATAGTTGTACTCTAAAATAAAAGTTTAGCTTTAATTCTGCAGGATTTGTCAGTGTGAAGGCCTCAGACCTTATTAAAGAGTTGCTAAGCATAAAATGTTGTTGGTTCAAACAATAACCTGTTCATAGCAATATAGAGTATTGTTTCAACCCTGTTCTTCTGGATTGCTTTTTTATTGTTTATTAAAGACTTGAATGCTAATTTAACAATTTTGTTGTGGACTGAATTCTTGTGTGGTCCACAGTAGATTGCCTTTGTGTGGCCTGCTGGTTAGAGACAGAAAAGGGCCTTTGTGTGCATTTTAGCCAACACGTGTAAAGGCACTTTTATTGTCATCAGCGGTCTGCAGTAGCTTAATCAACAAACCAATATATTGTTCTTCTCTTATTTGTGCCAGAGTTCAGGCCTTCTGGAAAGAAAATCCCACTCTCTCATTACAAAAAAAAGGCACTGGGAGGTATTGTTATAATTACTTTCTTCTAGAGTGCATTAATTGTCAGATAATGCTGAGGGAAATAAAGCTTGTTGAATTTACTTACCTCTCCCATGGATTGCACTTCCTTTATTCAGCAACGTTTTTATGGTGCTACTAAGCAAATCTTAGTACTATCTCAGAACAAACACTGCAAAGCCAGGCGCCACCCTGGTTACAATCTACAGGTTCTGGTTATTGATTACTATAGCCAACAAGGTACATAGACAGCTAGGCATAGGAAAACCTGGATAACTGATTTTACTACATATATATTTTGCAATTAAAAATTTTACTGCAAAAAATATTTCTTTATACCCACTTTTTATTCAAAACAAGTGAATATTCACAGACTAGGGTAATGTTTGGAGTCCTTGCATTAAAGACAGCCATGGACATGAAATCACAGCTGTTTTTGACCCCATGTTTATGGATGCCTGATGACAAGCATTATACAGGGAAAGTAAAAAATGGACAACCATGATTGGTGGTTGTTGTTTTCCCCTGAGATAAGCTGGCACTATAGTTGCTTTTATGTGTTTTCCATATTCCAGACCCTTCCAGGCTCACTTGGAACAGTTTATCAAACTGCTGACTGTCCACTGACATTGATGGCCGGCTTATAGCTGGCATAGACACGAGATGATCATTAAAATATTTAACCATTTTACCATAGCCAGCAGTCCTACACCATTTCTTGTACTGTTTTTTTTTTTTTCTGAATAACTTTCATTTAGTGCTGTAAAAGTAACCCTTTGTTTTTCATGGTGTAATGATTGGTGCTTTAAAAGTGAACTCCAGAAATTACCTAATCAGTCTGCAGCTTCTCTTCCACTGTCCAGTCATCAGGATTGCGGGGATTCTGTAGACACTGCTGTATGAGCTAACTATAACAAAGGCGTGTCATCCTCCTGGCTGTGTTTGATGGGGATGTAAATATCAAAGCTGAATGCACAGAAATACGAATACTATGCCAGGCAAAGACAACTTCTTTACATATACTCTATCTGTATATCTTTTTACTTTTCTGTCTGCCAATGAAGAGGACCTCGCATGAAAAACTTAAAACCAGCACCCCTTAATGTAGAAACATAAACCTAAATGTTATTGGAACATTTAAATAATTCAAACCTTAGGAGAAACGTGAAAGTAAGTATACTAACCTTACCCCCTGGCCTCCGCCTACTGTGCCTAGGTGAGGGTTATGGAAGATGCCGGGAAAACGGGAGATACCAAACGTCATTAAAAAATCTAAAAATTTTGTGTTATTTTTTTTTTAATGGTAGATGTTTTAAGAACAAGAAGGCCTTGCATTTTTATGTCACTTTGCACATTTACAGATTTTCACCCTCGAAAGTAACCTCCCACCCTGGTAATTGCTACCAGTGTTATGGATGCTGAATCATCAGCTCAAATGATCATTAAAAGACAGTCTGTGCTCTCATCATAACTGTTCATGTATTGAACCCATTGAAATATGATCCACTTGCACAATGACTACATTTGTCCGTGTTTAGGGTCCTTTTACAAATCATCATGATGATTATATAACTATTTGTATGTTTGAATTGGATATTACACATCTAGATCTGTTGACATTGAGGGAGCGAAGCCAAAGCTGTTAGCATCGTTTTGAGTTTTAACCTTTAGGCCTCATGCACACAGGATGTTTTTGACTGTTACAGCAGCTGTTTTTAGTTTCAGACATTTTTTTCTACAGTCCCTTCATCATGTCCTATGTGTTCATGCACACATAGGCTATCAGCTGTTTTTAGCAGTGATGTTTTTGAGCTGTAAAAAAAACGAAGACGAGGGTTCCGAGAGACGTTTTTCAGCTGTAAAAACGTTCAAATGCCTAAAAACATCAATCCCCAACGTTTTTGGACGTTTTAGACCAATTGGGAAAAAAAATGCTGGCCCTTTAAAAACACAAAAAAACGGCGGTAAATATAAAGCTGGTAATAGCTGAAAAAATCCCTGATAAAAGCTACTGACGTTTTTTGGATGTTTTTTTAAGTCCTGTGTGCATGAAGCCTTATAAGTGTCATATACACAGTGGGTAAAATAAGTATTGGACACCATTTTTCTATGTAAATATATTTCTAAAGGTGCTATTGACATGAAACCGCATATCGGTAACAACCCATGCAATCCATACATAAAAAGAAACCAAAACACATACATTCAGAAATTAAGATATGTGTAATAAAATGGAATGACACAGGTAAAAAGTATAGAACACAAGAAGAAAGAGAGGTGCAAAAAGGCATGGAAAGCCAAGACACCAGCTGAAATCTATCAGTAATTAGAAAGCAATCCTGCCCCTTGTCAGTGCAATTTATTATGAACTGGTTTTCTCTCAACTGGTGGCCAATAAAAAAAAATGTCTCATTACCAAAGTGTCACACAAGAAACATCTAATGATGGGTAAAAACAAAGAGCTCTCTCAAGACCCTCGCAACTTTATTGTTGCAAAACATACTGATGGCACTGGTTACAGAAGGATTTCTAAACTTCTGAATGTTCCAATGAGCACTGTTTGGGGCCATAATATGGAGGTGGAAAAAACATAATTTCACCATAAACCAGCCACGACCAGGTGCTCCTCACAAGATTTCTGACAGAAGTGAAAATAATTATCAGAAGAGTTGTCCAAGAGCCAAGGACCACTTGTGGAGAGCTTCAGACAGACCTGGAATTAGCAGGTACAATAGTTTCAAAGAAAACAATAAGTAATGCACTCATCCGCCATGGCCTGTATGCATGCTCACCATGCAAGACTCAATTGCTGAAGAAAAAGCATGTTGAAGCTTGTTTAAAGTTTGCTGCACAACATTTAGACAAGCCTGTGAAATACTGGGAGAATATAGTCTGGTCAGATGAGACCAAAATTTAACTCTTTGGATGCCATAGTACACACCATGTTTGGAGGTCAAATGGCAATTCACATCACCCCAAAAACACCCCCGTGCCAACAGTGACGTTTGGAGGTGGGAACATCATGGTGTGGGGTTATTTTTCAGCATACGGTCCTGGCAAACTTCATTTCATTAAAGGAAGGATGAATGTAAAAAAAGTTCCTGATAAAAATCTGTTGCCATCTACCAGGATGATGAAGATGAAAGAAGGGTGGACATTTCAGCAAGACAATGATCCCAAACACAAAGCCAAGGAAACTCCATTGGTTTCAAAGAAAGAAAATAAAGCTACTAGAATGGCCCACTCAATCATCTGACTTGAATCCAGTAAAAAATCCAAGGTAAGAATTAAAGATCAGAGTTCATAGAAGAGGCCCACGGAGCCTTCAAGAGTTGAAGACTGTGTGGAAGAATGGGCCAAAATCACACCTGATTGTATGGCTGAATTTGCATCGCATTCTGGACAAAACCGCACAGGACCTTTTTTTGTCCGCACCAGAATCTGATCGCATGAGTGTTCACACCCATGCGATCCGATTTGTGTCCGAATTGACAGTTCGCACTGCGATATGCAAATCGATCTGGGGGTGTCATTTACTTTCTATTAACACCCTCAGCTGTTCGCATAGGGCAGTGTGAACCGCCAGCTGGTGGCATGCAGTGTGGGAACCCGTACTTGGTTTGCATGGGTTCTCGCATCACAGCAGTGTGAACCGGCCCTTAAAGTTTGTTTACTTTAGAAAGGACCCTGTCTCTTGTGAAGGCAGTTGTCTCTTTGAAGAGATCTGACACATCCCCTACTGATTCAGCATGCTACCTGCTGAATGGAGAGCTCTAGCTCTGACTCAGCAGTGGGCATATCAGAACTCTGCAGAGAAACCACTGTTTTCCACACAGAGAGCCAGGGTCCTTCTCTACAGTATGCTGTCAG
Source organism: Glandirana rugosa (assembly GCA_018402905.1). Lineage (NCBI taxonomy): Eukaryota > Metazoa > Chordata > Amphibia > Anura > Ranidae > Glandirana > Glandirana rugosa. Next base: position 948,632 of record BLSH010331581.1, on the reverse strand, counting down.
GTGACAGGCTTTTTACTTCGGGCTGTGGCTGGTTTCTAAAAAAGATACTGAAAGAATTTGCATACCTCCTTGTTTTGATACATCTATAATCTGTTTGGCAACTTTGAACAAAAATTTCAGTTGTACTTTTCTTTGAGTCATGCTTTAAAATAGATGTATAAACAAAATGCTAGTTTATCTAACATTGTCTGCAGTGTTTGGATGCTGGGTGTACAATGGATTGACACACCTGTGTAAATAGGCCCTTGCGTTCTGGATTTATACCATTTAGGCCTCATGCACACAGGATGTTTAAAAAACTTTATAAAAACGCCAGTAACGTTTTTGCATTAGCGATTTTAGCATTATAGTTTTGTAGCGTTCTTTTATGAATTAATTTTTTTACAATTGCATCAAAAACGTTAAAAAATGCTGGTGAGCCACGTTTTTTTGAGCGTTTATCTGTGTTTTTGGACGTTTAAGCGTTTTTACAGCTGAAAAACTCCTCTCAGAACCCACTAGCCTTGGGTTTTTTTACAGCCAAAAAACACCCCAGTCAAAAACAGATAACAGCCTATGTGTACATGGACACATAGGATAACATGCTGGAGAGTTTGGCTGTAGGAAAAAATGTTGGAAGCCAAAAACAGGTGCTGTAAAGGCATCCAAAAACGTCCTGTGTGCATGAGGCCTTAAGACCGTTTCACACTGGTGCGATGTGGCAACCCTGCAAATCCACCGCGGGTTCCTGCATCGCACCGACTTGCAGGCAGTTCACACTGCCATATGCGAACTGCGGGGAGTGTCAATAGAAAGCTAATGACACAATCAAATCCGTTTGCATATCGCAGTGCGAACTGCAAACTCGGCCAGAAATCGGATCACATGGGTGTGAACACCCATGCGATCCGATTCAGCAGCAGACCAGAAAAGGGTCCTGTGCAAGTTTGGTCTGTATGCAGTGCAAATTATCCCCCCTCCAGTCCATCATGAATGTTGCTGCCTGACTCATCCATCATCCAAACCGCTCAGCATCTGCTACCCCTCTCTGCCAATCCCTCCATTGGCTGCCACTCGCCCAACAAATTAAATTCAGAATACTAGCAATAACTTACAAAGCCATCCACAACTTTGCCCCCAGCTACATCACCAGCTAGTCTCAAATACCAACCTAATTGTCCTCTTCGTTCCTCCCAAGACCTCCTGCTCTCTTGTTCCCTCATCACCTCCCATATTTGCCTCCAGGACTTCTTCCGAGCCTCTCCCATCCTCTGGAATTCCCTACCCCAAATCTATCCACTTTTAGGCAATCCCTGAAAACTTTTCTCTTCAGAGAAGCCTATCGTGCCTCCACCTAACAACTACACTTTTTTATTTTCTTCATCAGCTCATCCCCCACAGTTATTACCCTCTCATATTACTTGACTCTCCCTCCTAGATTGTAAGCTCTAACGAGCAGGGCCCTCTGATTCCTCCTGTGTTGAAACTGCGCTATATAAATCCTGCAGAATAATAATAGTAATAATACTACTATCTGTATGGCTGAAATCATGTCGCACAGAGATCGCATGTGATTTTCACTGCAGTGCGGTGCTCATCACATCCAATCTCGGACCAAACTGTAGTGTGAATCGGCTCTTAAGGCTGGGTTCACACTGCAGCGATCTCAGAGATCGCATATGATTCGCACTGCAGTGTGAACCATATGCGATCTCTATGCGATGCAAAATCAGCCATAGAGATTGTATGGTTGAATTTGCATCGCAATCGGAGCAAACTCGCACGGGACCCTTTTTTTTTTTTTTTTTGCAGGGTCAGAATCTGATCGCATGGTGGTTCACACCATGTGATCCGATTCCTGTGCGAGTTTGCAGTTCGCATTGCGATGTGCGAACTGATTTGAGGTTGTCATTAACATTGTATTGACATTCCCCACAGTTCGCATATGGCAGTGTGAACTGCCTCTGGGAGACATGTGATGCGAGAACCCGCAGTGAATTTGCAGGGTTCCCGCATCGCTGCAGTGTGAACCAACCCTTAATGTAACTGTCATCAACATCAAGCTGTAGTTTAATTATCTACAGATGTTAAAAAAACTGAAGTATTGGGTTAGTTTCATTTTTTTAAGGAAAGTCTAAGAAAAAAACTGGCCACATTAAAATACATACAGTGGTAGCTACAGAGACCTACAGTATATTTGTAATGCATTGAAATGTTATGTTCACCAAACCTTTACGGATGTTGAATCAATATCGGTTATTATTATTATAGAGGATTTATATAGCGCCAACAGTTTGCTCAGCACTTTACAATATAAGGGGGGACAGTGTTATTTAAAACATACACTAGGAAGATTCAAATGGAGTGAATGTTCTCTTAACTACACATTCACTGCTTAAAAATCTACCCCTTAGTACATGTAGACATCCATGTTATAAATGGTATCATCTTTACAATTTGATTCAAACCCTTTTGTTTTGTCTGTATAGAGCACAACTGGTATAACCACTCCAAAATGGCAATCAAATTGCAAGTATGCCTTTTGTGCAGATGCCATAAACCAACCAGGAAGCATGATGATTGTTGAATGTTTTGTTTTTCACGCACATCAGCACAGCTATAACGAAACAGAATAGTGAGCCTTGTTACATTTAATGGAGAGGCTTTGTCAAGTGTTCCACAAAAAACAATGCTGATGTCACTTCCTGAATGGTTAAAACGACTACACATTGCAAAGGTAAATTAGAAGAGCATCTTTCACTGTCAGCAGGCAGTTTGTATAGCTTGGTTTCACCAGCCTTCAGACATCATGCCAAAGACAGCATTGTGGGATAGATTATAGCTAATGGTGATTGGTGCCAACATCTCAAACCGTTGCTGTCATGCAGCAACATTTTTGGAATTGTCTGTTAAATGGCAGATCTGTTTTTTTACCTCATATGTTCCAGCCTGCCATTTTGTTTCTGGAAAGTTTAACAACTATTACAACTTGATAAATCTAAAGCTTAGAATCACATATCCCTAATATCTGGAGTAGCCCAGGAGACTTCAGCTACGAATTGGCAATGTGCTATATTGATGAAAATGTACAGTTTAATGAATTGTTCATATGTTCTAGCCAACAAACCCCTATAATGTATTTAAAGTAGAACTCCAATCTAAACTTCTTTTTTTGTTTTTGCTTTGGATGTCTTGTCAGTTTTTTTATTTTTTTTATTGCTGCTTGCATCTTTGTTAAGGAGAACTTCCTGTTCTGACTGCATAGAAAGGAAGGGGAATCTGCCAAACGGGCAGCTTTAAAAAAAAAAAAAAAAACTTTCCCTAGTTTCCTTATTGCAGTCACTGTCTTCTATTGAAGCAATTCCCCTTAAGCCTCGTACACATGGGACGACGATCGTATACTACAGGTCGTACAAACAACTGTTGTATGTGAAATCGATCATTCATATGCACGATTAGAACAGCCGAACATACGACGGTCATACTACAGAAGTTGTATGAGCAGACTAGAAAAATTGGTAGTACGACAAGAGTTCGTACGACTGTTGTATCGCGTGTACAGAGAAGTTGGTCCAACACACTCTGCCTTGTTAACCACAGAGAAAATGAGAAACCTCCCAGTTATGGTCAGAGATGACAATTTAACCACTTCTCGTTGGGTGGACGTCATATGACGTCGCTACCTTTGAGAAGGGATATCTGAATGGTGCCTGCAGCTGCAGGCACCATTCAGATATTGTTTTTTAGAGCTGCCGATTCTGAACAAAAAAGTGATCTTAGCGGCGGATTCACCGCAAGATCGCTTTTATCAGCGGCGGGAGAGGTACCCCCCCCTCCTGCCGCTTTCCGTTCATCTCCGCCGCTTACCGGACCTGCCGGCAGCGGCGGAGATGATCCGATCTGTCCCCCCCAGTGTCCGAGAGCCGAGTGATTAGTACGGCAGTGCGGAAATGACGTCAGAAGTGACGTCCGCCCAACGGTCTTAAAGGGACCGTTTTTTTTTTTTTTTTGTTCTGTCATTTTTTTCAGATTTTTTTTTTTTTTTTTGCATCTTAGTGTAAATATGAGATGTGAGGAATTTTTGGTCCCAGATATCATATTTAAGAGGACCTGTCATGCTTTTTTCTATTACAAGGAATGTTTACATTTCTTGTAATAGGAATAAAAGTGATCATTTTTATTTTTTTAAAAAGAACTGTGTAAAAGTAAAAAGTAAAATAAATAATTAAAAAAAAAAAAAAATTTAAAGCGCCCCGTCCTTGCGAGCTCGCATGCAGAAACGAACGCATACGCAAGTCCCGCCAGTAAAAAGAAAACGGTGTGCAAACCGCACATGTGAGGTATCGCCGCGATCGTTAGAAATGTTGCTCTCGCTCTATCACTAGAACTCCTCTGTAGCTCGAAACTGCTAACCTGTAGAATTTTTTAAATGTCGCCAATGGAGATTTTTAAGCTGCAAAGTTTGTCGCCATTTTGAAGCATGACATGTTTGGTATCATTTTACTCGGCTTAACAATATCTTTCACAATATGGAAAAAAATTGGCCTAACTTTACTGTTTTCTTATTTTTAAACAAAAAAAACTGAATTTATTAAAAAAAAAAAGCACGCTTGGAAGACCACTGCGCAAATACGGTGTGACATAAAGTTTTGCAATGACCGCCATTTTATTCTCTGGGGTGTTAGAAAAAAAATATATATAAGGTTTATGGGTTCTAAGTAATTATATAGCAAAAAAAACCAGATTTTAACTTGTAAACAACTAACCCAAAAAACAGCCCCCTAACTGAAGTGGTTAAAGCCATACTGAGGACCTAACCTTCACTTCTTCTAGAACAAAAAAAAAAAAAAAAAAAAAAAAAACTTTCACTGGTGTCAGTTAGTATTATATGTTAATTTTAGTTGTGAGGTGTGTGTTGTAACATTTGCTTCTCCTCACGCTTCCAATGTGACCAGTTACATTTTAAATATTTTTCTTATGGTGTTAATATATGATCTACTGGTTGCAAATAGTGCAAGGGACCCAGGCAATGATTGTGACCTCTTGGCAACCATCAAGTTTTGTATGGTTTATGTAGACAGCAAATGCAGATGCCTGAGAGTTGGATGCATTCGTTATTATGTGTAGCCATTGTCTATGAAGTTGAAGATTTATGCAGTCAGGTTCTCATTATTCCCTTTGTAGTAAAGATTTTGGAACACACCTCAGCTTATAGGTCTCCTTTTTACAACAACTGAATATAAGATTGTTGTAGTCCCAATTGTTCACCAATATGAGAAAGGACTTATGTATATCTCACAATCCATAGCTCTTGATGAGGCCTGTGTGTGCCCAGACTGAGCTTCATGCACACAGGACAAAACAGCCAAAAAATGTCAGTAGCTTATTCAGCTTTTACCAGAGTTATATTACCACCGTTTTTTCGCATTTTTAAAGGGCCGGCGTTTTTTTGCTTTTTTTCCAATTGGTCTAAAACATCCAAAAACGTTGGGTATTGACGTTTTTGGGCGTTTTTAAGCATCTGAACGTTTTTACAGCTGAAAACAGTCCAAAAAACCCTCAGCTCTTGGGGTTTTTTTTACAGCTCAAAAACGTCACTGCTATAAACAGCTGATAACAGCCTGTGTGTGCATGAACACATAGGATAACATGATGGAGGGTTTATTGACTGTAGAAAAAAATGTCTGCTGCTAAAAACAGCTACTAAAAACAGTCAAACATCCTGTGTGCATGAGACCTTAGGCTTCATGTGCACAGGACTTTAAAAAAACAGCCAAAAAACGTCAGTAGCTTATCAGGGATGTTTTCAGCTTTAATATAGCAGGTAATATAACGCTGGTAAAAGCTGAAAACATCCCTGATAAGCTACTGACGTTTTTTGGCTGTTTTTTTAGGCCTCATACACACAGACGTTTCTTAAAAAATAAACAAAACGTCGGGCCCAACGTCAAGGAAAAAAAATTTGGCGTTTTTCGGCATTATGCATCGGCGTTAGTGAGCGTTGGCGTCAATAGGCGTTTTTTAAAAAAAATCATCCCTCTGCTATTTTTCAACCTAAAACCGTCGGCGTCAAAAAACGCAGATACGGCGTTAGTGAGCGTTTTGCGGCGTCGGCGTCAAAAAACGCCAAAACGTTACAGCCTCAGAACGCGCTGGCCGTGGGTTCTAGTTTTAGCTCACTAATGCCGACGCCATCTACAGCTCAAAAACTTCAGCGTTTTTATGGGGCCATTGACTAACATGGAGAGCTGCAGAAAACGCCGGCGTCAAAAACCGTCCGTGTGTATGAGGCCTTAAAGTCCTGTGTGCATGAAGCCTTAAAGCTCGCTCCTATCCCTCTGTATTAGAAGGTGAAGGTGTCCATGTTATAACAGAAATATTCGTATCTATAAAGATAACACAGCAGGGCTCTCTCCAGCTGATGTCAGCAGCTGTGCTCAGCCCTTCCCTCAGGGCTCCGCTGCTCAGTGGGGAGCCGGCGGATAACAGGACAGTCTCTGCACAGTGCAGAGACTGACCTGTCACAGCTCCATTCTCCTCTATGGAGAATCGGATGAACATGGACCGTCTGTCCGTGTTCATCCGATCCACCAGACGGATGGAAAATAGGGTTTCCATCCGTCTGTTTTTGGCGGATCGGAGCAGAACGGGTGTCAGCGGACATGTCACCGCTGACATCTGTCGCTCCATAGAGAGCAATGGAGAGTCCGTTCGGGTCAGCCTGAAAAACTGACAGGCGGACCCCAGCGATCCGCCTGTGTGAAAGGGGCCTTAGGGTGTTCAGAACATGCCACGGAATGCTAGTCTTTTTCTGCAGCTAAAGCCACTTGCAATTATCATTTGAAAAATCTGACAGGCTGTTGTACCCAAGTTGATCGATCAACTTGGGTATACTCATCTTTGCCCATACATGGTTCGAATCTTGGCCTGTTCCTGCTGGACTGGCTAAAATTCGAACCGTCTATGGCCATCTTTATTGTTGATTAACGCACTACGTCTGCTTGAAGCCTATTCCAAGTATCAGCTACCCTTTCAGTGAAATAATGCTTTCTAAAATTAGGGTTCTTTTCTTTATCCCTTTCCCCAGTGTTTTAAAGCAGAGTCTTTCAAGACAGATTTCTGCAAGTTCATGGATCACTTTTAAAAGGCTGTTGACCTAGTGCTGTTTCGGAAATTCACTGTACTTCCAACTGCAAGTTTTTCTCCAAGAGAATTTATTATATTTGTAAGGCAAGTCGTGTCCTTATGTTTTCTCTGCCACTGACAGCTAGGATGATGTTTTCATTGTTTGGAAAGAATACTGTTAATGTATAACCTCAGTTGAAATGGTTAAAAGGATTTTATTGTGTCTGAGTAATCCTGCATATGAAGAGCCATAAATAGTAGCAGTGCTGTGAATGAGCTCATGCTGACCTTGCTTCAGAAAATTTCATTAAGCTGGCGATTGTGCTCAATTCATAAACACAGACACCATTTCAGAGTCCGTTCTTCCATTTAAAGCACGGTACAGTCTTTCTGTGAGACTCTTCTATTACATCACATATCAGTAACATTCTGTGAATGTGACATCATACACTGTCATCAAACAGTGAACCCTTGCTGTATCGGGTATCTCCAAAGTAGAATGCTATTTAGCATTCTCTGTGTTGCCTCAGCCTTTTCTTGGGGCCAGTTGGAATTTCTTCTCTGTAAAAATCTGTCCATGCTTATCAAATGCTATTTAACAGTACCTTAAATAAGATTTTACTGGTATATGCATTATGTTTTTTTTCTGGCGTAATTATTCAGAGATAACCAAAGATAAGTAGATTTACACTTACTTTGATGTCCAAATTTAAAGTACAGGTTCGCCTTTGGGGGAAAAATCATAAGTGCACTTATTTTTTTTAGAAAAAAAAAAGTGCATTCATTTTTTTTTTCCCCCATGGAGCCTGAAAGCATTACAGGAACTGGAGCTCTAAATATAGATGTAATGGGTAATATGCTCCAAAAGGTGAACTTACGTTTAACAAATACATGACTTCTGCTCTCTCTCTCAAGAAAGGGATGTGATCATATGAGTTCCTGCCTACCTCTGTTGACACGTGGCCTTGCAATATCCATCTTGGCTGTTCAATATCTGAATGAGGTATGTCCGCTTCAGACATCCAGGGGGGCTACACATGGTTCAGTTATATGGTGAACTAGAACAATCTCACATATAATGTTAATCTTTAGCAATCCATATTTTCACTGAACAGTACAAAATGACATTCTCTACTTTCCCAAGCATTGTATGACTAAAACCCTATCCCTTTATTTTGTCACAGTATATTGTATATGTAAATTAAAGCTCTATAACAGGTTGGTAATGATTAACAGGTATACACAGAGAATGATCTAAAGGCATCCTATATAAATAGTAGTTAATCCTTTCTTTTGAGGCAACCTGTTACCATCTCTGGCAATCCAAAATTGGCATGTAATGAAAAAATTGGTGATCTGAAGTCATCATCAATGCTAATGGTGTATATAGTGGTAGTGGCAGCTTAATGATATGAAGATTTCCTGTAAAAGTTGAGCTTGGCCCTGTTCCCATTCCAGAGTCTTTTCTTTGGTAGATGAGACTGCCAGCACAAGAGCCACCAATAAGAGGCAGGGGAGGCAAAAAGGGATGGGACCAAGCTCAACATCTAAAGGAGAGATCCAAGATTTGCATATACATTTGGATCGAATGATTGCTCTGACATGCTGTCACCTCTCATCTTATAAGCTCAATTTTAATTGCCAAGGTTTGTGTTAGGTTGGGAGCCTGACTGGTTGGTTCTCCTTTTTAACACCTATTAGCCTATGTACACCTTGCTTTTACTGTGATGTAGAAATGTATTTTAAGGCTTCATGCACACAGGACTTTAAAAAAAAGTCCAAAAAACATCAGCAGCTTATCAGTGATTTTTTTTCAGCTTTTACCAGCATAATATTACCGGCGTTTTTGCGCATTTTAACCACTCCAGGTCCGCGCTATAGCCGAAGTACGGCTCCAGCGCGGACCTGAAATGCCCGGAGGACGTCCATGGACGTCCTCCACTGCGCACGCTCCAGGCGCGCCCCCTGGCGGCAGTGGCTGCGCGCACGCCCGTGGGTCGGGCGGACTCGATGTCTGCCCGAGACCCGCCGATCACCTTTGGGAGCCTCAGAACGGGGAACCGCCGTTGTAAACATGGCAGTTCCCCGTTCTGTGACAGGGGACATAACAGATCTACTGATCCCTGTCACTGGGATCAGTTAGATCTGTTATGTCCCGGCCAGCCCTGCCCCCCCACAGTTAGAACACACCCAAGGAACATATTTAACCCCTTCACTGCCCCCTGCTGGTTAACCCCTTCACTGCCAATGACATTTACACAGTAATCAGTGGACATTTAAATTTCTGATCGCTGTATAAATGTCATTGGTCCCAAAAATGTGTAAAAAATGTCCGACATTTCCGCCCCAATATCGCAGTCCCGATAAAAATCGCAGATCGCCGCCATTACTAGTAAAAAAAAAAAATATAATAAAAACGCCATAAATCAATTCCCAGTTTGTAGACGCGATAACTTTTGCGCAAACCAATCAATATACGCCGATTGCGGGGTTTTTTTACCAAAAATATGTAGAAGAATATATATCGGCCAAAACCGATGAATAATTTTTTTAATGGATTTGTACTTGAGCAAAAAGTAAAAAATATTGTTCTTTTTTGCAAAATTGTCGCTCATTTTTTGTTTATAGCGGCGATCAGAAATGACGCAGAGGGGATCAAATACCACCAAAAGAAAGCTCTATTTGTGGGAAAAAAAGGACGCAAATTTTATTTGGGTACAACGTCGCAGGACCGCGCAATTGTCATTCAAAATGCGACAGCGCTGAAAGCCAAAAATTTGTCTGGGCCGGAGGTGGGTTTAAGTGCCCGGTAAGGAAGGGGTTAAAGGGCCAGCGTTTTTTTTGGGGAAGGAATGGCCCGTGAATTTGGGTGGAGGCCGGGTCTGTTTAAAAA
>BLSH010331581.1:885129-896876 GCA_018402905.1 Glandirana rugosa | reverse complement strand
TGTCCGCGAAATGTATATATCACATGTAAGTGTAGTCAGGGATGAGAGTTCCTCGAATGTTAGATTCCAGGGATTGAGTGTAAGTATGTATATGATCCCGGTTAAATCTGTCCTCTGTTAAATCGATGGTCGTACAGAAATCTCACACCATCCTTTGGTCTCATGCGCCTCCTTTGGGTGCATCCGTGTCCCTCTTGTACGTTTAAGGTCCGTCCATCACAGCACCAACCCTAAGTTTGGTTGCTGGGAAAACGACGGTCCGCTTTCACGATAGGTGATCTGGTGACACGGCGTCAACTTCCATTTAGATTTTGGTTAACTTAAAGACATGCTGGTAGCTAAATTGTCTCCTGTCTAAATTGGCCCTAGTATATGTATGAATGTGAGTTAGGGACCTTAGATTGTAAGCTCCTTGAGAGTAGGGACTGATGTGAATGTACACTATATATGTAAAGCGCTGTGTAAATTGACAGCGCTATATAAGTACCTGAAATAAATAAAACTGTGTGGTGCAAGGGGCCTGCCTGATTGCATACAAATTGAAAGTGTTTATATTGTACAAGAAAATTGTATAATGCATGGCCAGCCTAACCCAGATCGGTCCAGTCTCTTCTAGTAGATAGATCTGGGATGTAGGTGAGTGCAACTTGGTCTGCTTCTCAGGTCGAATTGCAATATAAGTTATATGCACAACCTAGCAGTGAATCTGTCATCAAAAATGGGGGAGCTGCAGCCTAGTGGTTCATATCTGCTGGAAGTATTTTTTTGATAACTGATTCCTATGTGCAGGCAGGCCATTCTCCTGTCTATGCTGTTAATTTTTGACACAAATTACAGTCCTTTAAAACAGACATTTAAGGTTTGCATCTAGCTGACAAATGTTGACTTTCGTGTGGTTAATAACATAATTTAGTTTAAAAGCAAGAGTTATGTGATCATTGCAGCAGTAATGGGGAGCTCTGGAGACAACATGTCTAGAAACATGCCTACTAGTGAAAGTAATCTACCCTAATAGAATGTAACCATTGCTTTCTGTAACTGGGTGGAAAAAACAGTATGTATGCAAAGAAAATGAGGAAACCTGACAGTTTCACAAATTTTATTTGCACGTATAAAAAATACTAGGTAAAGGTGTCTCCTGCCTTGCCTGACATTGCTAATGTTATGTGATCCCACATGACACAGAATGCCATTGCATCATTACAAGAGCAGCACATTGTATATTCCTTCAGCAGCACATACTCCACAGCATGCAGCTACTCTGGAAGGAGAGAGGGGGTGGGGGTGTATAGCACCTTACTCTGCAAATATAAGCGTTTCTTCAATGATTCTATTTGACCAGCTAGGAATTTGGAGTGGTCTGTAAGGTCACTGAGGGGAACTGAAAGCAATAGATACTTGTTCCTTCACGTTCTGTTCGCACAGATTATTTTCATTTTAGGCATGTTTCTAGACATGCTGTCTCCAGAGCTCCCCATTGCTGCTGCAGTGAGCACATGACTCTAGGCCCTCGCTCTCATTGTCTTCTCTGAAAAAAAGGAAGCTTGTCTCTCATAAGCCTGTTTGTCAAAAGCACACTGCAAATACTGAAAGAACGACACAAATCACCTCATGGTCACTTGTTTAATGCTTTTAACTAGGAAAGCATTAGTGCTACTATTTACTCAGATGTTTTATGCTTTCAAAAGTTCAAAATTAAATAGTAGTGGAATTGACATGGCATGATTTGGCATCCCTCTTGTTCACACTGTGATTTTAAAATCATGAAACGTAGCATAATTGCTGTAATAATTGAGGTTTGAAGGTAGTCTTCTACAGGTGCTTGATTTTTTTTTTTCAGCCTCTAAACGCATCTCTATGTTGGCGTATGTGTCCATGCACACATAGTCGTTTACAGGTGTATTAGAAGAGGACCTGGGAAAAAAAAACGCTTGTGCAATTGGCATGTCAATTTTTTTTTTGGGGGGGGGGGGTGGGGGTCCCAGGTCAACTTCCTCTCCTAGAGCCACGGAGCTAAAAGGAAGTTCACCTTCCTCCCCCTCCCATCTTCTGGGACACATCACAGGTCCTAGAAGATACGCCGGCCATTCACAAGGCGCAGCGCGACTCGCGAATGCGCAGTGCGCACCCGGGTTTGAAGCCAAAGCCGGGTGCCCACACTTGTGATACCGGCGCTGCCGAGGGGAGGGGGAGAAGAGTGAGCCCTCGAGCGACTGCATCGCTGGAGCCTGGGACAGGTGAGTGTGCAATTGTTAAAAGTCAGCAGCTACACTTTTTGTAGCTGCTGACTTTTAACTAGGTGGAACTCCGCTTTAAGATCATGAACATTAAAATCTAAATGTAAAATCTCTTTAGATGTAAAGTACTGTATAACTAATGACAAAACTTTTTTCATTTCTGGATAGAGTAGAGAGGGATTAGAACAATTGTCAGTTTTTATTGCTGTCTGTGCCCCTTTTAGGCTGCATTCACACATAGGCATTTTCGCCACAATTCTGCACACAATTTCAAAATGCCCAGGTGTGAATGACAAATCGCATAACACACATTTTAGATGCCATTCATTTGAATGGCACTTAAAAACATTGTGCGATTCTGCACTGATTGTCATTCAAATGAATGGCATCTGAAATGTGCGTTGTGCAATTTGTCATTCACACTTAGGCATTTTAAATTTGTGGGCAGAATTGCAGTGATACTGCCCGTGATTCACATTGCCCATGTGTGAATGCAGCTTTAGGGAGATTTTGTCCTGTTTACCATTGTCTTAGGAAATGAAAGTAAAATAAGATCCCGAAGTTTGCGTTGTCCCCAAAACCAGAATAGAGGAGAAACTCTTCCAATGGGTAAACTAGATCTGGTGACCTGGGGGTCCCTAAGGAACTCTGATAATTTGCAAGGATTTCCTCTCACTTCCTTTTTGGCTATGGCACAGGAAGTGAAGGTACATCTCTGCAATTAACCACAGATGGTGAAAAAAAAAATCAGACATGGGTTATAACCCTCCCTTGCTCTATCCAAACTGGAAAAAAAAGTTTTTTTCTATAGTTCTACTATGTAATACAAAAACCTACCTAACTATCCAGTCAGCTCTACATATTACTTGTTGGTAGATCCAAAAGGAGATTACACTGTGTGAAGTGTGGTGGTAATCTTTAGGCCCGTTTCACATTTGCAAATGGGGCCATTAGCAATCACATGTGGGAGACCCATCGGGGGTTCTCAGTGATTAGCTGTGGACATAAGCCCTATTGAAAGCAATGGGAGGCTTAAAGCTCCCACAGCTGATCATGGCAAGCAGCATTTACCTGCAAATGATCCGCTGATCATTTGTAGGTAATCGCTGCAAGAAAGATTACATGCAAGCAGCCATGACTAGCTGCGGTAGCTGTCAGGTTCCTATTGCTTTCTATGAGGCTTGCAGCTGCAACTAATCATCAGGAACCCCAACTGGGTCTCCTGCATGTAATTGCTAAAGCTGGCCATACATGACTCGGGTTTTTTTTTTTTTTTTGTTCAGCAGGCTAAGCAAATAAAACTGAACCAATTCCCCCATCCACACAATTGAGGTGGATGGGGGAATCCTAGCTGTATCATCTGGACTCCTCCGCTGTTAGAATACAGTGATCAGCACTGCAGCCTATTGTGTAATGCTATAATATATAGTGAGTAATGCCTTTACTGAATATTATAAATGTGTAGTTACATTCTTAGATATGCACACACTGTCATCTAGGCAGCTACAGAGGGAGATTTCTACAGATGAATTCTGTCATTCAACCAAGTATTGGAAAACTGGTTCAGTGAGATAAATTGAGACCGATTTTAACTGTAAGATTATAGCTTGATTCATAAATTCATACCTCTGCTCCTCTAAAGTAGAAACTGTGTCAATATATAAAACCTGTCCTAACCACTTCTTCTTAGCAGATCTCCTGCTAAATTGGACCAGAACCGGACGGACAGCAGGTTTTTTTACATCTGTGCCTGATCAGTTTAATAACAATAATTGAAAGCCTGAAAACATGACCTGTTGGGGCGCCTTGAGGACTGGAGAAACATTGGTCCAATGGACTCGTGATAGCTCCTATGGGTGGCCAGATGTAAACGCACCTCCGATCCATCACTTTTACATTCAGAAATGGCTGAAGTCTTTTTCTGTGTTTTTTTTCTATTCTTTTTTTTCCCAAACCTGGACAGACTCGGAGGTAGGCAGGTGTAAATGGACACAAGTCCTTTTACATCCGGCTGGCAATAGAGTTGCATGGAGCTTCCGATCAGCTCTGCCTGTCAATTTTTTACATGGACCTGATCTCTCATGTAAAAAATAATAGTGCACATTTTTTGAGTGAAACTGTGTCTCAACAATGGCAAGTCTATTGCAGACCTTTACAAACTGTCTGATTCCTGGTTTGCAGGCCCAGGAGTTCCCCAAATAACCAAAAAAGCATTGCAAATATTTTGTTAAATGAGAAGCAGCCTGATGTGCAAAAAATGTTTTCTAATTTGCATGATAAATCTCGTTCATGTTAGAGTTAGGGCTGCTTGACACCCAAGCCATGTACCGGGGTGAACGCGCACTTACAAAAAATATACACTGTCTTTCTGTAAACATCTTTCCACCATGTACATTGTTGCACACAATTCTATTTCTGATGAAAGCGTTATGTGACAGTACTACATTGCAACTCAATTTTAGTGGAATTAGAACAGCTTTTCTTTATTTTACCCCAGAGGTAAATAGTTTTCAGGTCTCAGAACTCCTGCTAAAATGGAAGTCATTGGGAGTCCTTACATTGGCAGACAATGGGAAGAATGCCTCCTTTCTTAACAGCTAAAAAAGATAGGCTAGGTTTACATTTGTGCATTGCAGGAACACGTGGAAAATCCATTTTTAATAAAAGGACCATGCATGGCTTTTTGCACAATTTTCACGTGTAGCGCAGTCCATTGCAATAAATGGGTTGCCCTGAGTGCGACATGCGAAAACGCACACACTCTTGCACCTGCGTCTTTGCTGGTGAAACATAATAAAGATCTGGTAATACCTGGTGCTGTCTTATGTACAGATCATGCACTGAATAGTATATGCATGTCCCTATGACCATCCTTTATTAAATAGTCAGATGCTTACATGTATGGCCAGATATACAATTTTGGAATGATTCTGGACCATATCACAATCTTTTATCTCTCTTGTAAGTGGCAAGTTAATTTCTCCATAACTATGACATGGAGAATTTGCACCATCCCTAGAAGTACTCTGCTTTGCTGCCTCCATGCAGCCTGGAATTTATAGCAACAATCACACAAGCAATTGAGTAGCAATAGATTGTAAATCATGTCTTGAATACACAGTAATCTGCATTGGGAGCTTGTTCATTGCTGGGCCTGTACAGCAGTCTCCAGATTACCCCTGCTGATTAGCTGTTATTTAATGTGGCCATGTGCTTGTACAGTCGGGGTCATTAAATCATGAGTCCCCTGTTTTGTTGCTTGCTCTTGTGTCACCTCGTATTGTATGATGTTCCAAGATGCCTGTTCTAATTAGAGCACTGATTAAGTTCATGGCTTGTTGAACAGATTAATGTGCTTTCAAAGTTTCCATTCTTTCTGCTTTTATTTTTCTCCCTTCACTACATTGTTTGTGTGTCTGCACCTGTACACATGGTGGTGTGAAAAGCCTTCCTTCCCACTGTGCAGCCTGTGCTGGACTTGTAGAAATATACACAAAGACGTATTCCCTGTACAGAATCCAGCTTCCCCTTCAGTCTCCTGAGTCGGTAATTGTCACAGATGCTTCAACCCCTCCCTCTCCGCACTCACTTTTGTTTCATTCTTTGCTGTCTATAACCGCTCCACATTTTGATTACGTGATTAAAATATTTTTTCCCCCGTTTGGCTGTAATTGGTGCTGGCTTGTCTCTTTCTTGTTTGTAAGAGCGGTGATATTTTTGTGAAACAATTTTCATTGCGCACGCTTTTTTTATATTAAATTATGGTTAATGGAAAAATAACCCCAATGAGCTGGGTTTTTCATAATCACATGTTGGGTCGGGGCAGTCCTGGACAAATCTCACCCAGAACAAGGCATCACGTTTAAAATCCTAGGAACTAGAGCTGCACGATTCTGGCCAAAATGAGAAACCAGATTTTTTTGCTTAGAATAAAGATCACGATTCTCTCACGATTCTCGCGGCGTAATATATTAAATATACAAAAAAATTGGGCTAACAGCACTGTTTAGTTTTTTGAAAGGGTAATTTTTCCCAAAAAATTGCATTTAAAAGTCCGCTGCGCAAACAGCGTGTGACATAAAAAAATTGCAACAACCACCATCTTATTCTCTAGGGTCTCTGCTAAAAAAAAAATTATTATGTTTGGGGGTTCTAAGTGATTTTCTAGCACAAAATAATGGATTTTTGTTTGTAAACAGCAAGTGTCAGGAAAGATTTAGTCTTTAAATGGTTAAACCAAAAATTTATACAAGGGGAGTTCACTCAGAGTTCATGCCTTTGAAGTAAATTACTTTGTATCAATGGTGACTCAGAACTTGGCTCTCTGCCCAGACTTGGCTGTCTCCCCTGAGACTCAAGTCGCTCCGACTTAGAAAAGACTTCAGGCACTTGCATTGACTTTTATTACTGTCAAGTTGCGCTGAGTCGCCCGCAAGTCGGACCCCATTAACTGCACTGAAAATCGTGGTAATGCCCAATGGAGATCACAGGGGGGGTAGATCGAGATTGCGATTTTAATACGATTAATCGTGCAGCTCTACTAGGAACACTATGCAACCTGCATATGAGTAAAAGGCCTCTTGCACACCTGAGCTCTAAAACGCTGCTTTTACAGGTGTTTGTGCTTTTTTCTTCTCTGCCTCTAAATGTCCCATGTTGGCCTATGTGTCCATGCACACTTTAGGTGTTTACAGGAGTTTAGAGGCAGAAATAAAACCCACCCAAGAGCTTAACACTCCTTAGGTATGTCTTTGAAGCTGTTTTTCTCCAGCCAGGAGAAAAGCATATTTAAAAGCCCCAGGGTGCATGAAGCCCAAAGGTAGCTGAAAGACCCATAATTCAGCAAAAGTAAAAGCTATACAAACAATAGTTATTTTGGCAATCTCATAAAAGCGTACTTGAAAAATCTCCCTTCATGTTGTGAGTTCTGCCTGTCTGCTGACTATCTTTTTACAATTTCTTGGATTCACTGCAAGCTTTATAGCTTCTTCTGCTCATTCCTTTGGCTTGTTTTCAATTTCTAAGGGCTACATATCCCATAGTACTTTGCCTGCAAGCAGTGATTACTATGGGACTCCACCTCCTGCAACTCCTCCTATCAGCACCTCTGTAGTCCAGAGGGTAGGCTCTGTGAAATGCGAGACACAGCAGTTCCTACTCACAGGGCATAATGAATGCAGTACTTGTATACTTGTTACAGAATTCACAGAAGTAAATGTGTGGGATTATTACAAAGTTTTCAAACTTCACAATCATTAAGATTAATTAGTAGTAGGCTAGAATTAATTGAAATACTTTATGGAAATGAATGTATGAATTTTAAAAATTTGACCAGGAATAATTTTGAACAGACTTTATTTTAACAATTACTTTAATAATAAAAAATACAGAACAGACTATTACTTTAGCAGTGGAACAACTTTAAAACCTAAATTACTATAGACAGTGCCAAAAATACCTATGGCTGGCCTGCATTGTGGAAGCTATACCTGTCTCTTACAACGTAAATGGAGCTGACAAATTAGAAAGTTGTGCAAGACAGACTAGGTAGCTGTCATTATGGTTACATTAGCTTCTACATTTTCAGGCAATGCCGGTTTTACCTGCCAACAGCATTGTCATTTCAGTGCCTACCTCCCTACATACTGTGGTGGAAATTGTAGCAAGTTTTCAAGATACCAGACCCGATCTTAATCAGCTGATTAACCCGTTTGCTAAGGTTTGTGCCACTTTAAATTCCTGGTAAACTTTGTTGGGAACAGAAGAAGGTTGCCTGGTTTCAGTAATGGTTTGCGGAATTCGGCAAGTTTGCAGTGTTGGTGTCCAAATTCTCCTGATCTCAGAATAATCAAGCATCTGTATGATGTGCTGGAAAACACAAGTCTGATCCATGGGGGCTCCACCTTGCAGCTTACAGGACTTAAAGGATCTGCTGCTGATGGCTTGGTGCCAGATACCACAGGGTACCTTCAGAGGTCTAGTGGAGATCATGCCTCCGTGGGTTATGGTGGGTGGTCATGATGTTTTGGCTGATCTGTGTATATACACAAACATTTTGCTTTGCATTTTTATTTTAAAATGAATGGGTTGTTTTGCAATGCAAGGGTTCACATATACTTTAAGTCTAGCCATTAGGATTCACTAGTCAATTTACATGAATAGCATCTAATGTGCTTAGATGCCAAGCCTCCCTATGTAAGTGGATTTCTAAAACAAAAATCTTATGTAAAATTGTATTTACTGGTATATAACAAGTTTCATATTTCTGAGAACATTTTTGCCTCCACTCTAGTTTTAGAGACACTTTCAGTCAATGACCTGGAAAAGTCTCATGCAGGTAGGTATAGGGCGGCTATGCCTTGTAATGTGCAGAGGTAGACCGGGAGCTTTACAAATAACACCAGGTGTGAAAATTAGATCACTACATTATAAGAGCTTTTATGTTGTTAGCTCCATGCTTGACGGCCTTTACATGTGATAAATCAAGGTTGCAGCAGCAAGCACATTGGTTCCACAGTATATTGTTTAAAATTTAATTTAAGTTTAAAATGCCTTCCCTTGTCTGATGTCACATAGTCTGCTGTCAGGCACTGCGTAAAGTCGTTTTGCCAGGAAATGAAGCGAGCACTGGAGAGGTACTGCATATTAAATGGACTTTACTGTGCAGATGAAGGCAATCAGACAATGTAAAGTACAGGCGGTCCCCTAGTTACAAACATCCGACTTACGAACGACTCCTACTTACAAACGGAGGGAGACAACAGGAAGTGAGAGGAAATCTCCCCCTAGGAAGGGAAATTCACTCCTGTAAGAGTTATTATGGAAAAAGGGGTCTCTACTGATGCTTTATCACCAAGGTTTGTTTCCCCAACAACTCAAAATTTTCAAAATCCAATTATCATTGGGACAGGAAGTGAGTTGAAATCTTCTGAATACAAACAGAGAGCAAAGCAAACATTACAGGGGTGTTACCCCTTCCCTATGCTATCCAAAAAGCTTAAAAATATTTTTTTTTGGCTGGAGCTACACTTAAAAATTGTACCTGTTCCCACTTACAAACAAATTCAACTTAGGAACAAACCTACAGTCCCTATCTTGTTTGTAACCCGGGGACCGCCTGTAATATGTCTACCTAAAAGTTTAGGTGCTTGTAAACAATCATCTTGTAAAACAACCCATTCAGTTTTAAATAGAAATGAAGGGCAGAACATTACATACATACCTTCTGTTCTCAGCTGCATAAGAGCTGGGGGAAGGAGAAGCAGCAGAACATTTTTGTATAGATATAGAAAAAAACCTAAATACCTTTTTTTCACTTATAAGTGATCACATACCTTCTGTTCTCAGATGCATAAGAGCTGGGGGAAGAAAGAGAAGCAGCATCACACTGAGCTTGCCAGTGAATGGCTGTGCAGCCGGGGGGGGTGTCAGGACAAGTCTGATCATTGGAGGAGAGCACACGGACTTCCCAGCATAGCTAGAGAACTGACCACGTTGTTTTCTGCTTAGTGTGGTCAGTTTTTAATTGGAAAGTAAGAGGACTGCCAGGAACACCAGGAATTTTACATAAAGGAAGCAATACAAAGAAAGAGAACAGGATACTTCTCATACAAGTACATGGTACTGCAGGCACATATCAGAAATATGAAGTGTTGGGGTAACAAATGCTTTAAGGCTGGAGTTAAAGCGTTCGCACATAAACAATAGGACATTGCAGTGTTTGTTCCAAACAGTTTTCAAGGTGACAATAGATGTTTTTCTGCATAACCTGCTATTTATTGAATTAAAAATAAACATACATGAAAAGCGCACATATTTATGACACAATTGCTGCCTGTTTCTGTGTTTGATCAGATGTTGTAACAATGTTATAATAACAAGGCCCCGATTGTATTGCGATGAGAAGCATCGATGTCCAGTAACGCTGGTGCTGTGAACAGCATGGATTCAATTGCATTCCTGAACTTACCCAAGTGTCTGTCAGGCTGGAACCGTTCCCCTGTCATAGTTTTATTATAGCAGGTTCTGACCTTGTAAATTGAAGCCTCTCAGTCAATCACCTCTTGGTGTTTCTGGAGAGAAATGAAAGCATTCATGAGACTTTGTAAGTAGAAACATATGTTTTCTAGCTCTATTATTTTGTTTACAAAGTCAGTATGCTGTGCTGTCATTTTAAACAAAAGAGATGCAATACGTGTGTGTTTGGAATGCTAATGCAATAAGCCTACTGCTTTTCCAATGCGTAAAGTGATTTAAAGTTTTTTTTTTTTTTTTTTTTTTACATAAGACATGTCATACTTGCCTGTTCTGTGCATAGGTTTTTGTACAGAGTGGTGCTCTTGGCTCCTCCTCTTCTTTTTTGTGCCATCATAGGAAGGCTTATCCTTAAGTGTCACGCACGCAGGCTCAATCCTGAGCCCTGCTGTGTGCGTCTATTGGCACACAGTGCGGCTTGGCTCCACCCCTGCTCCCTCCTCACTGAATTTGATTGTGCCAATGGCACCTGCTGCTGCCTCCAATCCTGTGCTGATCACAGATTGTGGTAAAGGGCCAATCATGGCGGTCCTTTTACCATGTGAAAAGCTGTGTCCAATAACCCTATTGAAGTGGTAAAAGACCTATTAATGCGTAGTAGAGCTAATAGGATTGGATGTTTCAATCCCAGTGGTAAGTCGGCACTCTTGATATTGGGATTGGTGTGGCAAACAAGAGGGGAGTAGGTACAGTACTGTGCAAAAGTTTTAGGCAGGTGTGAAGAAATGCTGAAAAGTAAGTGCTTTCAATAATATATATTCTAATCCTTTATTTTAATTTACAAAATGCAAAGTGAGCAAGCAATCAGAAGAGAAAACAAAATCAAATCAATATTTGGTGTGACTATTTTATTTATTTCAGGTACTTGTATAGCGCGGTTAATTTACGCGACGCTTTACATATACATATATATATATATATATATATATATGATATAGTGCATTCATTCACATCAGACTACACTTTGGCTTCAAACCAGCATCAGTTCTTCTAGGTAAACTTTCACACTTTTGAAGGAACCCAGCAGGTAGGTTGTTCCAAACATCTTGGAGAACTAACCACAGATCTTCTGTGGATGTGTAGGCGGCCTTAAACACTTCAGTCTCTTCATATAATTTCAGACAGACTCAATGATTTTAAGATCAGGGCTCTGTGGGGACCAAACAATCACTTCCAGAACACCTTGTTTTTCTTTACACTGAAGATAGTTCTTAACCGCTTGCCGACCGCTGATCGGCATTTGACGGTGACAGAGTGGCTCTTTAAGGCAAAACGCTGTCATATGACGGTGGCTGCCAGATCGCGCACAGTGAGCGCTCGCCCACTGTGTCCGGGGAGGGCCAGGGAGCGGGCGTGGGGGATTCGATCTCCGCCGGCTACCCACGATGAGCTTAGGGGGTGCGGGCGAGGGACCGGGAGGGGCCTGTGTCACCCGCTCGCGAGTGACACGCGCTAGACCGTCGGTGGCAGTATACT
>BLSH010331581.1:850795-863219 GCA_018402905.1 Glandirana rugosa | reverse complement strand
GCAGTTTGTTGGTACGGGTGAACTAACCATTTATAATCTCATTGGTTTATTACATTGAAATTTTTTTTTGCTGTTCTTGTGTGCATTAGAGGCAGTGCTGACCTGATTTACCCTTAGAGATCACTACAGCCTAATGAGGAATACTCTGAACCAAGTTATTTGTCCTCATCTTTGGCAGTATAAATAACGAGGCCTGCGAGTCATAAATCAGTGCAAAGCTTCTGCCAACACCTATTACCATTTAAGCACACTGGAATGTATGCATTATTTCAGGGGCTTCAGTAGTATTTACATACAAAGATTTATGGATCTCTTGCCAACGAAATTACATTACAAAGTGGAGCCACAAACAATCCCCTTGGTTACTATAACAAAGTGCAGACTTTTGTCTGGTTCTCAAGTTTGCAGCAGTGATAATAGTGAGAGGATGAGGTTCTTTTCAGGCCAGCTGGTACGTGTGTTAGGAAATTTTTGTTTGTGATGTGCATTGCCCTTCCATGTGCACCTTGCCTTGAAGGCTATTTATAGATTTGGGTGGTTTCCATTTGTATAGTAAGAGGATGAAGCTGCTCATACTTGGCAACAGCAGCCCAGGTACTCTAGTTCTCTGGTCCCCTGCCAGTGCTCGTGGCCCTCCCCCCTGCTGAGTGCCTACCATAGCACGCCGCTTGCGGTCTTGCTATGGGGGCACTCGTGCAGGCTCGCTCCATGTGTGTCCATTGACACACAGAGCATGGCTTGGCCCTTCCCCTCTCCCTTCTCGCTGGCTGTGATTGACAGCAGTGGGAGCCAAGGGCTGTCTGTGAGCTTATGAGGAGGGTTAAGAGTAGAGAGAGAGAGAGAGACTGCCCTCTTGCACACCACTGGATTGAGATCAGGCTCAGGCATGTATTGGGGGAGAGAGAGCTTCACTGCAGACAATGCATTAAAAACTTTCAGCCTTGAAAAGCACTTTAAAGCCAAAAACCTAAGGCCCCTTTCACACGGACGTGTCCGTGTTCGGGGGCTCTTTTGCTCAGCATGGATCGCTCCGCTGATCCCCGCTGAGCCGACGGATGACGCTTTCTGCTCTGTGCGGAGACTTATCCGTCAGAGCCCCCGCACACCCCTATGGGAAATTGGATGACAACGGATCCGTCTGTCCGCTGTCATGCGATCCGCAGACGGATGTAATAAAAAAAGGGACTTTATTATAACTTACCGTAAAATCCTTTTCTCTGAGTTCACTGACAGACGCAGCCTTCTTATGACACGTGGGGTTATGCTCATACTACTAGGAGTAGACTAGGCAAAAATAAAACAAAAGCATAGGTTGGCCCCTCCCAGGGGGCTGTCCTCACCTTAGCATATAATCCCCCTGCTCTGCATAGCACATCAGTTCGTAACAAGCCGTACAAACTCAACACAGAGGGGTGGGTGCTGCGTCTGTCAGTGAACTCAGAGAAAAGGATTTTACGGTAAGTTATAATAAAATCCCTTTTACTCTTCCATTCACTGACAGACGCAGCCTTCTTATGACCACCTTGTTTGGTGGTAAAAACACTCTTGCCTGCACCGTGTCCAGAATCAGACCCAGGTATTCCAGCCGGCAGGATGGAGTCAACGATGATTTCTGCAGATTGATCAGTCAACCGAACTCTTTTAACGTGGACACTGTGATTGTCACGTTCTCCTCCAGAGCCGCAGCAGACTCTGCTCTCAGGAGTAAATCGTTGAGGTATGCTACTACCGCAATACCTCTCTGTCTCAGCAGCGCCAGCATCGGGGCCACCACCTTGGTGAACACTCTGGGAGATGAAGCCAGCCTGAAGAGAAGTGCCACAAACTGGTAATGCAGGTCCCCCACTGCGAGGCGTAGAAAACGCTGGTGACTGTGACAAACTGGAACATGGAGATACGCGTCCCTGATATCCAGGGACGCCATGAAATTCCCCTTGGTGCAGGGCGGCCACGACCTAGCGGATGGACTCCATCCTGAATTTCTTCGTCTTTACGAAGCGGTTTAATGCCTTCAGGTCCAGAACTGGCCTGACACCGCCCTTTTTGGGCACCACAAAGAGGTTTGAGTAAAACCCGTGAAATCTTTCCACCATAGGTACCGGTACAATCACCCCCTGTTCGGCAAGCAACTGAACGGCGCCTAGAAGCGCCCCTGAGGGAGTCTCAAGTTTGACGGGAAGAACTTTTCTGGGGGCAGAGAGATGAATTCTATCCTGTACCCGGAGGACACCACCTCGTGTACCCACCGATCGGTGATGCGGGCAGTCCATCTGTCTGCGAACCCCAGCAACCGGCCCCCCACCCGTGAGTCGGGCGGGGGCAACCCATCATGCGGAGGTTGATTTATCCTTCGCTTTTTTGGACTTATGCAGCCAGGGACTTTTACTGGGCCCAGTGGAAGCCTTACTGGACTTTAAGCCCTTACCCGCTGAGCCGGGTGCCCGAAAAAACAACTTCTGACCTGAAGAAACAGGGCCCTGCCTACGGCGAAAATCCCGCTGCTTTTGCTCTGGAAGGAAAGTACTCTTCCCTCCCGTGAAATCCTTAATGATTTCATCCAACTGTGGGCCAAACAGATGGCCTCCCTGAAAGGGAAGATCTGCAAGAGCTTTCTTTGAAGCCTGGTCGCCCGACCAAGAGCGGAGCCACAGCACCTGCCTGATAACAATTGCAAAAACAGACATTTTTGACAATATGGGAAGAAGGTCCAAAGCAGCATGGCATATGTAGCGGAGACCCTCTTCCAAATGTTGTGCCCGCTGCACCTCAGCCTGTGCACACTCACAAGTTAAACCAGTGTGCAGTGTGGTAGCGTGCTCGTGAAGAGATTGTGCCGCCATCGCAGCCGCTAGAGCTGGCTGCATGGCGGACCCAGCCAACAACAACAGTGCCTTAGACACTGCCTCCGTGCGGCGATCGGCTGCCTCCTTAAAAGATGGAGACCCCTTCAAGGGAATGGTCGTTGCCTTATTCAGATGGGCCACTGGGGGGTCCACCGTTGGGGAAGCCCATCTCTTAGTAAAGCTATCCTCAAAGGGGTAGCGAACAGCAAAGCTTTTAGGAAAGGCAAAGGAATTTGGTGGCCACAGCCATTCCTTGAACACCGCCTGTTCAAGCACCTGATCATAAGGGTAAGCCCTAGGGGACCTAGGGGGTTTAAGTGTGATCCACAAATATATGTGGACTCATGCGACTCCCCTGCTTGGTCAAGCCGCATGGAGTCGCGGATATCAGTGATCAGAGCGGCCACTATCGCTTTATCACGCGAAAAAGGAGCCTCCTGATCACCTTCGCCTTCTGATGGCAGTTCACCCTCTGATCTGAATCCTCCCCTGAGGAAAGAGGGGGGGTGGGCGTTTTTTGGGGCCCCCCAGAACCGGGTCCCCCGCCCGGGGAAAAAACTTCCCAAATACCACCCTCAGCTGTTCCAGGGACACCAAGGTTCCCGGGGTGGATTGTTGATCCACAGGTACACCTGCCATAGCCTTGCCGGCCTCTGACATCCCAGCCTTCCGGCACCCCCACTGTGTGACCATCACCTCTACCCCACCAATCAGCCAGGGAGACCCGGGAGGATTGCACCCACCGCTACCAGCACCCAGGGAGAGCCAGCTATACTTGCTGTTTTAAATGCCTCAGCACTTGTGACCGGAATGAGCAATGCCCAAAAATCCACTGCACTTCAAGAGCCAGCACAGAGTGTCAGCCATGTTGTCCAAGTGAAACCGGAAGTACTAATTCCGTTTATATCACTTCCTGTTCCTGTAATACCAAAAACGACCAATGGGGGCCGCCAGAGGACCCTTTTTGTTGATTTGAATACCTGTAACTACTTAGCACTGATTAATTGGAACACACAATTGGTTCGGTGCAACCAATCATCAGCAAGCCAACAGTTGAAGACTAATTGCTACGAACCACTGGCAGCCTGGAGACACCTGCTGGTGGACATTGGAATGACAGTCTTCAGGTCTGAGAACCACAGTACCACCAGCAGGTGAACCAGTTCCAGACATACAAATTCAAGCACATTGTTTCAAATCTTACAGAAATATTTGACATTGCTATGTCAGAAGTAAAAAAAAAAAAAAACAATGTTGTGGTACACTGACTCTTATTTATGATCCAATATAACTGGTGGAAGGGGCCCATGATATAAAAACAGCCTGGAGCCCCATGGTACAATGAATCCAACACTGTACCGCACTAATGTGAAAAATACATTCATGACAGTATTCAGTGTGTGAATTCCTGTTTTGGATTTTAAATGTTTTCATAATTTTGTCCAAATTATGCTATTTAAGCTATTCAGCAAAAGTGACATATAGTCCACTGTCTCTTTAGCACAGGTACATAGTGCATGTATTCTATGTTACCAAAAGTATTGTGACGCCTGCCTTTACACGCACATGAAATTTAATAGCATCCCAGTCTTGCTCTGTAGGGTTCGATATTGAGTTGGCCCACCCTTTGCAGCTATAACAACTTCATCTTTTCTGGGAAGGCTGTCCACAAGGTTTAGGAGTGTGTCTATGGGAATGTTTGACCATTCTTCCAGAAGCGCATTTGTGAGGTCAGGCACTGATATTGGATGAGAAGGCCTCGCTTGCAGTCTCCGCTCAAATTCATCCCAAAGGTGTTCTATCGTAAAGGCAGGTGTCCCAATACTTTTGGTAATATAGTGTATATGATTGATCAGACCAATTAGCTGCTTAGAGCACATGTACATTTTGGTACTAGAGAAACAGCACACACAACAGCGCACACACAGAGCACATATACACATTGCACTTGCATGCACGGCTGCACTTACCCCGATCTATATAAAAAGCTACTTCCAGTTTAGCAAGTGAGCAGTAGGAAGCAATTTAAATGATAAACTTATGTACAGTGGATATAGAAAAGAATCACCCCCCTTTAAAACCAAATTGTGATGCTTTGCAGCCTGAAATGAAGACAGACACAGTTTTTGATTCATCCAGCTGTATTTACTTGCAATTTATAACATCCAAGTGAAAGATAGAACACCAACATGTCAGAAAAAAACAATCCAAAACGGAATCACTGATTTTGAAAAAGGATCACCCCCTCCCAAAATGACTTGTAAATTCAATTAAGTGTAGCTAATCATCTCCTCAATAGCACACAAAGCCATTTGCCTTTCAACTGTGATCAGCTGTGGTCAGTTTGATTAGCTCAGCATGAAAATAGATTTCCTGGAGCATTTCATTCCCTGTAGTGCAACTGAAGCAAACAATCAATCAAGCAAACAATCAACTATGGGTGGCAAGGCACTGTCAAAAGATCTCCAGGATAAAGAGGCTACCATGTGGCCTACAGCATCTATGAAGCAGTTGCAGGAATTTATGACAAAGAGTGGTCATTGTGTGCATGTGACAACAATATCACAAATTCTCCACTGTGGCTGTGGCTTGTATGGGAGAGTTGCAAGAAAAAAGCCACTCCTCAAGACAGGCCACATGCGTTCACGGCTGAGCTTTGCCAAAACACACCTTGAAGATTCTGAGGCCACATAGAAAAAATTGTTATGGTCAGATGAGAATAAAATTGAATTATTTGGCCTCAACACCAAATGATATGTCTGGCGGACATCCAATGCAACTCACCATCCAAATAACACCATTCCTACAGTAAAGCATGGAGGTGGTAATATCTTGTTATGGGCAGGGACATGCGGTGAGGTCAGTGGCTGGTGAGGCTCTGACTAGTAACAGGGCCAGATACACACAGGTTGCATACGGCACAAATGTTAGAGCGTGAGAAATAATTCTAGCACTAGACCTCCTCTGTAACTCTAAACATGTAACCTCTAAAAAAAAAATGTAAAGCGTTGTATATGGAGATTCTTAAAGTGGAGTTCCACCCAAAAGTGGAGCTTCCGCTTTAAGGGAAGGTGACCCCCTGACATGCCACAATTGGCATGTCTTTTTTTTGGGGGTGGGGGCCGGAAACCTTGTTTTCACAAGGTCTTCGGCCCCACTTCCTCCTCTGGCGCTGCAGAACCGGAAGGAAGATCGCCTTCCTCCCCTCCCACCCGGCAATCTTCTGGGACACGTCACAGGTCCCAGAAGATACACCAGCCTTTCACAGCGCCCACACTTGTAATGCCGAGGGGAGGGGGAGAAGAGCGAGCCTTCAGGCAGCCGCATCACTGGAGCATGGGACAGGTGAATGTCCGATTGTTAAGTCAGCAGCTACACTTTTTGTAGCTGCTGACTTTTAACTGGGTGGAACTCCGCTTTAAGTACTGACGTTTGGCGCCATTCCACAAGTGTGCGCAATTTTAAAGCATGACATGTTGGGTATCTGTTTACTCGGCGTAACATCATCTTTCACATTATACAAAAAAAGGCGGCATAACTTTAGTCTCTTTTTTTTTTTTGTTTGTTATTATTATTCATGAACAGTTTCTTTCCAAAAAAAAAAATGCATTTGAAAACATAAACAGTTGCAACGACCGCCATTTTATTAACTAGGGTGTCTGCTAAAACAATATATATGTTTGGGAGTTCTGAGTAATTTTCTAGCATAAAAAATTAGGAGAGAAGTGTTAGAATTGGCCTGGGTGGCAAGGGGTTAATTACCATAAGTAAGTAATATACAAATAATTATTATATATTATTTTTAAGGTAATTTACTATATTTTCAAAAACTGTACTCAATCAGGTGGCTTAATGGACAAATTACTGAAATTTGAAGTTATAACTTCAAACCAGTAATTTCACAGTAAATGCATAAATAATAAATGTATTATCTTATAACCTATAGCATAATAATATATGATTTAGCTTGTACCTTTTCAGCAGCAGCAGCAGATTCTCATTCTCCCTCTTAACTGTGTGAGAAAAACATGGGATTATGGGTAAATCTTATACACATAAACCCACGTTTTTTTCTTGTAGTTAAGAGGGCTATCTTTTAGACACATGCCCCCTTCTATGACACTGCAGTGAGAGGCCAGTCTCCACTGCAGCATTTTTATTGGACAGCTTGGGCCAATGGTGCTTTACCATTGGTCCAAGGCTCCAAGCTATCCATTGAGCTCAGTGTCTCTGGCTAGAAGTGAGAAGCACTGTGAGCTCATCCTCTGTCTGCTGCAAACAGTGTGTGCCAGCTTGTATTTAAACTGGCCGCTCGGTATGTAGCTTCTGACAGGCTGTGCAAGGAGCCCCGTATCTCTGGAACCAAAAATGATAGGAGTCCCAAATTTTGACCAGTGGGTGGGGTATGGCTTCAGCTACCTACCAAATTTGTGGTCTCTGTGACCCCAGGTCGCCGAGCTATTACTCTCGAAGTCTATCCTTTTTTTTTTTTTTTATGTTCATGGCTCTGCCTCCCCTGACTGCATGTCCCTGGTTATGGGCTGTTACTCTGGATTTGCATTTTATGCATTAAGGTGAAAAAACTTCTGTTCTGCAGCAGCCCCCCCCCGGAGCCCCCCTTTTTCTTACCTGATCCCGATCTTTCCACGACTAGAACGAGCCCAGCAGCTCCAGGCGCTGTCTCGTGTCCTCATTGGACACATTGCTAGCAGCAGGAGCCATTGGCTCCCACTGCCATCAATCAAATTCAGTGACACGGGAGCCAGGGGGTGGGGCTGAGTCCTGCTGTCTCTGTCAATGGATGCAGCAGGAGGACTCGGGAGCGCGTCCACACGAGTACCCCCATGGAAAGCTGCTCTCCGTGGGACCACTTGTTGAGGAGGAGGAGCCAGGAGCGCCGCTGGGGGACCCCAGAAAAGGAGGATCGGAGCCGCTCTGTGCAAAACACTTGCAAAGATGACCACACAGTGGTTGAATGAGAAAAGGGTGAATGTCCTTGCATGGGCTAGCCAGAGCTCAGACTTAAACCCCATTGAAAATCTGTGAAATAACTTGAAGACTGCAGTCCACAAACAGTCATCTTTAACCACTTCAATACCGCCAGACATCATATGAGTTTCAGTGGTGATATCTGAATGGTGCCTTCAGCCAAAGGCACCATTCAGATACCGTTTTTTAGAGCCGGCCATTCTGCGTCTGATAAAAGTGGTCTTAGCGGCGGATTTGCCACGAGATCACTTTTATCGGTGGCGGGAAAGGTGCCCCCCCGCCGCCACTTTCCCGTCATCTCTGCCACTTACCGGACTGTCAGCAGCGGCGGATATGATCAGATCCGTCCCCCCCTGCACAGGAAGCCGAGTGAGCAGAAGATGCCGCCCACTCGGCTCCATAACATTGCGGGGCAGAAGCGACGTCACAAGTGACTTCCACCCACCGGCCTTAAGGGGCTCATTTTTTTTTTTTTTTTTTTTGCATTTAACTATAAATATGAGATCTGAGGTCTTTTTGACCCCAGATCTTATATTGAAATGTTCCTGGCATGCTTTTTTCTATTGCAAGGAATGTTTACATTTCTTGTAATAGGAATAAACGTGATCCAAATTTTTATTTTTAAAAAAAAGGGTGTAAAATTAAAAAATAAACAGTAAAATAAAGAAAAAAACATTTAAAGCACCCCGAACCGCGAACGCATACGTAAGTCACGCCCGCATATGAAAACGGTGTTCAAACCACGATCGTTAGAGCGAGAGCAATAATTTTAGCACTAGAGCCCCTCTGTCACTCAAAACTGGCAACCTGTAGAAATTTTTAAATGTCGCCAATGGAGATTTTTAGGTTGCAAAGTTTGTCGTCATTCTGCGAGCGAGCACAATTTCAAAGCATGACATGTTTGGTATCAATTTACTCGGCGTAACATTATCTTTCACAATATGGAAACAAATTGGGCTAACTTTACTGTTGTCTTATTTTTTTCACTCAAAAAAGTAAATTTAAAAAAAAAAAAAATTGCACTTGTAAGACCGCTGCGCAAATACGGTGCAACATAAAGTTTTGCAACAACCGCCATTTTATTCTCTAGGGTGTTAGAAAAAAAATATACTGTATATAATGTTTGGGGGGGTTCAAGTAATTTTATAGCAAAAAAAATGGTTTTAACTTGTAAGCACCAAGTCCAAAAAATAGGCCTGGTGTTGAAGTGGTTGAATTTAACTCAACTTGAGCAGTTCTACAAAGAGTGGGTAAATATTACAAAATCTAGATGTGCAAAGTTAGTAGAGACATATCCCAACAGACTAAAGGCTGTAATTAAAGCAAAAGGTGGTTCAACAAAATACCGACATAAGGGGGTGATCCTGGTTTTGAATTTGAAAGATGTTTATTATTTTATTCCTATTACCAGAAATGTCGTTAGGACTCCAAATATCTCCTCTACCCTGAAAAGCATGAGATCAAATAAAAAAATAATTGATCTCTGCTTTCCATGGGAAAAAAATGGTAGTGTTTACATCTGCTAGAGCCATCGCTTCTGGCCTCCCAGGATCATAGAGGTGGCCAGGGACCATCCGGTTCATGACCAGCTGCATGGCAACCCACTGCCGGATCAAATCTCCGGCTCCCTGATCGCATGGGAGAGCCAGAAGAGGGACCATTGGGCGACCGGAGGGGGAGACGTCCCCTCCCACTGCCTCTAAAAGCAATCCAGCAGCTATTCAGCTGCTAGAATGGCTTTTACCTGAGAAGGAATTACCGGATAAAAACTTAGATGTCTGTATGATGCCTGTAGCTGTAGGCATCGTCCAGATATTTCCACTGCTGTGTCCTGAACATCATATGATGTCCTACGGATGGGAAGTAGTTAAAGAGGGGTGATTCTTTTCTATTCCCATTGTATACAGACAGAGGTATATAATGAAATGTTTTCTTACTCTAAATAGTTTGCATTTGGTGTCTGACAACATTGTTTCATTAATGCCTTGCATATTTAGGCCATGATAGGTCTTTAGATTGCCAGATTTAGTACCTGTAGATATTGTGGCTCTTTAGTTCAGGTTACTCAGTTTATTAGCAGAAATATGGCATCATGTCATACACGTGTCATTCAATAGATTGAATTATATCTTTGGGGCTTTGGAAATATGGGGGAGGGGGTCAAAATGCAGCACAGCAGCTGTACCTGCCTGGGAGTCGCCGGTGCTGCATTTACCTGCCCAAAGATCTCAGTAACTACATACAGGTATACGTTAGTACTTTTATAAACATGCACATGTGTGTATAGACAGATGACCCTGGATACATATGCAGGTTGAAAAAAACACAGGGTTATTGACAAAAGCCTCAGTCAATTGCTTTAGAAAGATCATCATTACTAAGAGTAATTTTAGGCATTTTTTTGTTTGTCAGCAGCCTCAAAGTGTTACCTGATGACAGTGTTCCCTTAGTAAAAACGTGAAAAACAATTACAATGTTTTAACTTACTATGCCCTTTTTTTTTTACCATGCCCTTTTTGTCTGTTGTCATAGACCTATATGCTCAACAGGCCCAGTAATTTAGAGAATTTAAGAGAGCTAGAGATGATGAACACAGCACTGGCCCCAGGCAGGCCTTGTAAAGAAGTGGAAAGAACTTGTACATTTTTGCTGTGGCATATGCTTAAGGCTTCATGCACACTGGACATTAAAAAAATTCCTAAAAATGTCAGTAGCTTATCAGTGATTTTTTTCAGCTTTTACCAGCATTATATTACCAGCGTTTTTTTTTGTTTTTAAAGGGCCAGCATTTTTTTTTCCTCAATTGATCTAAAACGTAAGTGATCGCCGTTTAGCCGTGTTTTTGCACGTTTTTGAGCGTTTTTAAGCATTTTTACAGCTCTCTCAGAACCCACTGGTCTTGCGTTTTTTTACAGCTCAAAAACGTCACTGCTAAAAACAGTTGATAACAGCCTGTGTGCATGAACACATAGGATAACATGCAGGGTTTATTGACACTAGAAAAAAGCGTCTGCAGCTAAAAACAGCTGCTGTAAAACAGTCAAAAAAAGTCCTGTGTGCATGAGGCCTAAGGCTCATGCACATAAGCTGTTATCAACTGTTTTTGGCTGGGACGTTTTTGAGCTGTAAAAAAACCCAAGACCAGGGGGTTCTGAGAGATGTTTTCAGCTGTAAAAACGCGCAAACGCTCCAAAACGCGGCTAAACGCCGCTCACCAACGTTTTTGGTCCAAAAAAAATTGCTACTGCTTCAAAACGCTGACAGGGGCCAAAGAACTCCCTGCAAAGCTACTGATGTTTTTTTTTTAATGTCCAGTGTGCATGAGGCCTTATTCTTAGTGTTTTCAGGGTGGGAAGGAGCCTCTAAAAAGGATTGCAGTAGCATTTGCTTATTATTGTATATAGCTCAATGTATAATTATATATTGCAAGATAATTTTGTACTTCAAATATGGTGTTTGCAGAATTTTAGCTCTTAAAACATATGCATTCAGGATGGCCCAGGCTAGCTTGTAAAGGTGAGCTGTTAATCTAACTGTTTTCTAGCATGAGCTGGAATTGGCAGAGTTTGACATTACAGTAATTTGAAGAACAATATTGTGATAACTTGGGTTTATTATTAGTAGACCTATTAGTCCTGGAGTGCAGTGATTAAACTTGGGTATGCAAGACACTAAGGGCCAGTTTACACTTGCTTCAAAACAGGGCGTCAGACAGGCGTTGTTAAAGCTCTCTTAACACCAGTCAAAGCTCATGTCACTAAATAAAATGGTTAGCTTACAGCCCTCTTTACACCTTGCGTTGGCTTAGCTGCGCTTCAGCTTTGCGTCAAAAATTATACCCCATGTAGCTTTAACCAGGCTTCAAAGCCTCTCCAACGCCTCCATAGAAGTCTATGACAAAGCTTGTTTGAAGCTCGCTTGAAGCACCTGTGGCTTTTCAGAGGCTGTAATTCAGCTTTAGCTTCGCTTTGTTTTGGAGAAACTGCAGGTGTGAGATATCAACAAACACACAGGGCATTGGCCAAGCTTCAACAAGGCTTCAAAAGTGCATCACTGAAGCCTCGTTGAAGCCTCAAAAACGCATCATAAAAGCTTGTTGAAGCTGTATAAGCTTTAATGAACATTGAAGCCGAAGCAAGTGTAAACTAGCCCTAAGAAGAACATTGCTCCGAACTCCACTAGTCCTCAGTCTCGTGTACCAGTTACCGGCCAAAGGTAGCTTGTCTCCACTCCTGTATCAAACACAGGGCAGTGTTCTGGTGAGTATACAAGGGTTGCAGAGTACTATAGTATAAGGTTAATTCAATGAATGTAGGAACGTGTGCTTTAAAAATACACTTTCATGCCAGTAATGCTGTCATTTGTCTCTTGTGTACTGAGGTTTAACGCTTATTCTTGCCACAGTGATACTAAGCAAGTATCAATCTGATATTCTTTATTATCACTGTAATATAGTGTTTGTTTAATCTGGTAATATTTTAAATTATTTTTTGAAGTATGGTACTCATGTTGGTTTTGTTGATCTGCATTGTTAAATTATTGCTAGCAGTTAATATTTCATTGATGTTTGAATTCAGTACTTTGAGCGACTT
>BLSH010331581.1:763797-774621 GCA_018402905.1 Glandirana rugosa | reverse complement strand
TACTGACCCAACCGGGGAGATCAAGATGTACGGGTCCTCTATCTACCGCACCCTAACCTCTCTCTAGGCCCCGTCGGTGGCCCATGGGGCGAGTGTGCCTAGGATGATTTACAAGTAACCTCCATGCGAGTAAGCAAACAGGTAATAGAGACTGACAATTACTGGGAGTTCACATATTATAAACATGAACTTACGATAAAACGTATGGGATAAAACATTCCTGGGCGTGTAGAACTAGAGGGGCCAACCCAGTCATCTGCCCTGGCCCCCCCCCCCCCCCTCACATCCTCAGCCATATACTAGCAACATGGTACCTCTCCGTAATATTAGCTAGCAAAATGCTCTGGATTAACTGACTCCTCAGAAAACACATTTACCTGCTGCCTTTGCAGGCAAGAGCATGAAATCTGCTGTCCAGTACTTGATGTCTCTCAAACTTTGCCTGTGCCTTCCACTACCACATTCTGAAAGATTACTCAGCTTATGTAGATCAGGCAGAGTTTCTACTGCTTTTTGGGAGCTACAGATTTTTTTCCTACATCCAATGTACTCTGCAAAGGCGTGCTGAGGAGGAAAAATAGCCACGTGCGTGTGCTTGACAGTTTGAGGCCTGGAAAGACTATACCCTTTAAAAGTAGACTTTGTTCCACATATTCATGACTGTTTTCTAGTTTACTGGAGAATACATTTTAGGGTATTACAGCATACATTAACAGAAAGGCAGCAGGTTCTTAAAGTGTTACTAAACCCAGTAATAGGAAAATAGTTCATATGCTCCCCCACAGTGCCCACAGCTTATAAATCTTTTTACATTACAATACTGTCACTATATACCGTTTTGGCTGATCTGTCACATGATAAACTGCAGGGACTGCCCAGTGGTCAGTTTTCAGGTAGGAGATTTCCACTATAGCCCACATGTGTGATGTCAATATCATGTGAACTGGCTAGTTCTGAGAACAAGGAAATGTTCTCTCCAACAATAGAGACCAAACTAAGCACGTGCAGGACGACTACCCTCATTGTGTATTATATGGCCTTGCCAAGAGAGACCGTGCAGGAGGGAAGGATCTGTCCATACAGGATCAAAGAGCCTTTTTTACACAATGCAGAGGATTAACCCCTTAAGTTCCACAGTGAGTATACCAACCATGCTATTCTGCACATACAGATTTTAGTGTTGTGGGTTTAGTAACACTTTAACTGCAGTGAGTTAATTATTAAAAATATATTTCCCATTAATGCAAGCAGCTGTTACAGTATGACTTTTTTGTATATGAGGGTGCTTGTAAATGTACATAATATGATCTTTTGATGCTAATCTGATACTAAATCTTTTTCTTTCATGCAGGTTCCCCAGCCTTGCCAAACAGCATGGCTTACTTTGGAAGCTCCCAAGATGATGAAGATGTTGAGGATGATGATGTGGAACTTGAGGACACCAAAATAGCCACCACTAACTCTTCATCCTCATGCCACTCAACACCTCGCAAAGGAAAATCACAAAAGCATGTCACAAATGGACACGGTAAACTGCAAATTATTTTCAGTTTTACATGTAGGCACAGCTGTAGTGCACCAGCTTACTCACTCTTTTTTGTCAGTTTTTTGCAATTTTTCTGAGAATCTATTTTGCTTACATGTTTGTAATACAGGAAATGTGCAGTTCACAAACAAGCCCACCACACATACTTGTCTCTCACTTACAAATAATCTGGTGTATTAAAGAGACTGTTTCTCATTATCACTATTTAGATTTTCTTTGAAGGTTAAAGTGATACTAAACAGAGAGGTGTTAATTGCCATAACTAATTCACATAAATCATATGTCATGGCACTGTACTTTGATTTTTAATCCTCCAAGTACCTTATTTCTTCAGCATAGTTGTGTGGTCACATGATCTTTCCCTGTTCTTTGGCATCTGCAGGGAAAGACACTTGGAAGGGGCTTCTATTACCCTGCTGATGTATGCTTTCCATGGCGTGAGTCTGTCTGACCAGCCCTAATTGGTGATGTGCAGGTCACATGACCAAATAAAAATTGTTTCAAAAGAGCAATTCAAACTAGATGATAAATATCAAATAACGGTTTTACAGCTCCCTTTATAGAGCATCAAATGTGTATTTTTTGTGCATTAATATGGTGTGTGTGGAGTCAAAGATGATTGACAATACCTTACACTTTGTTCAGACGGCATCTGCATCCAAGGCTGTTTTTTACTTTACAGATATTGGCAGTTATACCTGATATATTTAATACTAATTTATATTAAAACTAAGCTTTTTGTGAGTTTTTTAATACATGTAATCAATCAGCATACTATATCCAACCCCCATGGTGTTTAACAATAGGAGAGGACATGGAGAGGGAGGGGAGTGTTTATACGCCTGCATGTGTAACTCTATACTCATGTGGGCTGCACAGATAAGAAAAAGGAGAAAATGAAGAGCTTAGAAGGAAACTGAAACAGAGCATGCTCCATAGAGGACACCAGCTGGTCTATACAATCTCAACCAGCAGTGGGGACACAGAGAATCAGGGGAGGAACAGCTGAAGGCAGGATCAACCAGGTATATTTCACTTACACAAAATAAATGCCTTAATGGCTTTGTGTGTACGAACGCTCTATTATATAGCATGTAATAAGAGTTGTTTCATAGTCTGTGTTTAACAACACTTTAAATCTAATTGGTGTTAACATCAAGTAGGAGGAAGTAGCATAGAACAAACTTTTGGAATCAACTCTGTTATCCCCACATTAAGAGTTCTGTGTAAAGTGGCTGCAATGGATTAATGAGCTAAATGTAAATTAAATTTTAGAGTACTAAATAGCATTGATCAGGTTTATTTGTGGCTTGGAATTACTGTTAAATGTGAACCTGTGGACAGACTACAGGCATAGCTCTTCTACTCTTGACCATTGCGTTATATAGTGCCACGTACAGGAGTAGGACACTAGGCACAAAAAGAACACATTACTGTGAGCAGTCCTGGCTGGTATAAACCCCTTCTCTGCTATAGGCAAGCCAGTTATTTCTGCCTAGTGTTTCAGAAATGAGCACCTGGCTCCCTGCTTGGAACCTGTAGTTCCATAGATTTTTTCCTTTTTTTTTTTTTTTCTCCTCTATTTTTTTTTTCTTTCTTGCGAAGATTTTCAGTCAACATCCGGGCTGGACGACAGGCTGGATAATGTTGACAAAGTAGTCACCCCAGTCCAGCCAGTGAGCGCACGTCTCCTGGCCCAGTGTGGCCTGTGAGTTTAACATCTCACGGGGGCACACATGACTGTGCACCTGACATTGGTGTCAGTGTTTCCCTGGCTGACAGTCCAAACACACGCACACAGGTAGGAGGCAGATCTGTCTATGGAGTGTTACCCGCTTCCTTCGCTGGACTGAAAAGTAGAAATCCCTTCCCTCAGGCGCGGTGAGGGACTGCTAGTATTCCCTAGGGTGGTCGGTCCTGAATGGTCTCCTCCTCCCTTTTAGGCCTGGGTGGTCAGTCTCCATGCCTTCTCTCCTTGATGTGCACTTTCATCCAAGTAATTTACCATGTGGCTCCGCTGGTGCGTTCTCCTCTGCTTCTGTGGGACCTGAGCCTGGTCTTTTGGTCCTTCAGAATCCGCCCTTTGAGAATGTTAGGGATATTCCCTTGCTTACATGCTCTCAGAAGGTCGCACTTCCGTTGGCTAGAACTGCCACATGTCACCTGTCAGAGCTGGTGGCTTTATCCTGTAAGTCTCCATATTAGATTTTACACAGGGAGAAGGTGGTTCTCTGTCTGTGTCCCTCCTTCCTTCCAAAGGTAGTGTCTGATTTTCACCTGAATTAGGATATTGTCTTGCCTTCTGTGTCCTTATGAGATTGCGTTGTACTCCTTGGCTGTAGTCTGGGCAGTTTGTTTAACTGTCTGCTATGGATTCCTTCCAGAGGTCAGATTCTCTTTTTGTGATTTGCGGACGGCCCATGAAAAGGTCTGGCAACCTCAGTCACCGTTTCTCAATGGATCAGGCAAACCGCTGTTCAGGCTTATGCCATTAAGGGTGCGGGCTCCTACCTTCCCCATTATGTCATACTCTACAAGGGTGGTTATTGTCTCTTCGGACTTTCGAACATCTGTCGTCTGTGTCTCAAAATTTTAAGGTCGCTATGTCACCTGTGCATGCCTTCGCCAAGTTTTACATAGTTGATGTGTTTGCATGTGTAGATGCTAGGTTTGGCCACATGGTTTTGTAGGCAGCTATTTGAGGTTCCTTGATTCCCTTTATGGGGAGTTTTGGGTGGTTGCGCGCTTTGTCTGGTTTCTTTTAGCTCCTGTTTTGCTTGTTTGTCTCCTGTTTGCCACCCCTCATTAAGACATTGTTTGGGACATCCCAATGGTCAAAACTAAAAGAGCTGTGTCCATTAATGAACACAGAAGAAAACTGGATTTCTGAGTTTATTTTCCATTTGCTGCTTGTGACTAACAGGCTTTCCTATAGCAGGGAGGGGGATTAGACCAGCTAGGACTGCCCCTAGGCGGGACTGTGTTCTTTTTCTGCCTAGTGTCCTCCTCCTGTAGGTGGCACTATATAACCCAATGGTTAACACTAGAAAAGCTGTGTCCGTCAATGAATTTAGAGAAAGGGATTTTATGGTGAATAACAAATCCAGTTATTCTTGGCAAACCATAAAAGCACTAATGTGGAGCCACTGTATGTAAAAAACAGAGACAATTAAAACCTATACAGAAAAGGGTTATCTACATCAACCGGATCTTATTGCAGGTGTCAAAAAAAAAAATAAAGACTACGCATTCAATTTTAAATGTTTCATGAAACCAGGTTTATTTTTAACCAGACTGTAACTTATTGCTCCTACTAGGGTCTCCGTATTCCCCTAAACAAGTTTCTCAAAGCTGTGTTTTATATGACTTACTAGCAACACTGGTCAGTGCTGCTTTTTTTTTTTTTTTTTAAAGAAGCAAATAGTTCACAGC
Source organism: Glandirana rugosa (assembly GCA_018402905.1). NCBI lineage: Eukaryota > Metazoa > Chordata > Amphibia > Anura > Ranidae > Glandirana > Glandirana rugosa. The sequence goes on along the minus strand of BLSH010331581.1, from coordinate 769,643 downwards.
AAAATGAAATGTGAGAATATTGACACAGATACTTGGAGATTAGGCTTCCACAGCCTGCTAACTATACAGGGGCCTGCATCTAGCTGATAGTGGTTGTGGTTAAACAGTCACTATGTTCTGCTGTTTGTTCTGTAGTGAAAGCAGACTTGAACTGGTGTAATAGTTCTGATAGTTGCAGGGTATGAGTAGCTGTCTCTATAAGCTAGTAATGATATTTTTATGAAAACAGTGCTTTTGTTTCACATCACACATAATAATACCATTGTGCCTCTAAGACCCCATGCACACTGGGCTTTTACCTGTGGTGCATGAGGTTCCAGCATTTAGGTGCAGGCGGAGGGCACAGGTGAACTGTCCAGGTGCTTTGTCAGCAGTCTGTCAAATTGTATGAGAGGCTAACAGGTCCTGTGGCAGAACAGTGCACCAAACAGTGCTTATGTTTAGGAGAGTATGAGCCCAGGGATGAATGCCTAGAATGCAGTCTGTACTCCAGACATTTGTCTCTGGACTCATACTGCCCTATATTGTACTAATGAGACAGCTTGAGCAAATAACTTGAGTTTTTTTTATGAAAGGCAGTCACACTGTCATTTTCAGTTCAGGAAAAATGGAAGTAGGAATATGGTTGACATGGGCAGCACAGGTCACTTTTCTTATGAGTTGTGTTGAACCTGCGTGAGTCATTTAACAAAGGGTGTTTACAGAAGTAAAGGAGTGTGTGGCAGTTAATCACGTTTTAGCAGACAACAAAAGAGAAGTTATGTTTTTTTTATAGTTGGGTATCTACATCGTTGGAATCTGACTAGCTTGTCAACCACATAAATCATGTGGTTGGGCCATTTGTATATGTAAATTGTTGACCATGTCTCAGTTTCTTTCCTGTTAGCTGCTATGTTCAAGTCAGTGACACACAGATCAACTTCCTCCGGTTTTGCTTTTTACTTCTAAATTAAAGTAAATAATTGTCACAATCATTGGTTATTGCTGTATTTTATGAGTGTTGCAAATACTTCAGCCAGTGGGTTTGGGTTACGGAAGCTGGTCATACACTGTGTGAAAATTGGCTTAGTGGGTGGCCTTGTCTGCCTCCCCCCACCTGACAAATCCTCAATTGAAAAGTCTAAAGAGCCTGGCGAACAATTATTGGCCAAACAGCTGGTGGGGCTTTCAGTTTATGATTTCCACAGCAAAGAAAAGCACCACTCCAAACTCCATTCTTCCTCCCCAGTCAGTTCTCTTTTTTTTTAGTTCCTACGAGACTTATCATTTATTAAACATCTCACTAGGGACTTATTACTGTGATAAGCTGTGAAAAGTCTTATTGCTGGTTTCTTACCATTTATTAAAGCATTAGTAAAGTCAGAAAAACAGCTTCACCCCTTCAGGGTATTGCCACAATGTGCTAGTATGTCCCGCCTACTAGCACATTATAGCAGATTTAACTGTCAAATAAGGCCCTCCATCAGCACGCTGTCACCACTGCCAGGGCTTCTGTCTTCACCTGGTCTTCCCTCTGGGTTCTAGCGCTCCAGCCATTTGAATGGCTGAGCCACGAGGATGTCACTCCCACGCATGCGCACAGCAGTCATAATCATGCGTGCCATCAATGCAAACAGCAGTGTGCATGTGCTGGTGACGACGACAGGCTGAAGAAATTGTCACTATCTCCGTAACAGTGCATAATTAGGAGATATCTATGTTGTACATCTATGTTGGAAAGTTTTGACAGTGTAATAAATTAGTTTTGCTATGATCTAGCTTTATTAGGGGCAGTTTTTGATCTAGAATACTGTTGGGTGCATTTTGAAGTTTTACTGGCATGTTATGAAAAGAGATATGAGAGATCTAAGAGATATGAAATTGTGTCAGCATATTGGCCATCTGGTGATTTCTTTTTTTTAATACGATGTTCACTGAAGGGTAATTAATATTATTTTATACTTAAAAAATATATGGTGGTGTTGGAGGTGTTGTTTTGTTCTTGGAAAAAGGAGGGTACAATTTAGCTTTGTTGCCATGGGCAGAGTAATACCTTGTCCCGGTAAAGTCTTAACATCTGGATGACTGCATATTGCCTAGCTGTGCTCTACACACTTGGAGAGAATGTAGTGAACAAAAAAAAAACATGCGTGTACTCAGAGGGTCAACGTACTGTGTGTTACCCCTCTAAGCACTTCTGTGTGAAATTCAATAACCATCCATTGGTAGCAGGCTGCTGGTCATGTAATCTTATATGGGGCACAGTTAAAAGGTAAATTGATCTGTTTAACTTATGTTCTTCTTTTATAACGCAAACTTAAAGTACTTCTCAAATTTGGTGTGACTTGAAGATATTTCAGTTTAATTGCAAGTGTTTACAGCGTGATAAATATAATTGTAATATATAAATATTCAGAAAGCAGAGGGCTAATGTTATATGTGCTCAAGCTTACATTGTATATCAGAGACCCATGACTTCTTAAAATGTTTTTCTGCAGAATACATAGTTTTATTAATAGTTAAAAGCACTGTCTTTCTCAACATGTTGCAGTACCTGTGACTTTTTTTTTTTTTTTTTTTAATTCAATGTGTTTTGTGTTTCTTTGTAGTTTTTAACGGGTCTTGCAAATCATTGAGGGACAAAGAAACTTCCCACAAACACAAAAGCAAAGAGGCCACCCCAGGGAAAGAGAGGAACAGTGACCATAAAGCCCAGAGCCGGAGAGAGTCTGCCGCTGCTAACCACCAACCTGCTTCTAACACGGGCTCATATGCCAAAGGGCTCGCTGCTAACAACCACCACAGTCATCTTAGATCGGCTCAGGACTTAAGGAAACAGGTGAGTAATCTCTGTAGTGGCAGAACTTCTTTGGTTGCATTGGATGCAGACACACGCATCTCAATCCGCTATATGATATGTGGGTTTTATCTTGTACAGCATTTGCTGAAATGAATAGTATGCTTTTATACGATGTCAGATATTCAAAAAATGTGCATAGGCTGAAAGTATTTATATCCTTTTTTATAATTATAAGCCAGTGGTTCTCAACTCCTGTCCTCAGGACCCACTAACAGGCCAGGTTTGCAAGATAACTGAAATACTTCACTGGTGATTTAATTTGTTGCTCAGTGATTGCGGTATTCTAGTCTGCATCTCCCCAAGGTAATACTTAAAATCTGGCCTGTGAGTGGGTCCTGAGGACAGGAGTTGAGAACCACTGTTATAAGCGAAGTAACAAAAAAAGGGGGAGGGAGCAAGGTGTAAGCCAGGGTAGGGTAGCGGGGAATATCTGGCACACTCCAGCATGGCTAAGTGAAGATGGTTGTATGATTTCCTTTAATCCAGATCTGATATCCGATACTCAGATGAATGTTGAAACTTGGATCAAGCAATCCAAGTGTGAGAAAACTGTTCTTCCTTTCCCATTTCCTGTGCTAACAGCCTTTCCAGGCCTTTAATGGAGTCTAATTCGGTTGCCCATGCCCCGAGGGAGGGTACAGATTTTCAATGTTGGGAAATGACTGCTCTAGCTGCAGCAAGAAAGTGTCTGAGCACATCCTTTTTTTTGCTGACTTTAGAAATGCAGGAATCATGGTCAGGAGAGCCACTGGTGATGCATGGATAGTTGTATCTATAAGTTTGCAGTATAGGTCAAAAATATGTTTCCAAAACATCCTCACAGGGGACAATCCCACCAAATGTGGGTCATGTTTCCATTTGAGGCATGGCATCGCCAACAGGTATCGGCTATATCATGATTAATTTATGTCTTAATCTTACAGTACAGGACACAGAATGTGTAGTCATAGATCATGGGTTATATGCTGCTACCTTCAGGTGATTGGACACTGGCAAAATGTTTTATGGAAATGCCCCCCAGTGCAGCCTCACTTTAGTTAGGTGATGAACTTCTTCTCCACTAAGCCGAAGTTTCTACACCATTTTTTTTCCCTCCGTTTTACTGGGTAGATCTCCAGGCTTTGGCCACCAAGTGCTTCAAACGGTCATCTGAGTGTTTGGTGTCTGTCGAACCTGGTTTCCTTGTGGCCCTATTTGTCATTGGTTATTGTTTCCCACCACTAAATGTATTGCTTGGGGATGCCCCATGGTCTATGACAACATATCCTTTGTTCTGTAATGCGTGATTAAGATAATGGAAATTTTGACTTGCCTGTAAATTCCATATCTTGGTGTACAGTACAGGACCCTTTGTTCTCTGTTTCTCCTTATTGCTTGCTACAAAATAAACCAGTCACAAACATGGGCAATTTGAAGTGAGCATATAATGAAAAAATATGTAAGCAGAATTTTTCCTGTAAAGGTTATGAACTGAGCCCTCCTTTCGAGGCTCTTTATTAGTGAGTAAGACCATCAGACGTATTAAGTAATTAACAGTGACGATGATGAGGGATGAGGTCAACCTTGACTTTCACAGGCAAAATTGAGATTTGCATATACATTTAGCTGCCTATATGTCTGGATCTACTAGTTCTTTTCCATACTCCTGCACTAGACCTGCCACCGCCATTTTTGCAAGCATCTCTAGCCTACTCAAATAGCATGCTGGCCATCTCTCCCCAGCCTTCCATGGCAGCTAAATGAGGCAACTGTACTGTTATCAGCCACATAAGCTTTATAAATATGGTTGCTCTGGAAGGCTACAGAAAATGTTCTCTATTCATTGACCATGCTGTCTAGGCATCACCCAAAAAAATCAGGTTGTCGAAACTGAATGAGGAGAGTGGGCAATAGGAAGATTCAGTGGGATGTCTATGGAGGAGAGGGAGACTGGGTATTTAAACAATGACCTTTGCACTTGCAGGGTGTGCTGATGGGGACAAAAGGTGGGAAACAAGCATACAAGTATGCCTACACTGAGAACTTGGTATGCTTGAGGTTGGTAAACCAACCCATGATATAAAGGCTGGCATCTCTGCATACTCTACACAATTGCCTTACATAATGTGTTGGAACTCGCATCCTTTTCTGCCATCACTAATCACCATGTTTGGCTTTTTTTGTACTTGCCCTGCTTTCTCCATTTCCAGCTGCCTCCTTTCCATTTCCAGCCTCCAGTGTTAGGTCCCCACTGCCTTCCCTGCAATCCTGCCCCAGCATCACTTATCTTGGCTGCCTTGTTTACTTTCCTGCAGTGGTAGATCCCCTTGTTCATTCTGTGCTCAATTGGTCATACTTTTGCTTGTTTATGCCTGCAGTATTTGTTGCCATAGCACATACAGTGGGTACGGAAAGTATTCAGACCCCCTTACATTTTTCACTCTGTTATATTGCAACCATTTGCTAAAATCATTTAAGTTCATTAATGCACACACAGCACCCCATATTGACAGAAAAACACAGAATTGTTGACATTTTTGCTCAGTAATTAGTAGAAGCCCCCTTTTGATCTAATACAGCCATGAGTCTTTTTGGGAAAGATGTAACAAGTTTTTCACACCTGGATTTGGGGATCCTCTGGCATTCCTCCTTGCAGATCCTCTCCAGACCTGTCAGGTTGGATGGTAAACGTTGGTGGACAGCCATTTTTAGGTCTCTCCAGAGATGCTCAATTGGGTTTAAGTCAGGGCTCTGGCTGGGCCATTTAAGAACAGTCATTGAGTTGTTGTGAAGCCACTCCTTCGTTATTTTAGCTGTGTGCTTAGGGTCATTGTCTTGTTGGAAGGTAAACCTTCGGCCCAGTCTGAGGTCCTGAGCACTCTGGAGAAGGTTTTCTTCCAGACGACACCCCCACAAAAAGTCGATGCCCCTGTCCTGCTGACCAACGTTAGCTCCCTTTCTACTTACGCCGGGTCATGTCCCTATAGGACCTTCTTTTGGAAGAAGTCTCACGAGTCCTGGAGTCTGA
>BLSH010331581.1:691762-702080 GCA_018402905.1 Glandirana rugosa | reverse complement strand
GAAATTTTCACTTTCATATCACAATAAAATCACATTTCATTGATTTTACATATGTTAAATTAAAACAAAAATTAGTCTTTTTTTCAGAAAATAACTCAAGTTCACTGGTATTTTTAGTCATACATCTCGTCCTAGTACTTTGTTTCGTATATTGGTTTCCATGTATTGTCTGTACTCTTTAATACAAAGCATGTATATCCCATTTCTAGTCCTCATCCCCTCACCTAATCTAGGCATACAGGGGGCCCTTATGGGCCCCCCCAGCATGGGGCCCGGTCGCCATGGCGACTCCTGCGACCCCCTATCCGCCCGCCCCTGAGCACACGTATATTAGGCACATCTAATGAACCTCGGGTTGATAAATTCTTTACCCTATATGTACGAAACATAATTTCTCATGTCTGTTATGTACCTTTGGTTATATGCTTTGTTTCATGATCCTGCTCTACATACTGATTTTTATGGTCACTTGAACTCAATAAAAGACTTTTTTTCTGATTAAAAACAAAATTAAATTGTATACATTTTAGTTACTTTACACTAAAATAACACTATACTTTCACTTTTAAAGTGCAAGTCCAAGATCTAACTAAGCTTAAAATAGCTTCCACCCTCCTAACTCCTATTCTAACTACCCTGTAGAACAAGGGTCTTGAATTAAAATTCATGGAGATCCAGTCAGTAAAATTTTCTTCCAAATCTAATGTTTGTTCTATAACACATCAGTCCCCTTTACATGACAGTCCCCCGTCCATCAGTGTCTTCAGCCTACACTTAACATCATAGCCCCTTTTGCATTACAGTCTCCTCTTTACATCAGTTTCCACAGTGCCCTTGGAGGGCCGGTTTACACCTGAATCCCTGTCCACGATCCTGTGTGACTCAATGTGGTGCTATTTTTAGCCTATTCTTTTGGCCTGACATCACACTGGATTGCACAAAAAGTAGTGCATACACACACTGCACTAAATCGCATGGTAATGCGGTACCATGTTATTTAGTGCAGGCAAACGCACTGCATTTGCAATGTCATTAAGAATATATTGACCCTCGCAGCAGATCGCACACCCAGTGCATTTTGTATGTGGTGAAGGAAACGCACACAGAACACAGGATTCCCTCATTGGGTTTTGCGGTTGATGAGCCCTGACATCGCAGACCCCCTTCACATCACTGTCCCACCCACCCTTTACATAGTTCCACAGTGTCCTCAGTTCCCCTTCACATTACAGCCCCCCTCATCACAATCCCCCTTGCAGTCATAGCCCCTCTTTCCTACCTTACATCACAGTCCCCCTTTCAATCGTATTCTCCTTACACAGTCCTACTTTAACACAGTGGGGCAGAGGCACTTATCAGCCTGGCTATCTTCTCCCAGGTCTGCCACCTGGCCACCGCTGTTATCCTCACTGCAAGGCAGGGGGCAGGAGGTGCGGCAGGTCTGGATGGAAGAGGGAGAGGAGAGAGTGCTGACAATGGATTGAATGCCTGGGAAGCAATTTTACTCATAGGCTTACTATGGGGCATCTGTTGTCGGCTCTCCCTCCTCTCCGCTGAAGGTGGCCACTGAGGATATCATGTGAGCGGACCAGAGCTCACTGAGAAAAGGTAAGTATAAGCATTTTCCTTCTACGGGGTAGTTAGAATGGGAGTTAGGAGGGGGGTGGGAGCCATTTTAAGCGTAGTTAGAGCCTGGACTTTCAATTTTCACATTAATACTGAAACATCTCAAATTTTTAAATTCAGTTAGTTTTTTTGTATTTAGCCAGATTGATTTGTCTAGTAATATTTGTTGTTCTTGAAAATATATCAGAGCTGCTTCTTTCTGCCTGTACACACTTTTTGCTCCTTACGTAAACATGTATTGCTCAGGCAAATCAAGCATGCATGTATGTATGTGTCAAAAACAGGGACCAGAATTATTGAAGGGAGGTTGCATCCTGCCTGCAAATCAGATCATGCTTTCAAGTCTTAAGAGTACCATAAGACCACCTTTAAAGGTTCCTACCTTTTTGACTTCTTTGGAAAATTATAATAAAGTTATTGGACCAGGCTTAAGCTTGCGTGTCTGGCATCCTAACAAATGTGCTCAGTAAGTTAGTTAGATATGCAATTGTAAGTCTGTTTAGAAATTGCTGTGCATACATTTTTTTACCTATGCTACATATTCATTCTGCTGTAGAATCAACATAAAGATTGACAAAGATGATGTCAATTTTATGAGCCAGAGAATATGCACATCCTCATAGTCCCTATTTCTACGAAAGGGCCCCAGCCTTTGACTGCTCACAGTCTATATTCAAATGTACTGTGCAGCCATACTGATCCACTTTATAAAAAAAATGCACATTTTTAAAGCTTCAGCTCATGGTGATGATTACATACTTTTTTAAGAATATATACATTTGACATACTGTACTTGTTGTTATGCTTATGAAAAATGATGTAGTCACATAAACCTCTAGAGCCAGAGGTTAAGGAACCTATGTAAGTTATAGAATTTATTGTTGGCGTTTTATGTATTTAATACATTGATTCTCTGTTATACTGTTTATGTATATGACCCATAACCAGAAGATAAACCTCTGGCAAAATAAAATTAGCTTGTTGGAAGTAAATACAGCCTCCACTAATATTTTGGCTTTCTGCAGTGCCCTGTGTCTGTGCAATAACAGAGAGACCTAACAAACATTACATTGCAAGCGTCTACCCTAAAAGCTTAGAACAGGGTTGTTATCAGTTCTAAAAAGTTGCTGCAATGATTCCTTACTTATCCTACAATAAATGTTCCAGAAAGTGAATTCCGAAATAATGCCAGTACCATAGTACATGTACATTTCTCCCGTCATTTAACCATTGTTGCAGCTGACCTGAATTACACCATGTTGCACTGCTAAATCACAGCCAGCTGCTTGTAATAATCTTTGGTGCACACGATATGTATGTTCTTGTTGTGCTATCCAAAGCTGCTGGAACAAAATAAATCTACTGCGTAGAAACAGGATTGTGAAATGTGAAAGAAACTCAGCAGTCCATGTATTATTGTAGAGGTCATTTTAGGACACAGTATAGAATGAGCTGCATATTATTATGGGGTTTTCTTTGTGCTGTAATGCTTTAGTGACAGATTGAAGGTTTTAATATATACCTATATAAATAATAAGTGACTGCTATGAGCTACAGCTGAATATATATTGAAAAGAGCTGCAGGCTGTTGCAGTCAGACGGTATTTTTTTTTATGTGACCTTTAACCTTTTGCTGCATAGCATTGCAGGTCCTTACAACTGGTATAGCGCTGACTAGGATTTTTATTAAATGTAACTAAAGACAGTAAAATAAATAAAGGGACTTTAGATAGATTTTTTTTTCACCAAACTGGTCCCCATAAATCACTATTTTAAGCGAATTTACTAAAATTACTGATTTGCTAAATAAAGTGAATGTTCTCTTCGCGTAATGCATAAGGTGAAGGCATGTTCACTTTATTCATCCAATCATATGCAATTTCCAACGGGTATATTATGCAGTACATACAATCAGGTCATAGCATCAGAGAGGGTGCAATAGGACTAGAAACCAGAAACTGGTAATGATAATCCTACTGTAGAGTGTAGGTGGCCTCAGAATGGGAAGTTGGACGAGGCAACTGGTGCTGGTTGGGGTCTAGCTATTTTGAGAGGGGACAAGCAGGTAAGGTGTTTAAGTGGGAGTGGGGTTTAAAAATGGGTAGGAATGGCAGGGAAGGGAGGAAATATAGTTAACAATTGACTTTCCATGGAGCGACAGGGGATCAACAAAGTGCGATCAGTTTTCCGCTTCAGGGAATCTAAAATTAATTGTTTTAAATTTCCCTTTCACATGGTTTGCATCTAAATAGAAGGGTGTTTGCTGCTTGGGGGAGGTTTATGGGAAAGCCAGAGAAATATTTAGCCTAGGATTGAGGAGGGAGAGAGAGAATAGAACATAATGGGGCAAAAAAAAAATCAATCAGCTGTCAGACACTATGATAGAGTAGAATGGGGAAGATGGGGAGAGAGCTATGGCTGGTGAGGAGGGCTTTCCCATGTTACAAATCACCATAGGCAATTATAGTACTGTTTTTCCTGCGCAAAAAGATATGCAAAACACAAAAGAAAAATGTGACAATGACCTAAAGTGTTTGTTCACCAATGCCAGAAGTCTGCTAAACAAAATTGAAGTGTTGGAAGCTTTGGTGCATGAAGAGAATTAGGATTTAACTGCCTGCTATATCCTCATTCTTCACATGATTTGGCTATTCTTATTCCTGGCTATGCTCTCTTGCTCAGAGAGAGGGTAAAATGAAAAGATGGCTGTGTCTGTCTCTATATGAGAAATAAGTTCAAAGTGAGTTTGAAAGAGGACATTGTTGATGATGTTGATGAGTGTAATGACAGCATAATGCCGCTGAAGTGTTATGGTTGGTGCTGCATAAGGGTGTGCTTCCTTCAAAGTTAATTATTGGAATTTGTTGCAGGCCAACCAGTGTTAATGATGAGGTGGAGACTCTGCTCCTTATTTATTTCAGCATGTGTTGTCTTTACCAGGAAATTATTTTGAAGCTGCTTGAGGTTTGCCATAATCAATACTTGTCTCTAGTTTTTATGGGAGAATAAAGGCATGGTTCGAGTTTATTCTCAATGCAAGTTTTCATAACCTGAGTTCACAGTGGTCATTGTCGCCAACCCCATTATGCTGCTGTTCGCTAAGCCTATCTTTGTTCTATGGGCTTTTCTCCTTTCCCAGTTAATATTTATAGTTTGTGTTTTACGTACTGAAATGAGTGATTGATTGGGACAGATCAGTCAGGGAATGTGGTAGAGAATGGGTGAAAATGATCAACTCATTATCCAAATAGAGAGCTGTCAACTCCAAGCAGATGTGAGAGAGACTATTTAATTCAGGGTATTCATAAAAAAAATGTGTTCTATGCACCTTCTGAAAACCTGAGGAAATGTAAAATTGTTGTTGCCTGTGTTAACCAATTAGATGTCATTATTATTTATTAAGTATCTTCATAGTTTGCTTTATAGATTTTGCTCAGGCAACAAATACACAGAAAATATTCTTCTAAAGCATTAGGGTAGGAATATATATTTTCTGTGTAAAATATAGTGGTTAGCAATAAGGGATGGTTACTGCCTTTGAAATATGAGATGGCCAACCTTCCACAGATAATAACAACTGTAATCCTTATTTCAGCAAGAATACTGGCGGATTGTTGACCAGAAGTCTTGCCACGTAGCTGTGCATTGCGGAAAGGTCGACACAAACACTCATGGAAGTGGATTTCCTGTGGGTAAAGCAGAACCCTTTTCAAGGTGAGATGATTATCCATGCTCATCCACAATACCATGGGAAATCAACAATATTTTACATTCTAGTGTCCTTTTCATGTATTTTTGTAGGCATGGATGGAATCTCACAGTCCTCCCCAATAATTCAGGATCCATCCTGCGACACCTTGGTGCTGTGCCAGGTAGGTAATATATGCGTATGCTGTAACCTCAGTTATTTTATCAGTAATACACTTTTTTTTAGAACTTCCATTATGGCATGGCACATGGCTAACCCATCACTGCAAAGGCATTCTGTTGTATAAAATCAATTTTAGAATGTGATTCTGAACAATAGTTCCCTTGGTATAAATTATTGTACCTTCTGAGAGATTAATATCCAACGCACTATTTCCAACACACATGTTCCTGTAGAAATGGCTGTGCATGTAAGTGGGAGCTGAAGTGAACATCGGCTGGAACCATGAGAATTTCACCAGCACACCATGGATCTCCAGAACGAGTCCAAAGATTTATTCAGTGATCACATTGTTACAGCTGACATAAACGTTTCGAAACCTCGCAGGACCCCTTCATCAGGGACGTGACCCCTTCATCACCTGCCTCATGAAGGAGTCCTGCCAGACTCCAACACTTTGACATTCTCTAACTCTTGTTAATTGAGAAATGAGGTTTCATGTTCTTTGGCTTACTGTTCTGTTACATTTTCTCCTTCTGTATTCCGTGGTGAACCTTTTATTCCTTATAGTACAGTTTGTTACTTATTGTTATGGAGGTGACTGTATAAATGTTTTATATATCCCGAGCCTTAATAAAATTGCACATGGGAGGTGCAGGTCCATTTAACAATGCTGTTTAAAGCTAAACTCTGGGGAAATGCCAAAACTACTGTTGTAGTGAGACTGCCCTCGCACTGCAAAATTAAATTCATTTTTCTCTTTCGTTCATTGACGGACGCAGCCTCTTATTCTTGACATGTGGAGTATGCACCATTTACCAGGAGTAGTCTAGGCAGAACATAGTTCATACAAAAAAAGCAAGCTAGCCCCTCCCAGGGGGCATTCCTCACTCTGCATAACCCCCTCCGCCCTGCTAGCACTTCAGTTTTTATCTGCCTAGTGCAAGGAGTAGGACCTGGCTCCCTGCTGGGATCTGCGGTTCCCCAATTTTTTGTTTTGCTCAAGCTATCTGATGAAGAATGCAATCAAGCAGCCGGCTGGGTGACAGGCTGGAGATCTTTAGGTCCAGGTAGTCTCCCCAGCGCGGCCGACGGATGCGAGCCGTCCCTTAGCTGCTTGCGGGGTCGGCCACATCGGGCCCTGTTCCGTGCAGGGCGGCCGGCGGGTTAAACGTCCCGCCAGCGCACTGAGTGACCGGGCTGCGGCTCGCGTCAAGGTGTCGCATAGCCGGCAGCTCCCTCCCCATCTGTAGGGGTCAGTCTCGGATGGCTACCCGATGCGCCCGTCTGGAAGGGTGAGTACACTTCCCCCTCCCCCCCTCGGGTGCGGAGGGGGGCTGGCAGGTGTCCCCCACCCCCCTGTCTGGGTGTAGGTGATTCTGGTTTACCCTCTCACCTCCCCCCCGCCGCATCCCGCCTCCGTTGCTGCTGTCCTGGGTCCCCTGGCCATGCGGCGATCGCCGCCATTTTTTCAGGGCTGGCCGCCATTTTGCCGGAGTAGCGGCCATTTTGTGGTGGTTATGGCCTCTAGTGATCGCCCGGCTGCCATTTTTGGTTGGTCTCCTGATGGGCAAATAGCATGTGCTATGGCGCCGTTTCCTCAGTCTGGACAGCACGGTCGCACATGTGGGGGAGTTCCAAGCAGCAGTGAGGCAGATACGGCAGGCTTTTCAGCAAGTATAGCTGGCTTCTCTCTGGGGTGCTGGTAGCGGTGCAGTGCGGGTCCTCAGAGGTGTTCCGGGGGGTGGCATAATGGCGGCTGAACCGGGAGTGTCTGTCCCGGAAGTCTCTGCGGAGGCTCCGGCGGCACTGGCACCTGTAGTCCCACTAGACAAGCTGACTTCAATTTTGGAGGAATTTCTCGCCCGGATGGAACCGGTCTGTGGTAGGGGGGTGGCGAAGAAGCGTCCACCCCCTCCCCTATCCTCTGAGCAGGATTCGGAGCCGGAAGGGGGTTATGTGTTCACAGGGACCCCGTGGATCTGTCAGATGGGGAATTGGACCCTTCTGATGGTCAGGAGGAGCAGGGGGCCACCGTAGCGCGGGAAAAGGCATTGGTGGGCTCCCTGGTGGCTGCCGTCCACGAGACACTGCGTTTGGGCCAGGCTGGGACGTCGCAGGAGGCGGCTTATGCCTTTGGGTCCCATAGGCCGGCTCGGGCCCCTAAGGTTTTCCCTTATGTGCCATATTTTGATCAGTTTGTCTACAAGGAGTGGCAGCGTCCTCAGAATTTGTTCGCATTACCAAAACGCTTTTCTGTGCGCTATCCTTTTGAGGATAGCTTGTTGCAGAAGTGGGTGTCCCCTGTGGTAGGCCCGCCTGAACAAGGCTACCACTATCCTGTTGGAGGGTTCTCCATCATTTAAAAATCCAGCTGACAGGTGGACGGAGGCGGTGTCCAAAGCTATGTTCCTGGGGGCGACCATGCAGCCGCTACTGGCGTCAGCGATGGTGGCGCAGTCGCTCACGTAGTGGACGTCAGTGTTACACAAGGATTTGGGGGACCTCATGGTTCCTTCGGAGTCAGTGCAGCTGGCTGACCAGCTGGCGCAGGGTCTCAGATACCTCTGTGATGCGGCCTTGGACGTTGCTCCGATGCTCTCCAAACTGGCAGTTTTTGCGATCATCATTAGACGGCTGCTGTGGCTGAAGTGCTGGTCGGGCGACCATGCGTCGAAAAAAGGCCTCACGGACCTGCCGTTTCAGGGCGGTCGGCTGTTTGGGACTTCCCTGGATGAGATCATTAAGGATTTCACAGGGGGGAAGAGTACTTTACTTCCGGAACCCAAGCGGCGGGAGCAACGCGGAAAACAGGGTCCCTCTTTCTCTACCCAGAAGCGTTATTTTTTTCGTGCGCCCAGTGCAGCGGGCGCAGGTGCTCGGTCCGGCAAGGCTGCCGCAGGGAACCAGTAGTGTCCCTGGCAGCGCAAGTCCGGGAAGGCCGAGGAGAAGCCCGCCTCCGCGTGATGGGTTGCCCCCGCCGACGCTCGGGTGGGGGTCTGTTTCTAGGGTTTGAGGCCCGGTGGACCGCTCGCATCTCGGATCTTTGGGTGCGAGAGGTGGTGTCATCCGGGTACAAGATAGAGTTGTACCCTACCCCCGGACAGGTTCTTCCCCTCAGATCTGAGCCTCCCTCCGGGGCGTCGGCAAGCTCTGTTTGGGGCTGTCCAGGCTCTGTTCGAGCGGGGGGTGATTGTTTGCGGGTTTTATTCCAACCTCTTTGTGGTTCCAAAGAAGGACGGAGTCAGGCCGGTTCTGGACCTACAGGCGCTCAATCACTTCGTGAAGGCGTGCAAATTCAGGATGGAGTCAGTCCGTTCTGTCGTGGCCGCGCTGCGCCAGGGGGATTTCCTGGCTTCTCTGCACATCAGGGACGCGTACCTCCATGTTCCCATTTGTGTTCGGCATCAACGATTCCTGCGTTTTGCGGTGGGGGACCTCCACTACCAATTTGTGGCTCTCCCCTTCGACCTAGCCTCCGCTCCGCGAGTCTTCACCAAGCGGTTGGCTCCGGTGCTGGCTCTGCTGAGGCAGAGGGGCATTGCTGTGGTGGCTTATCTAGACGATCTGCTCCTGAGGGCGGAGTCAGCTCCTGCCCTGGAGGACAACGTGTCGATCACCCTGGTCTCCCTGCGGGACTTCGGCTGGTTGATCAACCTTCAGAAGTCGACGCTGGTCCCATCGCACCGCCTAGAATATCTGGGCCTGATACTGGACACAGAGCAGGCGAGGGTGTTCTTGCCTCCGGCCAAGTTGCTGATGCTGCAATCTGCGGTACAGGCTCTGCTGTCACGACGGTGGTCATTACATTTTTGCATGCGGGTGTTGGGGCTCATGGTGTCGGCCTTTGAGGTGGTACCGTATGCCCAGAGTCCCACCCGGCTCCTGCAGCAGGCGATTCTGCTGCAGTGGGACAAGTCTCAGTTGTCTCTGGATCGGATGATCAGGTTGCATCATCAGACCAGAGGGCTCTTGCCTGGTGGCTACGGGCCCCGGCGTTGAGTCTGGGGAAGTCGTTTCTTCCCCTGGAGTGGTCGATTGTTACGACCGACGCCAGCCTAGTGGGCTGGGGAGGAGTCTTGGGGCAGTTGTCTGCCCAGGGCCGATGGTCATCGGAGGAGTCCCACCTTCCGATCAATGTGGTGGAACTGCGGGCGATCAGGCTCTACCTCTCCCATTGGTCAGAGAGGTTGCAGTCGGACAATGCCACAGCGGTGGCGTATGTAAACCATCAGGGCGGCACAAAGAGCGTGGCAGCAGCCGCGGAAGCGGCCCACATCTTGAGGTGGGCAGAGCTTCATGTGCCGGCCATCTCCGCCATTTACATTCCGGGCGTAGAAAATTGGCAGGCGGACTTTCTCAGTCGCCAGACTCTGGATCAGGGAGAGTGGTCGCTGCATCCAGAAGTGTTCCGTCAGATCTGCCAGAGGTGGGGCACGCCAGACGTGGACCTGCTGGCATCTCGGTTCAATCGCAAGGTGCGAACCTTTGTGTGCAGAGCAAGTGATCCGTTGGCGGACGCCGTGGACGCCCTTGTGGCTCCATGGTATCGGCACCGGCTCCTTTACGCCTTCCCTCCTCTCAAGCTTCTTCTGTGCCTGTTGCGCAGGATAGAAGTGGAGGGGATTCCGGCTATCCTGGTGGCTCCGGATTGGCCTCGGCGTCTTTGGTACGCTGACGTGGTATGAATGGTAATGGATGTTCCCTGGCGGCTTCCGCTACGCGAAGATCTGCTGTCGCAGGGGCCCATCCTGCACCCTGCTTTACACTCCCTGGCTATTGAATCCCAGGTATTGAGGGATAGGGGGGTTTCTGAGTCGGTGA